>JAFMSR010000001.1:35239240-35747351 GCA_022818135.1 Saxidomus purpurata
CTGATTCATGTTGTCATGCACCCCGGTGCCGAAAGATTGGATTCCCCCCGGGTCCTTCTCCAAAACTCTCAGCGTTTGCCAATCCGTTTTTTTTTCAATATCGAGATGTTATCTGTCTAGTGTGTACGTATTGAAGACACGATTTATAATTGACAGAATCTTCATTTCTTGCTGTTTAAAAATGCAAATAAATTTTCTCAGTTTTGACACAATTCAATACATATTACCCATTCCGCATATTACACAGTTTACGTCGCAAAACAAACAATTAATTAATTTTGGGTCGTTAACCGAATCACTGAGTGAATAGCCGCGCTTGGTGTTTTTCGCACCTCTGACAGCAGACGACAATGGAGCGAATACCATCGCGTGCAGCTTTTCGCACCTTGTTTGGCAGGTGATAGATCTCAAATCGAGATATCAGATAACAAAATAGAGGAAATTTTATAGTTGTGGATCAAAAATTTAGTCGAGATAACGAAAAAATCGAGATAAACTAATCGAGATATCCGTAGTTGATTTATATAGAAGAAGAAGGGAAAAAATCGGGACCGAGAAAATCCAGTCGAGATATCGAAAAATCGAGATAACCGAAGTCGAGATAACGGATGTGGACTGTATTAAATTCAAAAATAAACTTTTCTAGTTGGTTTATTGTACAATGTTGGGGGATGGTACAGAAAGAGAGTAAATCAACTTTGGTAAAACAAATTTCCTGACATTTGTAACTTTCCCGGTTATCTTAGCTTGCTACACTGCCATTATTTAAAGAAAATTAAAACCTCCTTCATAAGTTACCCCCCCCCCCTCCCCCGGAATCGCAGGAGGTCTAAACCCTTAAGACACTGTCTGATTAGGTATTTAATCCAATAAACAGAACATTAATTTCATTGGCATGTATAGATCATTGGTTTATTGCTTATTTCCTGTTGTTGTTTTTTTTTAAGAAATTAGTTTATTATCCAACTGTGAAACTTTTTATCATCACAAAACAGCGCTAAGTTCAATATTTTTAATGTGCTTTTGAATGCATATTTCGCAATGTTTGATACCGTGAACACATTTCATTTGCAGAAAACTAATTCTCACTTAAGAGAAATGTGTGAAAGCTCATGAGTTTTATCAAAAGTAAATCATATGTTCAAGAAAGATATAAAGAATGTAGATTTTCTTTTATGTTTTTGTTCTGACCAAACTAGCTCTATGTTTTTTGCATGAAGTAAAGTATGTCTCTTTGACTAAATTAGATATTTTGTTTGTCGAAAAGAAACATTGTACAATTTTGTCAGACTGTATTGGTAGCAAAATGGATTTACTTGAGAAATTTATTTACATAACAAACTTGATAAAACTCAACACTTTACTCAATTTAAAAGAGAAAAATTATTGCATACGTTTATGGTATTCAATTAACAATGAACTAACAACAAAAAATGTTAAATATATGTAGATGCTATTGAAAAGCATATGTAATAATTTTCTTCACTTTTGTCCTTTTTTAAATATGAAGTTCTTACTCGTTTAACGAAATGCTCCATCATGTATCAATCTTTACCTATTGTAATGCTAAATGGTAGCTACATGTATACTGTAGCTGATTATGAAAAAGAGATGCTAGACTTTCATTAGCTAAGACCACTGCTATGAATACACAGGTCTGTCTGCACCACTGTGGCTACATACAATGTACCTCACATTCGTGTGCAATTATCTTTAATAACTTCTCATAAAGCTTTTGGTTTGCATGTTCATTAATTATTCATGTCCCTTTAATTGTTTTTCTAATCATATTTGGTATTCTTCTATTGATATATTATAATACTAATTATTTCATTTAAGATAACATTTTCTTTTTGGTTGTTTTTGTATGCTTAGAGTAAACACATTTTGGAATGATCTGGTTTGTAACCTATGTCACTTTCACATGGATGTGTCTTATTGATGAGACTTTAGAATATTAAGAAATAATCATATATACAGAATATAGCTGATTTATCGTGTAAATGTTAAGCAAATTGTAATTTCAGAAGGATGCTATATTCTTGATATATCAGTAAGATCCAATGTTTCCGTTATTCCTTTTAAAACAAAGTCATCAATGTTTATTTTTTCTAAAGTCCCATTTTATTTGTCTTTTTCTGGATCCAGAACTGTATTTATATCATTTCCTGATATCATATTATTTACTTCCATGTTCTATGATTGTTGTAATTCTTCAAATACTGAGATTTCATCATAATTCGGCCGTACATCTTGATTGTTTTAAATGTGTTGCTTCCAATATTCATTTCAATAGTCAATCGCAATTTCTGTGTACTGGATAATATCAAATGGGAATTTATTGTTATTGTTTATTGTTGATGACTTAGTTTTCTCCCCAGTCTGATGACTTAATGTTATACTTCTTTTCATTCAAATGAGTTTTTGCAAGAGCTAATATCATATTTACGATTGTTTAATCCACTGAAATACAGTTTCCATTTTGAACTATTTCCAATCCCTCTAACATTGGGATACATGTAACATATTTCTATACTTATATGTCAAATACGATTTTAACACAGAATACGAAAGATAATACAAAGTTAGAAATGTATGATAAAAAAATCGACTTCTAAATCATATAAGTAGTAATATCGTGCTTTAATAAATGTGTATCATCATTTGTGTATTTCCACTTGTGCAAAGGGTAGACAATCAAAACTATGCATTTCTTTTTAGCCCTACTGGACGCAGTCCAGCGGAGCTTATGTCATGGTGGTATGTCCGTTGTCTGTGTGTCCGTAAACGTTGATTGATAACGCTCTACATGTCGCAATATTCATATAAACTTGCTTATAATCCAAGCAGCTCGTAGATGTTCCCTATTGATGTTGGGGTAGGTGAGTCAAAGGACAAGGTCACGGGGACCTCCGATAAGAATTCCTTGATAACACTCTACAGGTCACAATTATCATTCAACTTTCATCAAACTTGCTCAGAAGGTTTCCTGTAATAGGTAGATGATCCCTATTGTTTTAGGGGTCAGAGTGTCAAAAGGCAAGGTAACACTGAGCTCCGTTATATTTTCCTTGATAACGCTCTTCGGGTCAAATTTTTCTTTCAACCTTCATCAAACTTGCTCAGTATGTTTCCTGTAACATGTTGATGTTCCCTATCGGTGTTTGAGTCAGTGGGTCAAAAGTCAATGACACACTGACCTCCGTTAGACTTTCCTTGATAACGCTTTACGGGTCACAGTTTTCATTCAACTTTTATCAAACTTGCTCAGACGGTTCCCTGCAACATGATAATGATTTCTATTTTTTGGGGTGTCAGTGGGTAAAAGGTCAAGGTCAAGGTGACTTTCGTTAGATTGTTTTTGATAACGCTCTATGGGTCAGTTTTCTTTCAACTTTCATTGAACTTGCTCAGAATGTTCCACGTAACATGTAGATGATCCCTATCAATTGTTTGGTTAGTGGGTCAAAGGTTAAGGTCACAGTTTTTCGAACTTGAATTTTTTTTCCACTCAATATTTTTATAATTACATCAAACGTAATAGGATGATTGGTCTTATTGAGTAGATGATCCTACTGTGTTTTTTTTTCTTGTCAGTTGGTCAAGGTCGCAGTGAACTCTGTTAGCTTTTCCTTGTAACATTGCAAAAGATTTTCACAAAACTTACCCAGAACATTCCGGTCAGACAGACCAGTAGAGCGATACTGGCCCTCTTGGGCCTCTTGTTTATGCTCTTGAGTTCAATAGCTTACATTTATTCAACACATTTCTACTGATATGTTAAACGGATATGTTAATGTTACATGTACAATGTAGGTTCTTTTCTAACGTTCTTGTTTCAGCTGATAGTTCATTTTCATTTTGATGTTTTTGGAAAGAAATAATATATATTTACCTTTTTACTCTTTTAGAATTTACATTTTCCTTGTACCCTCTAAATAAAATAATCCGAACAAACTTTACCGATACATGCACAACTAGGTTTAGTACATTACCCATGACTCTAGTGAACTTTCATTTAATTTAGGCCAAGTTGTTTGGAGATGAAGCGCGCACAAAATCTCAATATACTATATTGAAAACAAAACACACAAGGACGTAAACTGATGACATCATGCACAGCTAGGACTGGTACTAATCATACTTTTGACATTTCATTCAATTCTGGCCAGTAGTTTTGGAGATGAAGCGCGCTAAAAGTACCTATGTACACTGTTTGTGAAAACAAAGGGTCATACGTCTGTGCAAAAAAATCCCAACAAAGCCTGCAGAGAGCATGTACAACTTGGTGTGGTCCAAATTACTCATGTGCAGTTTCATTCAATTCTGGCCTGTAGATTTGGAGATGAAGCGTGTACAAATATAATTATCTATGTAGTCTTTGTGAAAAAAGGTCAAAACTTTATGAAACAAAATGCGAACGAAGCCTGTCGAGAACATGTGCATCTAAGCTTAGCACCAATCACTGTAAATAGGCTTGGTAAAAATAAGTCCTGTGAAGTAAGTTTACATACTAGCTAGAACTGGAAGTTTTGACATGAAGCGTACCAAAAATCTCTATGTGTACTAAAACTAAAAAAATACAAATCTGTGAAAACAAACAGAAAAAAACCTGCCAAGAGCATGCACAACTATGCGTAGTACCAACAACAACTTTGAAATCATATTCAATTCTGGTCAGGAATGTAGGAGATGAAACGCGCACAAACGTCTCCATTTACATCGTACATGTATGAAAACATAGGGAGACATTTGTCTGTTGAAAATAATCAGAACGAATCCAACCGATGACACGATTAGGCTTGGTACAAATTCCGACGAAAATTCTGGCAAATGACTTTGGAGATAAAGCGCGCACAAAAAAATCTATATGCACTGTTTGTGAAAAAGCAATGCTTGGTACAAATCACTTTTGTGCAGTTTCATTCAGTCCTGGACAAGGGTGTTGGAGATTAAGTGTGCAATCTCTATAACTTCTATATATACTGTATTGAAAAACCAGCAACAAATGGCCAGAACTCTATGAAAAATATCCCAACGAAACCTGCGAGGTAATGCACAACTAGGCTTGGTAGCAATCACTCCTGTGAAGTTTCAGTCCATTCTAGCCTGGGATTGTGTCACTGCCTGATTTCTTTTGAATACAAAAATTTGACTTCATGATATCACTGTATAAAACTTTAAATACCAAGAATTGCATTTCTGATACCAACTTGCTAAAACAATACAGCAATGGCGCCAAGTGGTACCGAGATCCACCGCACTAAGGCCTTCACTAAATCAAAGTGCTGTTAGCGCTGAAGGCCTGGGGTTACAGATTGCTTGGTGGAAATAAGGTTCGAATTATCTGTTGTCGGTTTACTGGTACTGCGGTAGAAGTTTACTATGACAAACACCTTAAGCTTGAAACATCTCCGAAAAAAAAAACAAATACACAAGTCATGGCTTCTAAAAGAAACAAGCTTCACAAATAAGATATTTTGTCCTTATTCACCAATATTATATATTACATGTAACACAAAGTACTCAATGACAGGGAATGGAACATCATGAATAAATCAGCCTTGCTTCGTCTATATAAAAGTATACATTGCTTCATTTTCTTGATCTGAATTTCAGTCATAACCAATGACTGGATTTTGATCTTACAAAATATAAATAGGGAAGATATGGAGAAGAAATTGTAGCGTTATTTAGCTTTCTTCAAAGCACAATAATTACTTCTACACAAGTTCACATCCTAATGATAACAAATCAAGTTCATATCTACATAATTATTCTGATGTAATAATTTATCTAGCATTTCTTTCTTACTAGATTCCATTCGTTCATTTCAACATCCCTATCCGCTTTCTAGGTTTTTTAAAAGCTAATCTTGCGATGTATTTATGGACAACTGCATTAAAATAATCCAAGTTTTACGAGCAAGCATTGACAAAATGGGCTTCAAAAAAAAAACCAGATGCACAGATAAAAATAAATTTTATGTCTGTAGATGATGGCAGCACTTTACCAAGTTCTGGAAGATTTCATCAGTAAACATCTTGTCCAGAATTTACAGGAATATATATGTCCCTGTTATCCGAAAACTATCATTGCATACAGTTTGTATCCTTGTATCTCTTGAACAACACGCAGACAAAGTAAACAGCAGATGTTCTAAAAACGAATTATAAAAAACACTCTCAGAGTTTAGAACCAAATTATCGAACACATGTACTGTGTGTCGAAATCTGTTATGAAACGATTTGTCAAATTAAGTAAACATTTATCCAGATTTTTTAAGGAATATTGTTATGTTACAATATGACCTGTAATGCATATGTAATAGTTTTGTTTATCAATCAACGGCCTCTTTCCTTCAAATTGGCTCTACTACATGTATTAAAACGTGAAACATTTTTGAGTTGAAGCTGTTTAAAGATTTTTTTTCTATAAAGAAATCTGTATCTTAATATATCCATTCATAGCTAGTTGTCTTTAGGATTGTTTTAAAAATCCTTCCCTTATACGCTTAAAGAAAAACGGATTTAGCCTGAGATTCTTACTATGATCATCAGAAATGTTTGGTAACATTTTGAAAAAGATATTACAAAAAATGATTCTTGAATCTCTACAAAATACTGCTACTGGTAGACATACAGAATTCTCTGTGTTAAAGAAAACGGCTGGATAAAGAAACCATGAAGAAACATGTGTTCTGAAAGGATAAGAATAGCAGCTAACACCTAGGTCTTGGCAGCGTTCTTTCTTAACATATGTCATTACAGTAAACGTGATAAAATTTCCTTAAAAACAATAAACAGTTGGTTATAAAGATGGTATCATTAAGCTCAAAACTTATATTCTTCAGAGATGTTGATTTGCAGATCACCATAGCGTGTTTGCTCTGAATACTTTTTACTGCAGATTTCATAATAGCGTGCCGTTTCAGTGTTTGTTGCGTATCGATTGAATACAGGTAATGAATGACTTAAGCGTCTGTAGGCGGAGCTACATTTTACACAGCAATAACCTCATACGTCCATGACACAACTGAGAAAAAAAATATAAATCGGTTATCTTATTTACGGCATTCAATAGTGTTTAGTCGGGGTTTACGTACATGTAGCTTGTGTGCTAGAGTCCCATCAAAGAAAAGGATATACGTATACAACATGTACGTGTAAATCCAGTACAAGTGTCATTTCACTTACATAAATTTAGTGTACCTTATATATCTGTCACAGAAGTAGAGTGAATAAAAAAGTATTGTAAATATACATTCGATTTCGCACTTTCATAAAAATTTGTCTATAAATGATCGGATCGCAATATTCGCATTATGCATTATAAAATACGACTATACTGATACCTTGTTACAACCGCGCATGCTTTGCAGGTGCTGTAGTGTTTCTGCTAAAATGTTTCTGTCGATGCTCTGAAATCTTTAAAATGATAATCTGTGTAGAAAGAAATGTAACAAAGACCGTTAAATTTTGTTTGTTTGTCTAAAGACAGGATTTATATCTATCATGTACACTTTTGACTATTAGATTATTTGTACAATCCCTGCTGAAGATATCTAGCGCACATGTCATGTGAGTCGTTGCGTAAAACTGGAGAAATCAGTAGTAAATGCAGCTGTCAAAAACAAAATGTTTACCGTATCGGTAGTCCAACAATTTAGACATAATGCTTTTTTTTATTTTTTTTTTATTTTTGGTGTTTATTTCCTCAATGAATATAAAAAGTAAAATATCATAAAAGTGAAAACTAAAAATGATAAATGCGGGTTTATTTCTAGGACTGCCTACCTATACCGGTAGACAAGTACAAGTTGTCATATCGCCAGTACAAATGAAATTTACTTTGTTTTATAAGTAGTTTCGTTCACTTACTAATGGTGACGATTACATGTACAATCGAGCCAAGTATTGATGTTTTCAATTTGTGTTTATTTTATCGACA
The DNA here is from genome assembly GCA_022818135.1 of Saxidomus purpurata. Lineage (NCBI taxonomy): Eukaryota > Metazoa > Mollusca > Bivalvia > Venerida > Veneridae > Saxidomus > Saxidomus purpurata. The sequence goes on from JAFMSR010000001.1 coordinate 35,247,191, forward strand.
TACGATTTGACTTTTCGTAAGTTTGTACAGCGATACATTTACCTGAATCTGAGATGGTACACCGAGCGCATTTAAAGTGTGGTCAGTCACTGATCTAGACATTTTTTATAAATTTTACGAAGGTGAATTTCGGTTTAATCGACGATGATGCAACAAAACAACAACTATATATATTATACATTTCTAATCTCGCTTTAGAAAGGATTTCCCGTATGAAAAAATATACAGGAAAGATGATTAGGGGTGCTATAGTCTCTGCAGGTTCAACAGTGATTCACGATTATAAAATGTCTTCAAACAGTTCATTCTAAACGTACGTCGTATAAGTCAGATTATATACAACCGTGTCTTCTTAGAACAGCAAACGTTTCAGAGACATAGCCGAGGACACATTTTCCTCCATCAAAATTTTATTATATGGCCCAAATAACATAAAAGTTTAAATCTTTGTTTCGTTTTGATTATAGAACACACAGTTCGGTTTCGTTTGTAAAAATTGAATAGATCTTAATTTAGTTTCAGTACAGTTGTTTTATGAAGTAAACTTTCGAGGTTTAAAATTAACCCGATTTTATCCTATAAGAATACAAAAGCACTAGATTCATAAAAAAATCAAATAATGTCGCAATTGTAGCTTGAAGATGTGTAAACTTGTATAGTTGTGCTGTCAGTATAGTAGTCAGCGTGTACGATAGATAAAGGTATCGATTTGGGCGGAGCTAACTACAGAATGTAACATCGACGTCATTTACTACCTGTGTGTAAAGCAAACACTGAAACGGCACGGTATTATGAAATCTGCAGTAAAAATGTTAATCGATAAACCTTGAGCAGTTTTTTTTACTGACATTTATTGCTAAACTTTCTGATTCTTTACACTATGTACTTAAGGGGTCACTGGTGAGGCTTTAGATTTTTGCACTTCCGAAAATTCCTTTTACAGTTCTTTGGTACAGACCTATGCCGTCATATCTCAAAACTTGTCAAAATCTATAAAACACATATTTTGTCAGTTGATATTGAATCTCTTTCTAATATGCACATCAATCCCCATTTTTGTGAGTTTGCGTTCTAAAACAAAGGTTTTAATCATACTGTAGGCAAAATATTTCAAAAGCCTCGTTATTTTTCCTAAACTACTTGTTGAAATGATGATTAACAGATAACAGCAATTAGAACCGGTTTAAATGATTCACTAATTCATGCTGCATTTTTTTCTCTTATTCGTTCGTTTGTTCATTCATTCATTCATTCATTCATTCATTCATTCATTCATTCATTCATTCATTCATTCAATCATTCAATCAATCAATCAATCAATCAATCAATCATTCAGTCATTCATTCATTCAGTCATTCAATCATTTATTGTATAAATGTTATTTCTTTTCAGAAGGCCAAATTGTAAATAAGTCAAATGTTTGTACATTTACTTTATGTGTTTACCTTCTATAAATAAAGATTTTATTATTATTATTATTATTATTATTATTATTATTATTATTATTATTATTATTATTATAACAGTCTATTTTGTTTTAAAAACCACAGCTGAATAAAAAACACCATGCGGATGAAGTTAAACAGGGAAACCTCGAACAATTCATTTATTGTAGATACACCTGTAAATTAGTATCATGTTTTCTGAAAGACCGACAATTATTGTCCTTCGGCTTAGTGGTACAATGTATTAGTGCACATGCCTGACTTCATGTATTGTTCACAAGTAATACATGGAATACATGACTGACAAGCATTAGATTGCATTAATTCTAGGTTTCTCCTGTGCACTAAATTAGCAATCAGTCTTGATAGATTTAGTCACTGTTACTGTCAATTTGTACTTTTGTTTCAGTGTAGTGTGTCTTTGTATGACAGTGTTTGTGTTTCGCTGTAGATAAGTTTGTAGTTACTTAAAGGAACGGGCAAATCTGAGTATTAACCAGTTTTAAAGACAGTTTTAAATACTATGGAAAAGCTCTTGATTATGAGGGTCATACAAACAGATATTATGAATATAATATTATTTATTTGCGTAATTTACGTATATTCGGTGACATGTATGAGAAAATTGTAATAGAATGGTTTTGACTATAAAGAATGAGCATCGCTGAAAATTTCGCATTGTAAAGCAACATAATGTGTCTTGAGAAATTAGATTTCCAAATCGCAGGTACATGTAAATGACTTTATTGGTGGGATAAACATTTTAGAAATTTCAATGTCATGTCTATTGGAACAAGTAAAGATATATATACACTATTATATAATTTTACTGTGCAATCACATATATTTTCATGAAATACACTTTACATTAAAACCGACGGTTGCTGATGAGATTATGCCTAGGACGAATTATATTTTCTAATATTGTAAACATGAATCCGCGAGTGTTCAAATATCAAGTAGAAATTGTGATTTGAAAAATTGTCATTGAACATCTTTGAAGTTTTTGACTACCAGTCGATATACTTTTGTGGTAAACATATTGAAAAGGCCGTAAATAACTGCGATCCAGCACTGTGACTATAGTTCCATTCTGGTTCCTAAACAGCGCAATAATAAAAACAATATTGAATTCTGACATCTGTTTCATTCACCACGTTTGAAATTGTCTACATGTGTTTCCTTATGTACGATATTCACGCATGTAGCGCCACATATTAGTCACCTGATTCTCAATATATTAGTCACCTTATCTTAATTGTACATACCATGAACAAAGACAAAACCAACCTGTTTTGGAATAATTGTGTTTACATGTATATAACTTTTTGAAAAAAGTAATACGTAACAAAATTCATATTTAAGGCCTTCAACAGTTAAAATACCAAAACTTTCAAAATACTGCGCAGGGATAAAAGCGTATTTCATACCGAATGTCGGCCATGTTATCACTGGCACCGTCACAACAGTTCATAGTTGGTTAAACCTGCACGGATAACATGTATAGCAAAGTACAAAGCCATTGTATTTTGCTCTGCAATAACGAAAGAATACAGAGAGTTGATCGTGAGATAGATAGATATTTTATTAAAGTCTCACTTTTGTACATACATATTATAAAACATTAACATATATAATCATGTAAAAATGTACAAAACCGCTCTAAAGGAGTTATGAGAGAGTAAGAACAACATTAAAAGTATCATGTCTGTACACATGCTATAAAACATTCAAATGTTAAGATTAAACATAATTATACATCGTGTTACAATAATTGTAAACAGGATAAGTATGGCACCTACGAGGCTAAAACAAAACCAAACAAAACGACAGTGGAATATTATCACCTGATGCAATTACTTAAAGATTTGAAATTATGCGGTCTAGAAATGTTGTCCTACTTTCATTTTTTGTAAGCGCTGTTCGCCATTTTTCTTCCGCTGGAACAGATTCGTCGCTTAACCCTTTGAAGAAACGATACTACGTCCAAACATCGATGATTTTCTAATATATCCTTATTAAAAGCAATGCACAGTTCGATATGTCTTACAAGTATGACTATAGAGTATGTTTCTATTACATCATTTGGCAATTTAGACCAGACAGAAAATTGCCAGCTTTTGCAAACTTTATTACACATATATTTTTCTATTTTAAGAAAGATTATTTAAGAGCATGGAAAAATGGTCTCTAAGTAACTCAATATTTCCATGTCTTACAAACGAATATATGCCTATAGGTATGTTTCTCCAATGAGTTCCCACAATTTAGAAAATGCAACATTTCTTATGCAAAATTTGGGCGTTCTAAGTTTATGTTTTAAAAAGGCCTTTATATACAGTTGAATCAGTTTGATACATGTTTTAGATTTTAAGCAAATGCGGTTTTAAGCGACCTACTTATAATGGATACGTGCACTTTATACGAACATTTCAAACTGCGTTTTAATCTGACTTTTTATACGCCCGAAGGGACGTATTATGGGAAAACCTACGACGGGCAGGCGGCGTCCACACGTTGTTCGCTCTCTACGGTGAACCGTTTTTATTCAATCTTCACCTATCTGTACACGTTTCTTGGCACATCGCCCATGGCACTTTTGGATTATAGCCCTTGAGATATCGAAAAATGATGAAATTAGCTTTTTCCGCTTTTGGTTCAAACAGATCAATAAGGCTTGTCCTCTCTATAGTTCAACAGGTGTTACAAAACAGATGGACTGCCAGATACTGGGTTATTCCTCTCTGACGGACATTTTGCACTCTTGTTAAACATATCGGCGTTACTATTTTTTAATCATTGCAAAAGTTTAAGTAATTGAAATACACAAGTGTGCATATATTGGCCATTGGGTACGTAAAGAATGACAACATTACCAAATATTTGAAAAATAAATCAACTCGCAGACGACACCACATTGACCTCTTGCATACAATGATGTTGCAATAACCTGAGTCTGTGATACTGTACAAATGTGATACCATTGATTCATTAGAAGTAAATAATAATGCCTTTCCGTGGTGAGCCATTAATGTCAAGGAACACAGTGGAAATAAGGGAAATAAGATAATTTGGACTACTGACTTGAATTAAATTAAATAGAAATAACAAATTTTGTGCATAAAATTTGATTCAGCTATGTCAAAGCTTTACGAATATATTTCGGAAAACGATCAAAGGGAATACGAAACACTGAAGTGGAAAGACGAAATAGTGGCGTGCCAGTCTCTTATCAATGCATAGAATAAAAGAAAAATATCAATGTATGGTAAAGGTTTAATAACCAAATAAATGTTATTACACCAAAAAAATCATATTTAATACAAAACGTAGTCCCAATAAAATCAATTTTAAATCAGCTGAATGCTTTATTTTTAAAATTTCTCTGGAATGGCAAAGATGACAAAAGCAAACGTGCGATCACAAAAGGACATGCACATGATGGCGGGTTAGATATGATCGACATATACTATAAATCTGTGATACTTAAATTGGTGAAAATTTTCAAAACTGTTGATCACGCAAATTGGAAAGCGATACCTCTCTTCGTTTTAAACAAATATGGGAAAATATTCTTATTTTCAACATGTACCTAGATTCCTTGAAAAGGCATACATCAGCAAAAGCCAAATATTTCCTCGTTTTATAATTGTTTTTAGTTAGAATATTTTCAAAGAGGCCGCGTAAATGAATAAAACATTTTACACGAAAACAAGTGATATTAGGAAATCGTTACTTCAAGTATTATAGTAGAGGAAAATTTCTTTTATTCAATTAATGGATAGAAGCAGGACTTACTTTTGTTAATGATATTATTTCTAAAAAAAGGGGTGTAAAACACAAATAACATTTACTTTCGACTATAAAAAATTGGCTGGCTGATTTTAGCCCTGTCAAGAATTCAATCCGAGGAACATGGAAAACATTGCTTAAATAAAACGAATCAACTACGACAAATGTAAACACCACCATTAGCATTACATGTTATAAAGACATCTATAATTGTTTCGTAGACATGTTAAACAGTTCAAATATAAGCTAATTCACAAATTATGCAACGAATGCTAACCTGTTTCGTAGGCAAATCGACAATCGCCCATTATGTAAATTATGTGACGATTTAGAACATAACGAACATTCTTTCTTACATTGCATACATTATGACATATTCTGGAATAAGATAAATGACGCATTTAAAAGGGCAGGCTTTCAAACTCGTTAAGAAACTAACTTGAAAACTAATTTTTGGTAAAAATACAATTTCATGTTATTAAGTACTATAGGCTCCTGCATGCATAAAACATATCTTGTAAGTGAAAGGCGTGCAAAACCGACCAACATTGTAAAATCTCATTCGACGACATTCTTTTAATCGTCAACGTTATGATGAAATAACAGCAGTAACCTGTCTGATTGGTGGATTCAAAGCAGACATACAATTTGAAGATAATTTCTTGATGTGTGTACATCCAGAGGAATATTTTGCTGATAATCTTTTAGAAATGGTTCTAGTTTTCAAGGGACACAATAACGGTTCAGATTACGAAAATTGTTGGTAACGAATATCCATAAAGTTTTGAAGCTACAGTTCATTGAGAAAAAAGGCGACTTTTGTTGTGTCACAAGAAAGATCATCACATTTTTGGACATAAAGCAATAGGATCTATCCACATCTAAAAAACATATCTGCATAAAGCTGAAAGATTGCATTGCTTTATATTATGAGGATCTTTCTAGCTTCCACTCTGGTTGGGACAATCCGGTCAGCCACAGCAGGCCATGTAAGATCCTCAAAATGTAAAGAAATGCAACCTTTAAACTGCATGTAAAACTAAATGCATGAAATTATAGATTGATTCAAATATTCAAAATTATTATGTCTTGCAATTTATTAAGGTACAAGTGAATATTATCGAGTTTCGTATCAATCACATACAAAGTATGGTGTTTTCAGTAAGGATGTACTGTTTTACCCGCGTTATCTGTTTATAGCATCACCCTGCCTGTAACGACCAGCCTCAGATTCAATGGACGAAAGTCTTTATATAATGAACCTGATTATAAAGTGACCCAGTTTTACTAAGCTAGCTAAAATACGCTAAATGGCGATAAAGTGGACACTCCAATAATATACATGTAATGTTATTAATCAAGTGATTTCATATTGACCTTGTTATTTGTCCGAGGGTGGTCGTATTGGCCCAAGGCCTTCGGCCTTGGGCCAATACGACTGCCTGAGGACAAATAACAAGGCCAATATGAAATCACTTGATTAATGATAATTTTATTATTCAACTTTACAATATTGGCTAACAAAAAACAAGAAAGTAAATCTAACATGTTCATGAGTTGTGGATAAGGAAATTCTACCCGAGGGTTGAGATATGTCCCAAAAACAAGGCTCTGCTGAGTTGTTTTTTTTTGGACGTATCTCAATTACCATGCAAGTATGCGTAAATAGACGAATTTTATTACATTTTATATAAAGTGAATCTAACATGTTCATGAGTTGTGGATAATGAAATCCCACCCGAGGGTTGAGATACGTCCAAAAACGAGACTCTGCCGAGTTTTTTGGACGTATCTCCACCCGAGGGTGGGATTTCCTTATCCAAAACTCAATGGACATAGTAGATTTAATTTCTCACCGTTTAAATCGCATTTTCACACAAGAAAGAAGAAATAAGTGCAAGTACAGGATGGGGATAAAAAGATGAAAATCAACTTTTTCTCGAATTTTAATTCAAAACTGCTGTAGATGGATAGAAAATGATCTAACTAAGAACATGAATACCCATAACCCTATGTTTATTTCAAAAATAAAAATTTTACAGTCATTTTTCGATAACCCTATGTGAGATAAGATTTTCCATCACTGCTAAAATAGAGATTTTTCTGTCCGGTAAATGAGAAATAAATGTTCTTGTAACAATAACAATTTTATTTGTATTTAACTTAGTAAAATAAGACATAAGCAGGAGTCAAAAAAAGTCTGCATATCAACTGAAACAAAATGGCGACGTTTAAAAAAATCTAACGGAAGTGACTTCTCCGTATTGGCCCTCTCTTTTAAACCAATCAGAATGCTTGAATTCCATATTGGCCCTGCTTTCTCGTATTGGCCCTGCTTTTCTCATATTGGCTCAGTTATGCTTTGTATTAGCTCTACCTGTTTCATATCATGTGCGCAATTGATCTAATACAGTGTGTAATATTGTAAAGTTGAATAATAATGGCAAATATGACACTGTGTGAAATAAAGCAATCCTAACTTGATGAGTTCAACAAAATAATGGGTGATTTTCTTTTTATTTTGATGACGCGAAATCATATAAGCCTCATACCTTCTTAAATGTATAAAAAAATATTCCCTAAAATCGTTAAGTGACATGTTGACTTGCCATTCATGGAATATAGATGAGAATGAAATGAACGAAGGGAAATATTTTTGAATCCATACAATTAACAGTTATTTACAACACAAATGCTATGCTTTCACTACTGTTACCGTGTGTATCTTAAAGCCAATATACCGCCGAAACTTCATAATTGTATAATGTCTTTTTTTAAGTAACACACCTATCGGTTTTGTACATGTACAAATGTATGACTATAAATATATACTATAAGTTATATAAATTCTTGCAGGATAAATGGCGTCCAATAGCATGTTTAAATTGATATAACCCGAGCCGTCAGGCAATAACAGGCAAAAAAGTCTATGCGATGATCTGTCAGGAATCTATATATCGAAGATTTATTTGAAACATATTCTGTCACCTGCAGTATTTTCGACCCTGAAACAGAGTATTGTATGAAATCTTGTATCAAATTATAATTAATTACCGTTAAACTGATACAACTTCAGCTGATTAGAGTGACTCACAATAAAGACAAAAATGGCTTAATTGGAGCAAGATTTGTTAAAGTTGAAATGAAACATTACAGGATAGAAAAGGGTATTTGTTTTCAAATTTTGTCTACCATGGCGGTATTCTATTTCGTCATTTCAGACAAAATGTGAAACGTTAGGGAGTTTTGGTTATTACATGTAAGCAGACTGCAATACCAAGTCATTTTAATCCAACTAGTTAGTGTAAAATGTTAGTAGTCAAAGATAGGTGTTTAATTACTTCGCCACGTGGTTTTTTTTATTTGGTAATTATAACTCATTTGTTGGAGAAAGAAAATAAGTTTTTGTAAAAAAGATATATGTAAAAGAAAGTCACTTTTAAAAGGACGGCCAAGTAAGTATTTGATGCATAATTCAACTTATCCGTTGACTCATATTGAACCTAATTCTTACTTAACAAAATTGAAATATGTAAAGATTGTTTTGTCAATTTGCTCTAAACACACAGAGAACAAGCAAATAATACAATACAGTTCATGAAATAATACATTGTAAAGTATGACAGTTAATGTACGTTTTCGTACTCTATTATAATATTTCCATTTCTATGCATATAGAAGAGTTGGTGATGAAAGCGAATAAAAAAGAATATACAATAAGACAAATATATAAATGTTAATAAATCCCGACAAAACATGGGTGTAAAATTTCATGAAGAACAATTTAAAATTATATTTCTATGTATAATGTTTTGAAACGGATCCCAAATATGTGGCTGTTTCAATTATGAATTGTTACTGTGTACTGATGTTCTTTTCATTTTACAAATGTACTTATCAATAAACCATAAACTATAGGTTACTTAAATTTGTGTGGCTATATGTGCAGAAAGTCAGTTTGTTTGACAGCCGAATGTCTACTTTATGCTTGCCGAACCACAAGTCTATTTTGTTGTTCAATCACACCCTGTCATTTGCACTTTATACATCCTTTCTTTATAAATCCTTTACAATTCGTCCTGTTTATTCATTTTTTTCACTCTATTTCTTAAATCTCTCTTTCGCTCTTCATAAAACACCCATTGTCCACTCACTTTTCTATCTGACATCATATTTTTCTCTCTCTTTTTCTTGTTTTTTGTTTTTCTTTTTTTGTTTCATATATTCTTATGTTGATCGTGATCTACAATACACATATATACAACATTTTATGATACATAAAAGTCCCTTTACAAAAGTACCATATTTCAATTCGTCCATTGATTATTCCCCTTTCCTGTCCTATTCTCTCTGTTTTATGTCATCCTCAACTCTCAGCTATAATCTTTACACATATAACTATAATTATATACATTTGTCATACATTTCTTTTAACTTTCTAAAAGCTTCAAGTTCTTCGGAAACTTTTGCATGAAATTGTGAAATGTATTATTGTCAGTGATATTTGTTTATTCAAACTAGAACAACTCTCTCTTAGTTGTACATGATGATGCTGTCATACGTTTTGCACCAAGTCGAAGTATCCTTCAAACCACTTTTTTGCATGGTTGCTCGTATGTGCCATGTCGTACTGCCACATCTCTTGATTAAAAGAGTTTCCAGTTGTTAAATGAAATGCATTGTACCTTGATATGCACAGACATTACTGTTCAAACAATACAACTGTACAATAATAGAATGTTTATTCTGGTCAACAAGCTAGTACGAGTTTCAATTATCACTTTCGGCACTGTCTTCGTCTTCGGCTTCCTGGTCTTCCAAGTACTCTTTCCCAATCTCAAAAATCTCTCTGAGCGCCGCTGCAAAACATAAATCAAATTATATAACTTTTGCTTACCTAAAGCACAATATGTATGCTCATATACAATTTGCAAGAAAACGATAAAAGCAGAAAGCTTCAGAGCTAATTTATGTATCAATCAGTTTGCAGAAAGCTTCAGAGCTAATTTATGTATCAATTAGTTTGTCCTAAAATGTATGTCCGTTGTATATTACATGTATGGTGTTAAACAATAATATAGTACATGTAAGTATATCCAGAAGAATCAAATGAGCTTAAAAGAAGAATGCATGTGGCTTTATTGTGACACTTCGATTTAATAACATGCAGGTATACATGTAATGAAACATATGTCTGTTTATATGATAGGTTTTACTTAGTATAGTTTGCATGATTATCTACTAGAATTTGATTTATATATTTTGAAAATCGTAACATCCAAAGAAATGGGTTTAAAATTAAACTGATTTTCAATATCCTAGTTGGACTCTTCCAAAGAAAAGATGCCAAACACTGTTAGCACCTTAAACGCTGTCAGATTGCTTTTTTTTTTTTAAATAAAAATAAGTTTGACATACTGATAAGAAGAAATAATGTGCCTAGTTTTTGGTAAGTTTTGAAAATAAGAATACGGACAATTTGGTATAAAAAAATGTACGTAGTGTATTGGGCATTTAATTTGTAAGAGCAAATATATCCGAATATTGGCTAGATATGTGTATGTTTTGTAAAGGATTGTGAACAGGAAGAGTGGACAGTATTTTAGCTTAAATTATGGCTTTTCAGTAGCATTAAGTTTGTAGGTTCTGTTCAGATCTGTATATAAATATTACTCGAACGAGATATTAGACCGGTAAATAATTTTAGTACAAAAGGGGCATAACTCTGTCATATATGACATTGACCTATACAATTTGTCAGCACCACAATCCTTTTGTCATAAGCAATACAATTTTAAAGTTTAATGAAGAAATCTTAAGAAATGGCAAAATTAGCCAAAAAAGTACAAAAACGGACATAACTCTGTCAAATATGACCTTGACCTACCAAATGTGGCAGCATCACAATCCTTTTGTCATAAGCAATGTAATTCTAGAGTTTAATGAATAATTCTTTAGAAATGGCAAAGTTATAGCCAACGTTACTTAGAACAACAAGGGGAAAAACTCTGTCAAATATGACTTTGACCAACAAAAATTGGCGGCATCACGACTCTTTTGTATACGCAATACAATTGCAAAGTCATCTTAAGAAAAGGCAAAGTTATAGCCAACGTTAAGTTTTTTGTGACGGACTTACGGAGGGAAAAAGCGTTCCCTAATTATCGCGTTTTCTCCAAAAGGGCGGCACAAAAAGTGATCATCAGATTGTTTTGAGCGAATAACATTTTGATAAACGATTTCAGAAAAATATTATGTTAACGATTTAAAATCGAACTTTTCCCTAAAACAATTTAAGGACAATTAATCAGGATATACATAGACAATCTTGGCGACGGTTGCACGTGTGTTGCGCCATCATGCTGTCGTATACTTACTTTAAGTTTCATGACATTTTATCAATTGGCTGTTAAGTGATAGCTCCAGACGGACGGCCGAATGGCCGGACAACGTCATAAACATATCCCTCTGCCTTTGGCGGGGGACAAAAACGGTTTCCGGTCAAAAATTCATGTTAAGAAGGCGTTAATACCATACAAATAAGTATGCTGGTAGCTTATATGGAGATGTAGGTTGGGATTGTTTTTGGGTTTTCTTAGGTCAATTCCTAGGTCGCTATAACTAAAATAGAAAAAAAAGCCAATAAGTAATGTTGAAAGTGAGTTATTGTTGTTAAAATAGATATGAAGATAACTTATATGGGCGGGGAGCTAAGGACTGCATTTTGATTCCCTAGGGTCAGGGACATTGTCAATGTTACTTAAATAGAAAAACGGTTTCCGACCAATAACGCGAGATGGGAAAGAGAAATTGCTGGAGGCAAATGCGACGATGGTTTTCCATTTATAAAGAAAAACACATATATACAGAAAATTGCGAGACATAGGAAAAGTTGTTAAATGACAAATCAGTCGTGTACTTTATTTAGTTGGATGGAATATCGAATCTGAGGAATCTTTCAAAAATACGGTGTTCACTTCCATTATTACAATAAGATGTTTACTTTACTTATAAACAGTGCATTTAACCAAACATGAGCTTGAGAATGTACATACGTCAAATGCTTTTATCAAGCAGTATTGATGAAAAACTACATACTTCATTAACACTAATACATAAAAATGTAAGTGTAGGGTTTTGAAAAGAGTAATTTGAATCGAAGAAACGCCTTATACATAGTTCAGGTGAGTGATGTTTAACACTAAATTGATGACATACCAAAAACATGACACTTTCAAACACTGAGTGAACTTCCCTTACTGATTTAAATCTTAGCTTACCTGTAAGTAATGCATCGGATTCAGGATCAACATTTTCATCATCTATGTAGTTGATCACCGGGAAGACATTTTTCTGTTTGAAGTTAAACATATCTTTGATTGTGTCCATGCGCTCTTTAATCATTTTGTTCTCAAACACTTTCATCTTACTTATCTTGACTGTATCACTCAACAAGTCACCCTTGGTTAGTATTGACACAAATGGGATGTCTGAAATGATAATAGATTCAAACTAAACTGTCACTAAAGGTGACTTATCAACAGCTTCTGAGACAATAACTAAGGAACCACTAACTATAGCTTTTGAGAGAAAAATGCAAAACCAATATAAAAGAAAACACGAACAATGACACATATCAGCCTTCGTGGTTAGGTGGTTATTGTTGGAAAATTGAAATCAATAAACTGTCCACTGATTGTCATTGGTTCGAGCCTCGCTGCCAACAAAGACCTTAGACCCTGCTTGGTGACAAAAGGTCATTATTGACAGCCAAATATAACTATAAAAAACTTGATCGCATTCCGTACTGTTTATCCATCAGTTAGTTTAAGCAAATCGGACGGAACTTATATACATAAGAACTTGAGTAAGTTTGATGTATATCTGAAACACATAGGAATTTCATATATGCACTTCATCCTTCATTCACGGCATTTGCACAAACAATTGTACCGATTGTACTTAACTGTAGAGTAATTAAGTTAAAGAGGAAAATAAGATGTAACTAATATTGAACATACGCGACAAACATCTAAAAATGTCATTTCCTTCACCTTCGCAGTATAAAATGCATTTAAACGCTAACCTGAAAAAGCGATGCGAAAAACGTTAGACGGACGGATGGATGGATGGACAGGCAGACGCAAGACAATCGTTGATCACAATAGTTCACCCTTTAGCACTTTGGGCGTAGGTGAGCTAGATAAATGGCGACTGGAATTTCACACAATGTGACTAAGTTATCGTGGCTGATTTCTACATTCGAAATGCCAAACACGAAAACTCAATAAATGGTTGTTCTATCGTGTTTTCGACCTGGTTAAAAGTAGAAAACACGATCGATTAAAGGCGAACACACGACGCACAGAGGGCAAAACAACGCAGTATTGTTTTCGAGTTTTCGGTTTGGCTGGTTTAAATGCGTCATGTTTTCGCTGTGTCGTATTTTCCACTTCAGGGGCAAACAGTTTAAAACACGAAAACTCGAAAAGTAGCTGTTTTATCGTGTTTTTGTGTTTATGCCTGTAGGCTTAGCGAAGCGAAAGGTCGAAAAACAAAAGATAATGGCGAAAACACCACACATAAAATGCGAAAACACGACGTACTTTTAAGCCGAGTTTTAAAGTTGGCAGGTTTTAATACGTCTTGTTTTTGCCCTTTATTTGTCGCCTTCGCGTTTTTCGAGGTAAACTGTAACGAAAACTGGCCAAGTAGCTATTTCGTCGTGTTTTCGTATTTTCGCCTTTCAATTTTGCGGGGCTTATAGTCAAAAACATGACAAATTGAAGTCGAAAACACGACAAACAAATGGCGAAAACATGAGAAAATAGGTAATTTGAGAGTTTACGTGGTTTCGACTATTCGCCCTGAAAACACCTTTAGCTATACCTTCTTAATTTTTGAATGTCCAAATGACAAGATAATTATAGTCATGATATGAAACGAAATGCTCAAATCCTGCTATGACCAATTAAGTATGATTTACAGTTTTGATTGATTGACCATTGATCATACTATGAGCATACAAAAAGTGCTCTTTCCAATCTGAATATGGATTGTCTTTCAGAGGATACCTAAAACCGAGATTCGATGTATCGGTGCTGTACATAGGGCATGTTAGAGAACCATCTTGCACTTTCCCCCGAAATATAAAATAACTAAAACTATTCTGGGGAGGTTGGCCATATGGATTGTCCAGAACCAATGATAAAAATCTCAAAGACGTAAACATGTGCTGGTGTTGAAAAAATATAATTAAGTATGATGAAACTATACACATTATTCCTGTTCAGACTGTAACTCTGTTAAACATTGATAGATATAATACATTGGCACAATCATATGTTCAACACATGGCGATAAATTGTCATTCACAAGTATCGTGTCCAGACCTTGAAGGTCAAGGTCACATACTGTGATACACCACATCGGGGACACTTGTCTCTTACAAGTTACAACTTTTGTTTAATGTGTATTCACATAGCGAAAACAACACTACTACCTTTAACATGAAGGACATTGGCGTGGATTTTCACCAAGTGTATTTTGAAAACACGACCTTCACCAACCGAGATATAAAAATTCGCATATTGTGATCTTAGGACATAACATTTTCTACCGGATGAGAAGCATCTTAGTGCCCGACTACAGGACCTTCCAAAGGCGAAAGTGTCTGATAAATTGACATTTTGTTACATATCCTGCGGAAAAAAACACTTTCCAATAGTATCCGTAAAACGAATGTTAAGTAGATATTAGAAACGTATTTGCATTTCACATGTAATGTATCAAAGTTTGAACCCAGACACAAGGCATCACTGTTTGGACATGTTGTCGTTGCTCTCTTTGTTTATGTTAGACATTCTATAGAATAATGGAACGTTCCAATTGCATGACATAACTCTGCATCCAGTGGTAGATAGCAGTCACATTTATAACATCAACCAGCCTAGATCCTACAGTTTCAAGGTGCTATATATGGACTGAACACATAAGTACATGCAATACATAATTTCATATGTAATTATATGATTATGTGACAAACTCATGTTGATGAAGGTACGATGAACATCAATGGATGGTTACTTACTGGGCGGAATAATGATGAAAATTCCATGTTATCTGATAGCATATTTTATATAAGCAGTTTTATCAGTATAAAGGCTATGTGACTGCTGCATTTAGATGTATGCATATTTCCAAGATCGGAGTTGCTTGCATATACATAACTCTGCTGATATTGTGAAAGGGGTAATACAAACACATGTAGAACATAACTTGGGGGTACACATGTGGCAGTAGTTAATTAATTGATGGAAGACTGACAACAAAATATGAAAGAGTTAAGCAACACTCTATCCTTATAAAGGGGTAGGTACCCTCGCGCATTCAAAAACCTCAACAGAATAGAGCTCAGCAGTGACAGGGTTAAGCTATGGTACTCATGTTTCTTTTAGATATTTTGTAATTTAAATATGTAGAAATATCTAAAATAAACAATATTTGTTCAAAATTAATTTAATCTAGGTATTTAATGAAACTATAATAGATGAGGAACAAATTGTATAAACCGGATATAGTTCAAGCTCCGCCTCACCCACACTTAAATAGATTTCTATAATATACAATTTAGTAAACTTACCAGAGGAGATCTGTAACAAGTACTCATGACTACGTGACTACAAATATACAACCGGTCTATAAGGACCAGAATAACTTTTAACTTAAAGTGACATTATGCGCATCTTACTGCACATAGTGTATTGTTGGTGATAGTTTTATAAAAGCAATTTTCGGTTGCTGTGAATTTAAATGTGTTAAACTAATGATAATGCCACTTTTAGTGTTGAAGTTGGTGCTTTAGAAATACAAAAAATAGACTAATAAAATAATAGTTCCTTTCTTTGCAGTGATCTCCCTTGTGTTATTGTTGCTGTTGGTGGAGATTTCGGCGGTGTAATGGAAGGGAAGCAACTCCTGCATGCATTTGTTTTAAACTGACTCTCCCAGTCAAAATAAGAAAAGTTATATTTGGAAAGTTATTATTTCGTACTGGTAGCAGGAAGAGTTTGGCGTATTGGGTTAAAGCATATTATTTCCTCTACCCTTTGTACACACCTATTTCAGCTGGATTTTTACTTGAAAAAAATGTGCATAATTCCACTTTAATAATAGCTCTGATGGTCATATTAATGTCTTTGTTAAGCTATTAAAATTACAAACCACACGCACGCACGCACGCACGCACAAATAAAACTACTGAACAAAGGTGTCAGCTGGTATCACTGACTGTACGAGAATTCCACAAGAGCACAGTTTTGCCTCCATAGCCTTTGGACTGATTTTTTAAAATGTTTTATTCATTTTATACAACAAGACTCGTCTGTCATAAGTGACGAATACCCGCGAAAGAGGTGTCTCACAGTCTGTGACCTATCCATGTGCTAACAATTTTGCCATGTAATTTTAAAATCCTTCCAAGCATGACAAAGTTAACATACATACAGTATTCCATTACCTTTAAAAACGTAGTGTGACCTTGACCTTTGAGGTAGGGACGTGCGTCTTGCATGCGACACATTGTATTGATGTGCTTAACAGTTGTACCAAATTATTTTAAAGTCAATCAATGCATGACAACGGTACACTCCGGATACGTATGTAAGTATATATACAGGATTCCATTACCTAGTATGGCCTTGACCTTTGAGGTAGGGACGTGGGTCTTGCACATGACACGTTGTCTTTATTTTCTGAACATTTGTGCCGAGTTATCTCGAAATCCTTCAATGCATTACAAAGTTAAACAGCCCGAAAAAGTGTAAGGGCGGACGCACGGACGGAAAGACGGACGGATGGACGGACGGACGAACGGACGGTGCGATTTAAATATGCCACCCTTCGGGTGCATAAAAATGAGTATGGTACTTTACTAGTGATGTTTTGCTACTGTTATATTTTAAATAACTAACTTCTTTTTGGAAATTACTACTTAAATGTTATGTTAAACGTCTTACTTAAACATTGGGTTTCTGGCAGTCATTTTAGTAAAAGAACAATCAGTATGGGTTCAACAACAGGAACTATCCTGTGCAGCCCTCCCCACCCGCGTCAACACACACACGCATACGCACGCTCACGCACGCACGCACGCACACACGCACGTACACTCCCATACATATTACAGATTATAACCAGTGATATTTATTTAAGTATAATTATTATGTGGTACTATACAGGCAGTACAAACGTTCATACCGTTTTAAATACTTTATGAAATGTAAACTACAGGCACACTATTTTATAACTAAAACAGATATGTTCAGTGGTTTGGCAATCCCTACTTACATGGCACCCGCCTCACCATGTGCAGACAGTGATTTGCTAAATAATAAAAAGATTGAATTTAATTAAATATCTTGTTTACTTCTACAATTGAAATATTTGTCAGATGTTAAATATACAAAAAATTGCATTTTTTACAAGACTCTTTTGGGATTTTGACTAGTGATTTCTAGAAAGGGGTGAAATAGCAACTATAGTAAAATCAGAAACTTGAGTCATTTGACAGTCTACTATGTAATTTTCCAACAACCTCTACACAAATTGCTCTGCTTGGATTAAGAATAGATTAATAGTGAAATTGAGTTAAGCCTACCCATTTCTTGCTCGAATGTTAGTCTATGTGTGGTAAAAGCTGTGTAGTAAAATAGCCAGGGGTGTTGCATTCTACAATGCACTGGATGCAAACTTAGTCAACCCAAAGTATGTACCGACCCATGCTGGCTGGTAGTACGTTTGCATTCGGCCTAAGGCGTGTTATTGAATTGACCATTTTGTAATTTGTTGAGTATCCAATGACGGCCAACGATGAATGATGCGATATGATACACGATATACGATTGACAAAATACACGATGAGTGCATGCACGTTATACGCATGATATACGCAAATGTTGACAACTGTTACGCTCCGACTACTGTATCCCGAATATTCACATTAATTTTCACGGCTGCATTTAGGTATGAGGGAAAAACAGTGAAAACTTTCTAAGCAGACCTTGTTTAAACAAAGGTTAGACGAAACAGTTTAGAAGACATCTCTACGAATTCTTGTTGTGTAATTTCTGCTGACTAAGATTAAGGTTTACAACTAATATTTATTAAGTTTTGTGAGAAACGGTAAAATGTTCTGTAAATTTCATTCGCAGTTTTAAACGGTTAGCATTTATGATTTGAAGTAAATTCACAAACATTGTAAATATTCAGAATATAGAGCTACCCGGCTTCGTTTCTTCACCCTATGTTTTAGACTGCAAACAGATTTGTTTCATTTAATGTTGTGCATGTAAAATCTATTCTGACTTGGCAGTTAAGTACTTTTGGTCTAGACTGGGTGTCAAAAATGAATTGTTTGTGATTACAAGCTGATTGACGCTAGTGATACTTAATTGAAAATGCACATGTTAAGTGTCATACCGGAGTGTCTAAAACAACTATTTTGTTCCCGGTCATGGTAAATAAAATGATAATGGTAAATGTTTACCTTCCATTAATACTTATTTACATTGACTCAATTCATATTTGAACAATCATTATGATGGCACATCTAGTAAGTATTTCCATGAAATATTGTTTTCCGCTGTTTTTCTGACACTATGATATTTCAAATATGTCCAATATCAGAATATACATTTGTGTACACTACAATGGGGACAGTTTTGTCCCATGACTATCCTTTGAGCAACTCTGACAACATATCACAGCTCGGCTACCGTAATTTTCAGCATATCAGGAATAATTATGTTCAGGCAAAAAGAAAGGCAAACTATTTACACATCTGGAACTCGTTTTGCAATGATCTTACTTATTGAACCGCTCTCGAAAACTCGGATGATTGAGGCACATTTGGCAACAGTGTCTTTGCATTAGGACACACCCTGTGCTCGGGCTTGGATTCGAAACCGGAACCTTCCGTTCCGAAGGCAAACGTCTGAACCACTGTGCTATCGAAACCAACACAATAGAATTACCTTCAGAATTGATATCCCAAAACTCCGTTTTCAATGTCCAGTAAATATCAAAAAATGCTTGTCGAAATAATTTATCTCAGACGTCATTGATATGTCATATTTGAGTCATGAAATGTGGCTATAATTCTTTTCAAATGGAATCATCAACATGCGCATATATATTAAAAGCTAGATAGTCTTTATACTTATCATATACAAATAAAATTATTAACTCACTCTTTTTAACAATCCATTCTTGCATTGATTGGATTGTTTCTTTCAATTTCACGGGTAGCTTGTCAAGAGGTGTCGAAATGTCGAACAGGAAACAAACACAGTGGATTTTGTCTTCTATTTGGGGCTGCCGTCTGAATTTCTTATTGTTCTTTTCTATCCCATCCCTAATCTGCGTATTAAGCAAAACAGTAAAAGGTTGAATACCAAGACGTTTATGAAATATAGATATTATAGATTACATAATAGGAAACCAATGGTGTATAAAGTAAACCAGCCACTTCCCCATTCTCCCACGGGTGCCTTATGTTGCTCTAGAAATGTGCGTCCGGGGTCATAACTCAAGAACCAACTGATAGAATTTCATAAAACTAGGAGTAAGTGTACAATAACATAATGCTACGGTGCACATACATCTTTTGTCAAAATCAGATAAGTGTCTCCAGAGTTATTGCCCTTTTATTAGTATTTCCATCTATATTAAATATAAAAACATTTAAGTTATATTTCTCTGAAACGAGATATCAAAATTAAATTGTAATTGACTCAAATAATTTGTGAACACTCTTTCTAATATCCACCCCCTGCACTTCCTCATTAAAAAATAACAATAAAGCCCCTTAAGGGGGTGTAATACTTTATTTGGAAACTAAGAAATGTTTGTTTTCTGAAACTTATAGTACTGATTAAATTAAACTGGTAAGAATTGAGTTCATTGAGATGCTGACAAAAAGTTTTACTCAGAGATTAGGCTCCAATAAGGTATTGAAATTTTGAAAAACAAATGCTTCGTTAGTCTCAAAAATCTTGTTAGAATAATATTTTGTTTGTCACAAATCATCAACTTTGTATTCATTTAGAAACTAGATTTTTTACAGAAATGAGACCCTTAAGGGGATGTAGTGCCTTTCTTAAATAAATATTCTATATCGAATTTTTTTATAGAATTGTTTTATTGCATGAAATTAGTAGAACTGAACTGATTTAATTAAAAACAACAATTATGTTTTTTTATGGCTGTAAGTTAAAGAAATAAAATATCACCTCGGGTATAAGGCCCCAGTGTGATGGTGAAATTTTAGAAATGCTTTTTGTTCTGAAACAACAGACAGACCAATACACTTTCCAGTTGTTCTTTTATCGGCTATTTGCTTCATTTTGACGGGGAATATAAAATCACTGAATTTGCTTTTGTTTTTAAAAGTAAATGGGAGCATTGTATGCCGTTTTATAACTGTTTGGCTTTGTATATTGACAATTCAATAAATCTAATACTTGCACAAGAACTTCCTCCCAAAAAACACTACCGTACTGTTAATTTCCTTTGCTTATTTTGATAAACGTTTAACCATTTAGTTAGAACAAACATGATAGGTGATATTTTATTTCTGTACTTCTACTTTCAGACAACAAGAATTCTGAAGATTCTATATAGAATAATTGTATAAGAAAAGCACTACGTCCCCTCAATAGCATCATTTCTGTAAAGATCCAGTTTCTTAACTTTATGTTGTTATAGAATACAGAGTTAATAATTTGTGCCAAACAAAATAATATTCTAACAAGCCTTTTTGGAAAAAAAACAACATTTCTTAACTTTAAACACCCCATTGAGGCCTCATCTGTGGAAGTTATTCTGTTTTTAGCATCTCACAGTGATACAGAACTCAATTCTTCAGTTTAATTAAATCAGTACTCTTGGTTTCAGAAAACAGACATTTTAAGTTTCTGAATATAGTACTTCACAAAAGAACTACACCTCCTTAAGGAGCCTCATTTATAAAACAAAATCAGGAAATGTTGAGGTGGATTTTAGACAGAGTGATCATTAAATTATTTTAGCCAATTACAATTTAGTTTTGATAACGGGTTTCAGAGAAATATAATTTAAAATATTTATATTTAATTTAGAATTAAATAACAATTAAAGGGCAATTACTCTGGAGATACTAATCCGATCTTGACAAAAGATGTGTGTGCACCGCACCATGATGCTATTGTACACTTATTTAAAGTTTGATGAAATTCTGTCGAATATTCTATTGAATTGGTTCTTGAGTAATGACTCCGGACGGACGGACAGATGGACGGATCCCTTCGCCTGTGGCGTGGAATAAAATACAAGGACAATGCACAGTGCCAGGTGAATTATATAAAGGATGTTCGCTAACTACATTCATAATGATAAATAACAAATATAAAAGGATGATCAGATAACTTTAAATAAACAACGTAGTATTGCATGAATACATTTTCTGTATCCATTCTGTATTAATTAAAAGTGGGATAGTGGTAATTGTTGTTACTGACATTTACCCAAAGTTCCTTCAAACTGATTGGGGTAAAAGAAACATGATCTTTAATATTAGATGTGTCCTTACCTTTGCACACGTGTGGTTAAAGCATAAATTGTGGATGTGTTTATCATGAAGTAAATAAATGACCAAAGTTTCAAACAAGCTTTCGGGATTTGAAGAAGCCCTCTGATTCTGACGTGTGACGTTACCTTGAGCCGGTAAAGTTACAGCCCAATCACAAAAAAAAACAGAGGATAACCGTTTAAGGTAGTGCAACTGTAATGGACACCTTTCCAAATCTAATTTGACATATTATTTTCATTATCTATATCATGTCACTGATTTATTTGCAAAATTTCAGGTAGGCTTACCATCATTAAAAAAAAAATATTTGAATTTTTCCTTCAAGACCCCATATTCCGCTTTCTCTTCAAATAATTTGACCCCTAGGGTAGATAAAAGCTCTATAATTCTCTGACATTTGTAAATTCTGTAACAATTTTGGTGTCTATAAAACAAGTAATAGTGACAGAATTATAAATCAGACATTATAAGACATTCTTGTAAACCAACAATCTACAATTGCCAATTATCCATGGCAACCCAGCATAAAATGGAAGCGGTCCAATCTGAGAAAAAAAAGGTTGTGTAAAATTAAACGAGTCTCAAGTCAATAATATGAATACTCAATCAGTATTTATGATTTATTTTTATTAAATAACCTATTTGCAATTCAAAAAACAAACAAAAAAACAATTTGCCCGTCTAGTTTTTGAAAAAAATAAGAAAAACTAACGTCTATGTCAGATATTTCAACCATTTTATTCCAATTATGTCACCCCTAGGGTTTTCATAAGTTCCAAATTTAAGCATTTGTTAAGTAATTGTATCATATTTAATGTGTAACTATTACAAATGAATACCAGAACAAGTTTTAAACTGCAATAAAACAGTATTATGAAACTACATATATCACTGAAGTTGATTCATACCCCTGCAAGGCCACCTTGACACAAGCAAAAATAGAAATTTATATGCAGTTTTCAAAATTCAAGTACATATTATCACATGTTCAGTGATTTCAGAATTTTTTGTGCCTAATTATTATAAACAAATGCCAGAATTATTATTCAGCTAGAATAAAACAATTTTTAGCATGTCAATTTTTCTAAGAAAAAAGAAGGATGTATTGTCACAGGCTTGGCTCATGCGCGTCTGCGTGAGCGTGCAAAAGTTAAATATTGGCCATAACTTTTCTATTACAGGATGGATTTAGTTCATATTCACACATAGCAATCCTAGTGACAAGACCTTCACACTGACCTAATATATAGTGACCCTGACCTTCAGGTGACCTTGACCTCTTCACTTACAACAGCAAAAAACATCAAATGTCAAAAAC
Source organism: Saxidomus purpurata (assembly GCA_022818135.1). Taxonomy (NCBI): domain Eukaryota; kingdom Metazoa; phylum Mollusca; class Bivalvia; order Venerida; family Veneridae; genus Saxidomus; species Saxidomus purpurata. The sequence continues at coordinate 35,270,373 of JAFMSR010000001.1, forward strand.
CTTATTATTATCAAATTGGACATTTTTGGTTCATATTCAATCGTACAACAATCCCTGTGGAAAGACTTAAACAGGACCCTACCTGAAGCAAAATGCAAATCATATTTGTGTTACTTTTCTTACTGATAGACAGTTCAGCACTGAATATGTGTTCCAGCTTATACAATGGACATCACCGAATTGAAAAAATGAAAAATCTCACAGAAATATACAAGTGTAATTCACAATCACATATGAAATTACTATTACAACATTCATTTCATATGCATGCAACATTAATCTGTCTAATTACTTTTTCCCCAAAATATTGAGAGCTTTTGGGAATAATTTCTTCCAGCACTTTCTTTGCATTTGAGACTCTGGGTAAACCTTCTGAATTCTTAGCAGTGAAAACATCTCGTATTGTATCTTCACCACCACGGGTTAGTAACATTCTAAAATGCATAAGACTTAGTCCAGGCCCAACAATATTTTCAGCTGTAGGCTTTTTTAACACACCAGTGAAGATAAGTGGATGTAAAGGTTGGCAAGTTTAATGTTTTAGTATTGTTGAATTCCAAGTTATTTGCTACTGCAAATGGAGTGAAACTGTGTGCCATCATATCTTTTGTTGGGAGATTCACAAACTGAAGCAATTTTCCTCAAGCCATTACATTATGTGCATCATAGGTTTCACAAAGCAAAGATGACACAAGATCTACTTGTTTCAAAGACTGCCTGGCATATAACTTTCTTAAAACAGACAGTGAATCAATAAAAGCACACTTTAAAAATTTATACAGAGCACCAATGTTCTTCAGAGTTGAAACTAAAATCTGTCAATCAAAGCGCCGTCTGTTATGCGCAACTAAACATACTCTTGTGAACTTTCAAAGCCAGCTAATCATTTTATTAAAAGCTGATGTGATTGGAACTGATTCTACAACTTTTCCATTCACTTTCATTTCTTCTCCAAGCATGGCTATGTCAGTCACATTGGTTGCATCTTCACTAATTGGAACTGTTAGAGTGACAAATGTGTTGAATTGGGCTCCAAACTTCACCTAGACTGCAGCAATCTGTGTTATATGGAATAAGACTCTTCCTTCATCTGCAAATAACATTGAAATAAACATAATAAACATGTAAATAAATGAATATTCTTTATTTTATCTAAAGCCGGGTACATGTACAAGTATATGGTGATAAATCGTTAGGCTAATTGACCGTTTGACTTGATAGCTCAGTTGGTAAAGTGACTACTCTGACAGCGGAAGGCCCTGGGTTCTAGTCCGGGTTGAGCCACAATTGTTAAACCATTACAAAAAGTATGTAACATGTTCTCTCGATGAAATAAGAATACCATCTTACACAAAAAACAAAGTCTCTTTTTATTTTATGCTAAAATACCGCTACTTTTGTTGAGTTTGTTTCAATGAAATGTCAAAAACTGCTGGAAATATAAAAAGCATTGGAATGTCAATTTTATTTCACTGAAAACCATAAAATAAACTTTGTTATTCATAATATTATTATAAACAAAAATTTCAAAAAGCATTTAATTACTTTACTGCTGGTGATGCATCTAAAGATGGACCCATGTCTTCTATCAAACCACTAATGTTGGCTCGTGCAGCAAGAGAATCTTGACTGGCAATTTTCCTGAAAAGTTTCATTTTGATAAATTCAATTATTATTATTAATCAAGCGAGCTTATCAAAAGAAATCAGCATCATTTACAAGAAATAATCATCCCGGTTCCAAGCGACAGTACATCCCGCAATTATTTACTCCATTGTCAACCATGTACAGTAAATAGCGTCATTACACGGTGTATAGCCTATAACAATTAATTGAATTATAACAAACTCCTTCTGTGTGACAGTGTCATTGACTTCTTCTACTTTTACAATAAAATATGAATATTGAAAAAGGTACACTTAAATGAATGCAAGTACTACCATTTGCAAAAGAATGCCTTATATGCTAGCCGTACAGAATTGCCATACGGTACGCAATATGCTGCCTAATTCTCGGCTTTGCCAGGATGTCATCCTGACTAGTTAACCAATCGGATTATAAGGTTGCGTTCATTTCTTCATTAAAAGTTGTGAAAGGTGAAAACTCAGTCTTTACCGTTGACTCATATGCAAGTTTAAATTTATTTCAAACAAAACAAAAAGCTTTTAATGACACAGAATTGTTATAAAAACAATCGGATTGTTTCAAAATAATGGAAGATCTTGGTCTTCTTTCATTTCTAATCTTGGTTAATGTATTATTCAAAGTTAAAGAAGCATAGAGACCAGCGATAACAGCCAAGGAATCACCTTTCCCGAATGTAAATAATTTATCAGTACCGGGATGTGCGAAGCCTAGCCTCAATATTTCGCCCTAGCGCACAATTTGTTGGGCTAGTGCGAAGCCGAGAATAATAATAATAATTACAACTATGTGTGCATGTACATAATGATCTATCTATTGCTGAAAGCGGCAATGAGTACAGATTGTATTTCCTTATTCAAAATGCAATTATTTACAAATACACCATACCAGTTCCAAGTTTGGTGTTCAATGCGAACCATGGCATCCCTCGGCGTCCCTGTTTAGATGGTTCACGTTTAACTGGTAAGTAAGCTGGTAAGTTAATGGCACTGGCCCAAGTCCACACTTTGACAACATCAATAAAGACAGAAGACAGAATAATTTTCACTCCACCAAATTATTTCCTTCTAAATTTCCAAGGTCAACATTCATTAGAAGCCGTAAACGATATCAAACAATTAGGAAACATAAGCATGATAAGGTCTGACAGAAGAACCTGTCACTCCACCAAATTATCTTCTTCCAAATTTTCACGGTTCACATTCATTTGGAAGCCGTAGTTTCTGTTTCCTGGTTTACACAATACATGTGATTGTTCTTGATATGCTTCCTTCGCCATACAGTTTGCTTGCTTCGTAAAAAACGTCCTTTTTTATCACGATTCATCTTTGTTGTTTTTCGCGAAAACAAATTACTTTCGATTCGCACTTATCACTTCCGGTTTGATTTTTATTTTATTTTTCAACATAATTTGATTATTCAAGCTAATAATAGTAGTTAAATTCAATATAATTTAAGAAATTAGTAACTTAATGAAATATTATTTCGTAATAACAAAATAAATCACATGTAAAAAAATCTCCGGAAACTACGGAAGTTTACCGACATTTACCGATCTTCGAAATTATGGCGGGAAATTTTTACAGTCGTCCTACCTTAAAGATTAGTTTTTATGAACAACAACTGTGCGGAGATATTTGGAAATCGGTTATTCATATACAGTACATGCATGTAGATATGCGGACACAAATTGCAGACTAACAGAAACGAATAAACATAACGTCCCCGACATTCGATGACCGAGCTACGTCCTCTGACAATAATGCAAAAACTGAAAGCTCTTTAACTTACATTTGATCAAGCTTTTTCACAATTTCTATCTACTGGTTTATTGGAGCTTACTTTGTACTTGTTTGGTACATTTCCTTGAATAACATATTTGACATCCTGCAATCGGATGCCCCCATCCTCTTGAAACCCCGGAATATCTCCAAAATACATATTGGTTGGTTTTATGTCTCCTGTTTCGTTCTTGTATTTCATTTGATACATCTGAAACTAGCATGGTTTATGAAACAAATTAATAATAAGGATTACTTTATAAAAAGTAAAAGTACTAACCTAAGCATCGAACCTTGCCAAATAATGCGCATCTGTGGATGCAAAAATATACCGATTTTGTACAAAAGTTATGCTAAAATTGATCTCGTTAGTGAATATCTTAGTACTGAGCAAGACTCCTCCAAACAATATTTCGTTATGTCTTATGTCTAGGTAATTATTGTGTCAATGAAGTGAATACACTGTTCTCTATGAGTTGAAGAAATATATTGTATGATACGTAAACAATCGCCCACCAATAGCACCGTTACAAGGATTGTCATTTTGACATACATCACAAAGGAGCATTAGTGTTTCAAGTTGTACCCATCCTTGCCCCTCAGTATACTAGTATATTACTTTTGACAACAAGAATAGATGTAGCCATTCTCAAGTTCTGGCAATATTTAGTAGCATATGTAGGCCGAAACTATTCACCAACACTAATTATCTCATTTCAGTGCACTTGTAATACTGTTTCGATATATATCATATCTGGTGAAATAGTGCATGTCCTCTATCTGCGAAATGCTTTTCTAATAATGTGTTCCCAAAATAAGACTAAAATAACATTTCGAATCGCATAAAGGAAATTTGTGTGCAGAAAAAATAGTAGCTATCAACTTTTGACAGTGTGTCAAAATGTCATCATCATATGTATTGTTTTCAGTCAATTCTTGATGGACAATGTAACATATGTCCGCAGGCTACAACGAATATAATATAATAAAGAGGTGCCTCATTACATTTTACATTGCAGGAAAGTTCGTATGATGCGACATAATTTACCTGAGACCCATGAAAATTCCGTAAAACCCCGAAAGGGTAATTTTCGGTTTCCGAACAGAACAAAAAGAGACATACTGTTATTGATAACAAAATATATACTAAAGGTTGTTTTCACAAAAAAAGTATGCCCACCATTTCACATACTTGCATAGACAGGTATGTGTGTCAAAAATTACAAATAATTCGAAAAAAGTAATTTTCATTTTGTGTTATTTTTTATCGGCGGTTTTTGGAAATATAACGTTGGAAAAAAATTGGCCTACTAAAAATGAATTTAGAAAAAATAGACACTTACTCTGGTAAGAATCACTAAACCGGAAAATGCCGACAACGTGCACAACTAGACTTGGCATTGATCATTCATAGGAAGTTTGGTTGAAATTAACCGGGCGGTATAAGATGAGTGACTCAGACAAACGTACGGCTAGAATAAGATTTGGGTTTACGAAAAAGGCCAATTACTCCGCTACGAACCATTGAACCGGAAACTGAGGACGATATGCACAACAAAACTTGCTACCAAACATTTCCATCAAGTTTTAGAAAATATCTATTTAGGCGTGTAGGAGGAGTTGCGCGGACAATTTTTTGTGACAGACAGACAGACAGACGAACCGACGGATGGACATACGCACGAGACGGACATTGTGAGGTTATCCCATTGATCTTTCTTTGATTGTTTTAACCCCAGTATATACTTTTTAAACCCCACAATACTGTTTTAACCTCTTAATGACGGAATGAACTGAACCAACCTCATAATGCTCAGTTGTACTCAAACCCTAACCCAATAATGTCTACTGGGCATGCACGGAAGGACAGATAGACAGACTGACAGCAACAAATAAAATTTTTAATGTGTCTCCCCCCACTAGGTTGGAGACATAATTGAAAATACATTGAAGTCCCCAGTAGCTCTTTCATAACACAATATCTACTGAAATAAACAAGACCACATTCATATTAAATGTGCATTTACATGTGCATCCTGATTTACATAAACTATATCATGAAGCTTAAAAAACATGCAAAACAACCTTTTCCGTCATAGAATCTGGATTTCCGGATGTTCCACCTGATGCATATTGTTCTACGGCTTTATAACATATTTTGCCCAATAAAGTAGATGCCAAGGAATCAATGAAGCTACTTTTGCCACTACATACACTCCCGACACAAAGTACACGCAGTTTCTTTTCATTTAGCCCGGGCAGTTCTTCTCTCAACTTCTTGACTTCCACCTCATCTGTCTACAAAAGAGGAATCTTATTTTAAATGCAGGAGCGCACCTTCAATCTACACTGACCCAACATGAAAACTTTACATGGGATTTAATGGGATTTACTATGCATGAGGAAGAAACACCAATACCTCACAATGCAGGAGGCGGAATTCAATCACTTGTAACAATGTTAAACTTTATCAGTTGGGGAGTGAGTTTATCAAAAAAAATCATTACAGGAGCTTTCAGATATCAGGTCATGAATTCGCCTATATATATAGTCTTTTTCGCCGGTAAATTTTTTAACTGTTTTCTAGCTTTTTTCCCTACAATAATAACTTCATATGATAAACGAAGACTTATTAAACACTACAAATGTATTATTAAGTACACGTCCGGATAGCCCTAAAATTACAATATAAAGAGAATATTTTATGACGGGGACCATCTTGACATATCGTCCTTTAATTAATTACTTTCAATTTCTCCATGTCCTCTTTGTCATTGTTTGTAATTGAAAACTCATGTTAACTTTTTCCTTTAACAGAAGTCACATTACCGGTGTGTTAAAGACTGACATTCAAAAAGGGAAGTGCATGCAGTAAAGTTACGGTTCATAGATACAGCATTTCTCTTAACAATCTTTTAGCAATAATTGTAATAGCAATTACATTTGTGTCTATCATGGTTTTCAAATGTTTTCTAGGACATGCATAGTTTTATACGATAAAGGGAAATAATGCAAAGTTAGTTATGGTTTTTACTTACAACACACCCACTCAATGGCTTCTAACACTATGTGAAGTATCAACTTAATTTATAACATTGTTTAAACTTTCACCCTGGACTAGCATACTTCGTCAAGGGAAAATGCAAAATAGTTTCAGAAAAGGTAAGAGTTATGGTTCTTTTACATGCATTTTCATCAGATAAGATGTTTCAATGCATGACGTATCACCTCGATCCTTTAGGTACTTTTTAGTTGACTTGCAATTTTATGCTCTTCCATCAGGGAGCATAAACTTATCAAAACTGGTAAAATGTAATAAGATTAAATAAATGGACACTTAAACATTCTTTACATTACTGTTTACATCTCGGTGTTTCACCGGAATACTAGTACATGTCAAACAATGTCTTACCAGTAATTGCAACTTAATTGCCCTTTGCGACCATACACCAATCTTCTTTTGCGTCGCTAGAGTGGTAAATATACAATATATTAGACATGGGATAACTTATTGATTAAAGCATGATCAATCGTTTATACAAGGTCTTTTCATTGATCAATGACGTTATGATTATATATCAGTTGCATGTAATTGAATGCATATATACGGAGAAAACAGTCTAATCAGTAACTAGGAAGTGCGATGAAATAATTAGCAAGCTTAAATGGAATCAATACACTCCTTTCATTCACTTTACAAGGCCAAGTCAACCGATATAGGAGACGAAAATATGCTGTTTTGACACTGAAATATATAATGGCTCTCTTTATAAAATATCTTTTAGCTAATTCTGGAATTACGCATATGTACATACCAACCATATTTTATTATATTTGTGTAGATGAATTAACAATAATGCTGGTCAGGTGATAAAACAAAACGAAAAGAAATTGCCATATTTCCATTTACGTTTCGAAACAAAATCATACTCATATTACCTATCTTTGAATTGAAAAAAGAACACTATTTAGGAATGGTCTGTAACAACACTTTACAAGAAATTTCAATCGAAATTTGAGTTTTCCTATACCATATAATAATGATGTGTCATTTTAACAAATGTCTTGTGATGACATTTCAACTTCAAGATTTGTGAATTCAACTTTATGATTTCTTGATTTCACTTTCTTGAATTTACAATTTCACGATCTCTAATTTACGAATTTTACTTCATAAATTCGCGAATTCACAACTTCAATTTCATGATTTTACTATTTAAACTTCAGATATTCGCGATTTCATCCTCATGAATTCGTTCGCCATTTTATATTCATATGAATTCACAAATCATGATTTCAACTTCATAAAGATTAAATCGCGAATTAATGAAGTTGAAATCGTGAATTCATGAAAGTGGAGTCATAAATTCGTTAGTTGAAATCGTAAATTCGAGAGGTTGAAATCGTGAATTCATGAAGTGAAATTTGCGAAATCGTTATGTTGAAATGTCACCGCAAGGTTTTCGTACATTTAACATATTGTGTGGCAAGATTCCGACATAGATATTTCTCATACATGTACCAATGAAATAAATAATGAAGGTACATACTGTTAAAACATATTTTAAAACTGAACTTTAATGCCAGTAAATAGCTTAATTTTGTTGTGGATTAGGACCCGCTAAATTTTTACTTCGGAGAAGAAGAAGCATGAATTTCAAAGCATTACTTGATGGTCTGCATACGAAGTTGTATGATAAGTATTAGACAGAGTACTGTTGGCGAGAATATTATGAGAAATGACGTAATTGTTCGAGCCAACAGTTACTCCATGGCACGTTGATTAACAGTTCTCACGCCCTACAATATCGTGTGACGTAATATCATGTAACTTAACAACATACAATGTAGTTTGGTAGCGACCTCAATCTTTTTTAATGGAAAGAAAATCAATACATGTACTTGTTTGTTTTTTAAAGTGTTCTGTAGCCTACAAAATCATATAATTATAATCGAGTAGGTGAACTTTTTTTTTTTTAACCGGCCAATGGAGACTTTTATTCCTCAAATTATTCTTGTAAACCAAACTCAGTCATATCTAGGCAATTAGTAATACAATTTTCACATACTATTGTATTCCTTGTTTTAATCATATACCCTTTGAATATACGTTTGTTGTGGCCTCACTTCGGAGAACATTGAAAATAAGATTGCATCACTGTAGTTCTGTTATTATGTTTCAATTTAATTATATGGTCATGCACTGCGTAAATTATGTGCAAGTATACAGTAAGTTACGATAATTTTCTCAAAGGCTGAGTCCACGACAGCCTCACACAATCTTTAAAGGCCTTGTACTAATATTTTGGGTAACTGTGCTATCGAAGACTAAACACATTACTTATATATAATTATGTTTGTTCTGTGTTGCGTGGTTTGGCAACATAATTGTTTATGTTCTGTATTTTACGTTTTCACTTTGTAACGGGGTTGATATCTAAGGTGTCGTGCGTATCTTGGCTGCTACGCTTTTTTCACAATAGGATGGGTCATTTGGCCCTGTGTATGACTGGCTGTTAATGAGGGTTGTGTATGATTGCACTAACACATATTGTCCTTTCAGTATTTCATATTGTCCTTTTAGTGTTTTAATTGCGTAGCAGTTCCCTATTCCGTTTTAGTATTCATATGTAATGGAAACTTATAAATAACGACTTAAAATAGAATTTATTCTGTACAGTCACATATATCTGACCTGCATGTGTTTTTAAATGTAATAATTCCATGCAATAATATACACACGGCATTTCTACATGTATATTTTATATTCGAAACACGTTTATTGTAATTACTGTTATGTGACACAGATGACCTTTGATCGGATAATGTACTAGTTTACAACAAGGAATCTGACTCACAACAAACCTGAACTGCATAATTTGCCAAAGAATGCTCTGCACTTTGAGCACCTTTGATTTAACATTCAATATGTTGTATGTGGTGGTAGCTATAACCATACTATTCATGAAAAATATATGGCTTTACCTTTTCCTTACGTGGTTGTCCAGCACTCGGTAACTCTTTCTACAAAACATGCATGTTGACTAGTTTCATTTACACGGGTCGTCCTTAAGTAGTTGTTTAATATGCGACCGTTGTCCAATAGAATAACTGTTTGTTTGGCGAAAAATCAAACTGAATTTCACCGAGCTGAGTGAGTACCAAAATTGCCTTTTTACGCGTTGCGGAATAACCACTCGTGCAAATTTCACTTTTGGCGGTTACTCAGTTTTGAATATGTATCCTCTTTTCATTTTGTTAAAACAGAACACCGAAATTTTGATTGAACTATTGTGTTCATTGTTTCGTCGTTTAAAGACATTACGATACCTACACGTAATTACAATTCTTGAATTATCTGCCTTTTCAGTATGCTCTGTGTATACATGTAGTTGTAAACAAGAGCTGTCACTTGCAAGAGACAAAAACCCCCGAAGTGGTGCCTCACAGTCTGTGACCTTGACCTTTATCTTTATGTGCTGAACAATTGTACCAATTTATATTTAAATCATTCACTGTCTATAGCATAGTCAACCGACAATCAATCAAAACTGTTTATGACTCGCAATTGGTCACTACCGGATTTTGGCAATAATTTCCACATCATGACTGTTGTTATATTGTCATTTACCTATTCAAAAAATAAGAAAGCGGAGCTAAGTGTGTTTTTATATACAACACAAAAACAACACTGTAGTGGCACCTATCATGATTGAGTAATTCATGTCAATTGACTTAACATCTGCTTAGCTACTCAATTCGTATAGAAAATGCGATTGTTTGTAATTGCTAACAAAGACCATCATTTTTTTGCACATATTTCATTGAAGGCAATAATTAGCAAGCAATAGAAGTTGAAAATCTCCAAGTTGCTCTGGTTAGTAGCATTTTCTTTATTTCTTCAATATGTATTTTTCTTAGAATACATTTTACTTAACTTTTCCAGCAAAAATATGTAATTTGCCAGCAGACAGAAAAAAACTTTCATTCTTTTATAATTACTGAAAGGTTTCATTTTTGTTTAGGAGACACTGGAACAATAGAGTCTGTACTAATTATTATCCTAAACATGTATATATGAAATCCTCATTAACAATCTATTAAAAATACAAAAAAATCACTTCAATCTCTTCTCCCTAAGTCTCTCTTATTGATGGCAATTTGAAGGAATTTCCTTCAGAACTTTGTGGGTTATACTCCAGACAAGAAAATGTATCTAAGGGAAAAAATTAAAAACAATAAGCACGGTAGAGTTATGGTTTTTAGGCGCTGTACTTTCCGTGGTTGTGCTTTATCACTGTATGAAGTAATTGCCTTTGGTACTTTTGGATTTATGCCACGGAAAAGATTATGCTCTGTACAAGATAAAGCAATTGTGGGAGACAATTAAAACAAACCCTCAGATTTATTGTTCTTGGGAACTGCACTTTCCATGAGTGTTCTCTCTCATTATTTGCAATTAAAATAATTTCTATCAGTTTTTTTCTAGTAATGTTCAAGACAACAAAATATAATTAAGGGGAATAATTAAAAAAGACAAGTTAAAATTACGGTTCTTGCGTACTGCACTTTCCATTATTGTGCTCTATCACTGTATCAAGTTTCAAGTGTTTCCCTTCAGTACTGTTGGAGTTAAGCTCCGGACAAGAAAAATCAAGACAATGTAACGAATGGATATAATAAGGCACGGTAGATTTATGATTCTTAAACACTGCACTTTCCCTTATTTTATTCAATCATTGTTTGAAGATTGAAGTAATTGCCTAAGAAACTTTTGGAATTATGCTCGGGACAAAAATGTGGGGACAGACGGACGAACGGGTCGATTTCTATATGCCACCCAAAGTTTCTTCGGGGCCATGATTAAGAAACATCTATAATTATTCAGAAATATTAATACTGAATACATTCATGTATGCAACTAAAAGGCTTTAAGGTGCTCGTTCACAGGTGTCGGTGAAATAAATAGATTTCTCAAAATAATATACTAAAACATAAAATGTTGAAGAAATTGTTTGAAACAACAATGCATTAAAATATCTAAATAGAAATTTGAGAAAATCTGCTGAAATAATTGATGAGCTCGGTTTAACTGCGCCACTATACTTCTTTGTGTCTATATCTGATTTTCAAAAGCGTTTGTAATGCTTTACTATCTAGTAGCTCTTGCAATTTCAAAAGCTACAGAAACACTTAAAATAAATTAAAACTACAACATATTTATTTGATTATCTTGAGTATGATTATTTTAGACAATTCGAAGAACTTTACTTCTCCCCGAAAATATAAAAGCGAGAAGCTTTAAATTGCTGCATTGAAAGCAACATAATTATTCAAATAATCGAACCAGTGACGGGTAATATCAGATGTTTTAGGCAGCGAATCAGATATGTGTCATATGTAGCTCAGTCCAATAAGCGGTAAAGAGATCTGTAAAAACTAGAAATGTCACTGAAGGTAATGACTATCGTCCCCAAACCCACCCCCGAATACCACACTGACACAGTATATTAAACTTATGTCATATCGCCACTGTTCTGAGAAAAAGTGACTCGATACATTGACCAAGTACACCTTCTTATGATACTTAAGCTCTGATCAAGGGTTTTGGAGATTAATAGTGCACAAGATCATACTATATCGAGCCCCTGTGACCTTGACCTAGTCCGAAACACGGGCAATGCACTACTGGGCATTGTTATTATCACTGTTATGAAATATCATTAAATTCTGCCGTGGGACTTTTAAAATTACGACTGCAAGTATATAAGATAACGGTCAATTTATATCCGTTATTGACCGCGTGGAAGGAATCTCGTTTTGTTTTGCTGAAAACTACAATGAAATGTGTCGGAGCAGCCGTATTGAGCTGGCTTTCGACCGAAATTTGGTAGAGTGTCAACATCCAATTAAATGACAAGTAGACTGTACTGTATAATATCGTTATATTGAACAATTTACTCTGCGAGGCATCTTTTTATTAGATAATATCGTATGAAAAAAGATCAATTGAATAATCCTGTGTTTAGTCTTCATAAATGGTATTATAACTTCAGTACGTAAACACTTTACATTGTATATCTTTTTGCCTCTTAACTAATGTTAATTATGAGACTACAGTAATTATACTTTCTCGACCAGTGAAAGACGGTCAATATTTCGAGTAACATATTTGATAGAAAAACACGAATTAAATTTTTGTTTCCTGATGTACCTTTCACGGAACGGACTAAATCCTGATTCGGAAAAAAATGTGTAAGCGGCCGGAAAGCTCATTCGGGAGAGCATTTGGATTAAGTGCTTGCTTCCCGATCAAGGTGCACATTTTTCTCACTTCGTGACATTTTGTGCTTATTACTGCATAACGATCAAACTTGACAGGATTTCATATTATGACTCTTCATCTACTCAAAATCGCACCAACCATAATTAATTTAAAGATAGTTCTTGTTTAGAAAGTTATTGTTTATTCTTTTTTTGTCATTTTGTTCCATTGCATAACTATGTAATTACATCAATTTGAAAGTACATAAAGAATTGTTATATTGCATTATGCATTTCAAAAATGTTGCTACATTTAATAACAAATATATAGGCAAACAATTGTATGACAATGGCTCTTCTGTTTTTCAAAGAAGAGCTTAAAAAGGACAAATCATTCTTTTGTTATTGATTCAGTATATACCTATTATAGAAAAAGTACTTGCAGCTTATATCAACTACCTCGATGAGTGATTCCTGGGGCTCTGATAAATACTCGCTCCGAATTCACGGATTTTGGAGGTCTTAAAAATGGACCAGGATGATAACTCACGACCTCCTGGTTAGCAGTTTGACGCTCTACCCCTACGCCACAACGTTAAACAACGGGAATACCGGAGTTTAAGTGTGGAGGCAGACGAATACCAGCATTCGATCACGGACAGGATCATATCCGAACGGAAGGAAACCTGTATCGTTGCAGCCCTAGTTACTTTAAATTTTACCCAAGTCGATACATGTCAGAGAGGAACAGAACCGTTCAGTTATTAAGTGTAGTCGAAATCGGTCTTGATTTGAAATACAGTGCCACAGATTTCTAGAAGAACCTTACTGGTTACGGTCCTAGTTCCGGCCTCTCTTAGTACATATTTTGCTATAAATCGCAAACTAGTTACCAAATCTTTTTTTAAATATCCCCTCAACCAACTTCGGTTCCTCATTTTTTGTTTACTTCTAAAACTTTAGTCTTAGCTCACAATGAGGTCACCAAGGGAGATGTTTTTATAATCGAGAGTACCCTTATTTCGAAAAGAGTTATCTGCTTGCTTTTTTCTCCTCTTCATCCCTTGTTTTTTATTCTAAACAAAAAAAAACAGCAAGTATTCTGTAATTTGCCGACTCAAAATGAATTTACATTTTGAGTTCAACTGCTTCTTAAATCTTAATACTGTGATGTCAATGTTGGTGAAAGAACGAAAACGATAAACGGTACAGTAAGAAGCAAATCAATCGGACCGGACCGCCTTCCAAGTAATTCCCTGGTTAAAATAAATTCCTATCCTAAACTGTAGGCAAAAACTGAACTGAACAGCAAGATCAAAGAAGACACAGAATATATGTGTAACTGAACAAGAAAAACTGTGTTACAGTGATACAAAGTATCACAGCGGGCCCACAAACAAAACTGACATGTAAAAATTCTAGACATTTGTGATGGTTGATGTTGAGGCATGACCCCAGAAGAACTCAAGGAAACAAATTCTGTTTGAACAAGCAAAACCTGACACGACTACTGACTGGCCTGTAGTATCGAAACTTACTGTTATCTAATAATATGCATACAGTATGTCTTAATTTTCCATTGCCATTATCCTTATTAGTTTGACATGAATGAAGATTTTTATGATTATTTGACCTAAAACATATGAAAATGGTATAAAGCTGAAAACGATAAGTAAATCAGAAGAAAAGAGTTTTGAACAGGAGCAAGTGCCTTTACCAATGACACCACGGAGGCCTTATATATCGTAAGGGAATAAACAATTTATCTCTATTTTTCTATCCAAGTTGTTCGTTCGCGCTTTAATAGTGTTAACGATTAATTACACATTCAAAGAACAACAGCAAAATAAAACAAGAGCTGTTTGTAAAACGCGTATGCCCCCCTTGATGCAAAAGTTGTACTATGAAATGAACAGTTTTTAAAGTAAAAGTCAGTGTGAAATTCGTGAAAACGACATCTGTAGAAATTGTAGAATAAAAAAAAATAAAGAAGAAAATAAAACATTCGAAAAAAATGATATCTTTACGAAGTGACCTTGACCTCCAAAAAAAATGGGTTTTTTTGCTAAAAACAATCAAAAACTAAAAAAATAATTGAGAATATAGTATTTTAGCAACTGTGACCTTGACCTTGACCCATATTTTTTTTTTGCTGAAAACAATTTAAAACTAAAAAAATATTTTTATAAAAATATATTTTTAGTAGTGACCTTGACCAAAAAAAAAATTTCTTGCATAAAACAATTTTATAGTTTTTTTTAAATATATTGACCTTGACCCCTTAACATTTTTTTTTTGCTGAAAACAATTCAAAACTTTTTAAAAAAAATAAAAAAAAAATATATTTTAGTAACAGTGACCTTGCCCCCCTCCCATCCACCCAACCACTCAAAAAAAAAAAAAGACAAATTTAAAAGAAACAAAAATATCTTGCTCTCCACGCAAGAAACCTACACACCAAGTTTCAGTGCAATTGGTCACTCCTAACTCATGTTATTAAGCGGAAACCGTTTTTCTATTTTTAGTAACAGTGACCTTGACTTTAATCCCTATTGACCCCAAATGCAACCCAAGCTTCCGTTCCCCGCAAACTACCTACAAACCAAATTTCATTGCAATTGGTCACTCCTAACTTAAGTTATTGAGCGGAAACCATTCTACAATTCCGGGTCACTGTGACCTTGACCTTGTAATCTCAAAACCGTTAGAGGTCTTCTACCGGTTATGACCAACCTCCACATCAAGTTTCAAGATGTTAGGCCCAAGGGTTCTCGAGTTATCGTTCGGAAACTGTTTTACAATTACGGGTCACCGTGACCTTGAAGTTTGACCTAGTAACCTCAAAATCAATAGGAGACATCTGCTGGTCATGACAAACCTCCACATCATGTTTGAAGATGCTAGGTCCAAACATTTTCAAGTTATCATCCGGAAACCGTTTTACTATTCCGGGTCACTGTGACCTTGACCTTTGAGATACTGACCTAAACACAATAAGGATCCCCTGCTGGTCATGATAAACCTCCACATCAAGTTTCAGGATCCAAGGCCTAAGCGTTCTTGAGTTATCATCTGAAAACCAGTTGGTAGACGGACGGACGGACATACCGACCGACCGACCGACCGAACGACCGACCGACATCTGCAAATCAATATACTCCTCTTCTTCGAAGGGTCATAATTATACTATTTTGAACTGTTTTGAAATTATTTAGATATATTACTATATAATTTTGAAAACAGAAGACAGAATAATGCCTAACAACTGAATATATTGAACTACTTGTTTGTATGCTGTTCGTTCTGCCGTAAGGAATTACTATACTTTGTTAACATTGGATCGATTGTGAAAACCATGTTCTACCTCTCACATATATCTCTCTATTAATGATGGTCCTAGCTCTTAGCAATTTAGTATTAGAGTAAATCATAAGCATTTCTTTCAGTATGTTATCTATGCTGTAGTTAAGTTAATTCTTCAGCTGTTGTAAAGCAATTTTAAAAAGATTAGACACAAACACCAATTGTCCAACCCATTTTTCAAGTCCATGTCTGTACCAAATTTTGGACAGTAACCTTTGTTCAATAGTATGTACACCCAGCTTCTTTTTGTCGTATTTAGTTTTTATTTACATGTACATTCATTCGTACTTAAACCCTCTCTGATCAATTTTTAGTTGATTATTTTCCTGTATGTTTTATTTGGTTAAGCATCCAACATCAATTGATAAAATAGTCTATTAATTTCAATTTAAGTTTTTCAAGGAGGATGATTCACGTTCAGTGCATACAGTAATTCTGAAAAAAAAAATGAAGGTTTTTAAGACTTCTTTATTCAAGCAAGTTTTTTTTGACAGCTTTTCAAATGGTATTTCTGAATTTAAATTTGAAGAATGCACTTTCTTTTTACCGTTTTCAAAGACAATACCAAGTATTGAAGCTTTTCCTGATGTCCATTTAAACTGTTTGTCTTTACAATAAATTATGTTTCATTTCCAAGAGAGCAGAATGTTGAATCGTCTGCGAAAAGTTTGGTATAGGTAAGGCAAACGTTGACATACTTGATGTATACCCTTTCCTTTTTGAAAGAAATCTGATATAAAACCATTATCAGACCCAACACTTTGCATATCATTATAAAAGCTTTCAATCCTCTTAATAAGTGATTCTGCGAAAATCAAATACCTTTGAGTTTAATATACAGAGCTATGATCTTGGCTATCAAATGCTTTAACAAAGTCAGAAAACTGACAATCTTGATAGAGCTTTTTCATTTCAATGATATTATAAAAAAATATGATATTAAGTTACATTGTATTTTCTCCTTTATAACGATTTTTCGTTCGTAAACCCTGTTTGTGAATTATTTACATGTTTTTATTCTATTAGCGACTGCTTTTGTTGCAATTCTATAGTCGGTGTGTTAATATTTATATTGTGTTGGTATTTATGTAATTATTCTTTGTTTTTGTAATCGTGAAAGATCGTTTGTCTCATTTGCATAATTAAATGCCCTTAAATTATACTGATTTAAATCATGCCAAAATATCTTATAGAATTTTGCAGCGATACCGTCGAAACACGGACTTTTATTTTTTTGCATATCTGATAACACCATTGCACACTCGTGTTCGTTTAGAATTTCCTCACACGTATTCGTTTCTTCGTTATTTAACTTTGGAACTGACGAATTTGTGGGGAAGAACTTATTTGATTCTTTTTAAATAATTTTCTATATTTCTTTTTTGTTTCTTTCAATATATTGTTAGATTCTGTTATAGCTTAGAATTAACGCAAAATTTGAAATATTTCTTATATTACCTTTCTTCTTTTTTAATTTGTTTTAAAAAGCTACAATATACAAAAATGTATGTGGCTCTTGGAGTAAATATATTCCATTACTTTTGATCTATTGTTTGTTCTAGCTGTAAATTTTGAACTGATACATCATTAGAGGAACCATTCGAAATTTCTAATTCTAGTTTATCAATATAAGTATTTAATCAAATTAATCATTCATTCTTTTTTATCATTTATCTTGTTATTGTATAATTGGTATGTGTCTTTTGTTAGTTCCCGGGGGATCAGTGGATTAGTATCTGCATTGAATTCTGCAATCTGTCTGATATTTTGTCGTATGCCCTGTTGATATTCTTTGTCTAATAAAAGTCAGTTTTTTAGTTTAAAAATACTAAGGCATCTATGGCATTGTTTAAAATATACATTCATATAAAATAATGAGTAATTTGAGCGTAAGCCTGTTGTAATTGTAGAATCTAAAGTATTATTTACAATGTTTTTGAGATGAGAAAAAAAAATAGTAGACCAAGTATTTCACTCTTATTATTTGAATGACACGTATACTGCTTTTTCTCTGGATTTGATTCCGCAAATGTAATTTAATTCGTGATCTCTAATTTAATAGTAAGCTTTTCTCTTTTTGTTTGTATCGGAACGACCGTTTTTCTTTATTAACGTCTAGTATTCTTATTGTATATAAAAGTTTACCAATATAATTTCTGTTAATTATAAACTAGAGTTATTTGACAAAGTTGATATTGCCTTTTCTAGATTATGGTAGTGAAGTATGGTGCTTCCATCCTGATAAAGCAGTATAAAGGGTACACATACAGTTTTGCAAACATATGTTAGGTGTGAAAAGAAGTATGCAGAACGATTTTGTTGATGGCGAGTTTCGTAGAATGTCTTTACAAAATACCAGATATTATAATATTATCAAATTTTGGATACAAATATTAAATACAAATGTTGGAAGATACATAGGAAAAGTATATGGTATGTTGTATCAAGATACGTTAGATCACCCACATAGAAAACAATGGTGCTCATTGTTAAAAATCTTATTAATCTTGGTTTCCAAGACGCATGGTTGTTTCAAACAACTGGTGATAGTGATCTGTTTTTAATTACGGTAAAACAAAGATTAAAGGATCTGTTTATACAAAATTGGAATATTATACTGGATGAATCAAGCAGAGCACTCTGTAACAGATATATTGCAAATTTTAAATTTCAGCCATATCTAGATATTGTCAACATTAAAATATTTCGCATCAGCTTATCACGATTATGTTTATCCTCTCATCGACTGTGTATAGAAACTGGTAGATAGAATCGACCTGTTAGTACGCCTGTAAATGAACGTAAAGGTATCGTATGTAACGTTTTAGAAGATGAGTACCATTTCGTTTTAGAATGTAGTTTATATACTGGTCTAAGACAAACCTTTATACCACCTTATTATTGGAGGCGTCCAAATATGTACACATTTATAGAACTGATTACCTCTGATAAAACTATTTTTTTAAGGAATCTTGGAAATTACATAGAAAAGGCTTTCAAATGTAGAACAAATGTATTATACAGCAGAGAATAACCTACATAAGTCATCAAGCGATATTTGTTAACGCCTGCTTTCGAGGTAGTGTATGTATCCTGTGTTATGTGTTTTGTAGGTGCAAGCACGTATATGTGTGTATTGTGCGACAATATTTACCTGGCACTCATTGATCTTCGCTAATATCTTCGGGTACGCTCGGGTGTCTTTTCGTTGTTTCAATTGATTATCATATAGAACAAATACATTTCACTGACTAAAGTTCACACCGCAGAGACAGTGACGTAGTGGTAATATGCTTAAATTGTATGCAAGGTTCCATTGGCTTGAATCCTACATATATAATTTTAATTTTTGTAAGAGTATGGCTATTTTTATTTAATTTGTGACACTGTCTTATACACCGTTTTCGCTTTTATATATTCTATGATTTTTGGTTAACTTTGCTTTGTTTTCTGTGTTTTTATTTTTTATGTATTAATACTAACTGTTGATATTCATGGCATTTCAGGAATTACATGCATTATATTATCCATTGAATGAATGTTTTTTTCCTTCTGTCTCTGGGTTATCTTCGAAATCCTTCGATATATTAGCCGAAGCTATCTTATCTTTAGAGCGTATCTGTTTTTCAAAATGATTTGCTCGTCGTTATTTTCAGTTCTATAAACAAATGTATCCAGGAAGCAGAAAGAATGCTCAAATAGTCATTAAAAAAATCTTGAAACCCCGTGCTGAACAAAGACAACTTCAATACATTTAATGCAACGAAACGATTAAAAAAAATAAAACAAAAAATCAAGCAAGACTCGAACCTGCATACGCTGGATTGGCAGTCAAGTGTCTATTGCGGAATGCGACATCTGGTACAGTACGAAATTGATACTTCTGGTTTTGTTTGAAATAAACTCTTAATTCTAAACTCTGTTTAAATCGCCGCCAATAATAAACGTTTCATCATCATGATCATCTATGAATTGTTAAATACTAGTGTAAATATCTATATCATTAAATCAAATTACGCAGGGACGCTCACACATACCTAAGCAAAAAAAGAAGCCAAATCTTTTATATCTTATTTGGACTCTATACTACAACACTATAAGTCAACTTGTTCGCCTGACAACGAATCTTTTTGATTCTCATATCTTAACGCAAATGTTAAGTAAAAATATTTGTAATACATTTATATAATATAAGTTAATATATAGATTATTGACGGTGTATACGGCCTCGTATAGCATGTTTGAATTGATATAGCCTGAGCCGTCAGGCGAGGGTTTATATCAATTTAACATGCTATATTCTTGTCAGCGAAAGAAATATCATGAATTTGAAAAGTACTTATTAGTGTCAATGACCATGTTTCCTTCTTCAAAAAACAACTTTACTGGAATTCATGGAAAAGGACCTTGATCGACTGAAATGAGATCCTATGTCCGTAACTCGTTTTGTCTTGGGAGAAACGAAGGTAAAGATAGCATTAATGTAAGTTTTAATGTCTATGAATTTGTATTATTTTTCCAAACGACGTGTACAGCGCTTACAAACGGCGCTGAAAAAAATTAATCGGTGGCACGGCGGCCATTTTGTTTTGAATGTAAACAAAGTTTACAATTCTTCTCTAGCCAATTACAAACGGCAAAACCGATGAGGCTCCAAATGGGAGACAGTATTATACAGGATTGCTCACGTAGTATACGGGCTCATATACAATGGCTCTTGACCAATCAGAATCTATCACTTTTTTATGCGGTGTTATAACATGTCATACACATACCGATAGGTACTAGAATATACAACGGTAGATTTATTCTTGAATAAGTTGTTCTAGACTTCTACGTTTTCATTTTCACATTTAAACTATGGTAAGTCTTCCTTTTCCTCTTTTTCTCCAAAGACTGCATTGGTTGCAAAAATAAAAGGTCGTGTATATTCAATGAGCTGTATGAAAACCGTATGACGAGCATAAAATTCTTACCTTAGCCGGGACTCAAACTCATGAAAGTTTATACATTTTGTCTTATCCCGCCTTAGCTCAATCAACTGACATTTTGAGCGGTACAGTTAAAATTGTAACATGTTAATGTCCTAGTCATGATGATCATAGAGAATGAAAAGTAATCATAATCTTCAAATTCCTCTTCCTCTGTTATGAAATGTTACCTATCAGAACGAAATCGGAAGGTTCTGTTTTCTATTAACTGAGATAATAATGAGTATTCTTGAAAATAAATATAATTTTTTATCTTTAACTTTCAATTTTTGTTATACATGCATATACACACCATTGTGTTACGTTAACATAGTTATTATAACACTTTATGTAACATGCATATACAGATGATTTTTTTTATAAAAACAATAAAGAAGAAATAGAAGTGCAAAGTATTGAGGAGTTATATTTTTGAGAACAAAAATAGCCAAATAATTCATTAAGTACAATGTATCATTAAGAAGAAAAAAAGATTTTGGGGGGAAAGAGAATTGAAAGTTTGACATCCTTTTAATGAAAACAGTATGATTGGTGACTATCTCGATATTATTGATACATTTTACTATGTTGATACTGTTATTATATTTAACTCAAAGATTTAAAAGACAACATCCTATTATTTAAAAATTATTTTGATGTTGTTTAATTTTGTTTCGTATCAAACAATTTCTTTCTCAATTACATCCTGACTGTAAGATAGTTTTGAAATGAATAAACACTGGTATTTGTTTTCTATTTTTCATTTCGTAAATATCATATTTCATAACTATTACCATATAATTAATTACACTGTTACATAATACTATTGATGTTTATACAAAAACATATAACCTGAAAATTCAAACTGATATTTTGATTTTTCCTTCAACAGATTACTCAATCCATTCCATAAGACTTGAACTATATCGCATTTCTAAAATCTGTGCTCTAATGTTTCTTTGTTTCGGTAACAAAAATCACAGAGCTTTGAATTCACTAATTTGCATTTATATACAATAGTGTATGTTGGGATGATACGCATTATAAATTTGTACTGAAAGTTGCTTATTTTTGTATCAATATTTTTTTAAATACTTGGGTATTAAATTTGGTAATTGTTCAGTAAGCTTTCCCACTTTTTCAGCTTTAACATCAGTCTTTGTAGTTATCTTCATTTGCAACTAATATGATAATTTATTAGGATTTTATGTTTAATTTATTTAGTAGGTTTGTACTTTCTTCGTCTAGTCTTGGTACTTAGGTGGTACGGTGGCCGAGTGGTTAACGCTCTGGACTACCAGTCCGGAGGTCCCCGGTTGGATTCTCGGCCAGGGCTCTGGAAATTTCAGAAACGCTTTTCAGTGTATCCCTACTATCTGAGATGAACTGGTAAGAAACATAGAGGTAGTCTTGTGTGTATTGGTGCTATACACCGGGCATGTAAAAGAACCAAGGGGTCTATTCTTAAAAAAGAGCTAGGGTCTGGTACCCCGATTCCCTTGTATCTGCTTCTGTCTCTAAAAAAAAGGACCACAATGGAAATAAGAGCTTGCTCTTTATTGTGTTATTCTTGGTACTGGAAAAAATACATACATAATACATACATACATACATACTTATACTTATTATATTTTGCGGAAAACTTGTTATGGATCGGTTATATTTAAGAAAATCGCTATCTTCTATGTTATATAGAAACTTAAAGTCTTCAAACGTGCAGAAGTCATTACATGTACTTCTATAATCAAAACAATGTTCTAAATAGTTAATACATTTTCAAGTCGGTCTTCATTATAAAACGTACCATTTGCGTTTTTTATTTTACTGTTATTCCAAATTATTTGTTTCCTTATTTGTTCGGTTTTCATTAGATCGAGATCTACATGTATCTTTACTATTAAACATTAAGGTTTCTCCATAGTTGTTCATCATTCATCATGCTTGTATAAGAGACATTCCATACGCCGTGATTATTTTCATCTGTTATTCTTTTAACCCAACTAGCTATTAACGAGTTTTTAAACCCTTTAATTCATAATCTAATGTGGTCATTTCTCTTTTTTATTTTCTCTGGTTTGTTTTCCCAAAGGAATTTAAACAAAGTATTTATATTTTCAGGTGGATTTTGTAATACTGTAAGATGATAAACATGTATCAGTTTCGGCAGTGCAAACTATTCTATAACAGTGATTTTGCTTTGCAGCGTCAATTTTTGATGTTGCCATTGTTTCAATATTTTTTTTAACTTTCTAGCTTTGGTTCTAGGTTTGAATGAACATTTTCTTCAGGATCATTAGTAAAGGTCAGTCTTAGTGTGTTAAATGTAGCTGACTTTGAAGTCTAAATGAAATTTATATTTTGGATAAATTTAAAGGTATATAATTAGAATTTGGCCATGTAACAGATTTGTTTGAAACTTTAACATCTGATCATTTACACTCATTTATGTTCACTTAGCGCTTAATTCAAGTAAGATTTTCACTGGAGGTATTTTTAAAATTTGATTTCCCTATCCTGGTTGCCTAACCAAGATAGAGTTATTTTATCATAAGCAAAAATTTGATACACATACTTTGCCTAAGGAAAGATATAAATATAAGACCTATTGTATTATATTTGTGAAATTTTTGCATTAAAAATATTTAGATAGAATTCATTAGAAATTCAAGGTTTGAAAAGATATTATTCCCTCCCTTTACCTATCTTGGGTGCGCACCCAAGATATATTGGAAATAAATGAATTCAGAAGCTACACGTAGTTTTAAAACTTGCATTTTGGTCCAGAATGTTAAAATATTTGTATATCTATCCAATTCAAACATCGTACCGTCAGCGTTTCACTTCCGCGAGTTTTCGATTACCGATTAACGGTAACCGCACCGTAAACGGTTCTCGTTTGGTAAAATCCGTGTAGCCAATCAGAATGACTCTAACCGTGAAACGTTTTTCGGGAACCGTGTAGCCAATCAAAAGGGCTGGATGGACCGGTTTATTCTACGGGTATTGTGCGGGCCTGATTATTTATTTTTTATAGAATATGAAAAGTGTTTAGACGATGTTTAAATGTTTTAACTTTCATTCATAAATACGCAGTTCTCGATTACCGATTAACGGTAACCGCACCGTAAACGGTTCTCGTTTGGCGGTCCTCAAGTAGGCTCGCAGAATTCCGCTCAATAAACACTTAACAGAAGCTGCCAAAGATGGTGGCAGAAATGCTGAAGTCTGATCGTTTGATGTAAACAGGTGAATATTTGTTAAGGTAAGCATAGATATTGTGTAAAAGTTGTTACACAAATAAAATAAAATGTTATCGAAGTGGCGCTAGGAGTTTTAAGGGTTGTCACTTTGTAAATGTAGAGTACAACAAAGGAGATTGCCCTGTTCATCACAAAAACTGAAAAGTCTCAAGTTAAAAAAAACATCACCATAACTGGTATTATCTTGTTCTTTGTTCTGGTACAAATAAATAAGCTGCCTCATCATCGCAGTTTTATTATTATACATATATAATAGCCTTATTAGTCGGTCATAGCTATTCATAGCTTATGTTTATTGTAATGCCTATTGTAGTTGGCAATGTCTTCAGGTCTGGGTCCGGATATCGAGACTTAAAGTCTCCAGGTCCGGACCCGGACCCCGAGCCTATCTATATATAGCTTGTCTCCAGGTCCGGGAATTTTTCATCGTTTATTTTTGTATGCATGTACTTCGTTCAAATTTAATAAAAACACATTTATCATATTGTTTATTATGAAAATATATATTATCATTATTATTTTGGTGTTGTTATCTTTTGTTTGTTTTCATAATATAATTATATTGAAGTTTACATGTTAATTGTACGTTTATAATATAAGAAGGAATTTTAAGCTTTACACTGCGTAATAATACATTGTTCCTTTAGTTTTCGCCGCTGTCTGATCACGTAAGTGCGAACATTAATTGGCCTTTATTTAGAATCAAAATTGTTTTTGTACACTTATCACGTAAGTGTCCAGCCTTATCAGTAATATCATCTTAGACGGACAACAATACAAACGGTCAAAGATGGTGCAGTAGGTGCGAACTTTAATTGCTACCGATTAAGACGAATCAAACTTGATTTGTTCAGGGAATTTAATGAGTAACTTCACCTGTGAAAAGAACAATACAAGCGGTTCATTTGAAAGTTATTAAAAAATGTTTTTTCTATAACGCGAAGTCGGTCAAAAGCTATACATAGCTTATGTTTATATAATAATATGTTAATGTAACATGCCGACAGAAAATAAACTTTGTATTTGTATTTGAAGTCTCTGTCAGTTCGTTAAAGTTTATTATCCGGCCATGATGGCACACAAATTTCTTGTTGGTGAAAAATTTAACAACTTTCTGTCTTTTGGAAATTGAATTAAGGAAATATCAATCTAATGAGAGTGTTAGACATCGACTACTCCGTTATATTTAGGTCCGTGTATACGACATAGCTCACAGGTGAAAAAACATACCATAACAGATTGTGCTTATTGTTTTTTTCATTTTAATGCAATTGCAAGAAAATGACATTTTAAATGATTTAATAAGCTGATTATATGACTGAATTTGTTTGAAATAAATTTCCCGGACCTGGAGACAAGCTATATATGGATAGTCTCGGGGTCCTGGTCCGGACCTGGAGACTTTTAGCCTCCAGGTCCGGACCAGGACCTAGAGACTGTTAGTCTCGAGATCCAGACCCGGACCTAGAGACACTTCCATTGTTGTTCTGGCTTCCATAACTAAATTGGTCTTTTTATTTTGTCAGTTGACCATATTGAGAAATAGGAATAATAGTGTCAAAGACCTTTGGCTATGCCTATTGGTGATTTTGATGAATACCGACAATAATTTTTGTAGTTCTATTGTAATTAATTGTCTCATTGGTTTGACACCTTTTTTTATCTGATATTCTATATATAGTTGTCAAACCTCAGTGCCCATACTGGCAAGAAAGCAGTCCTCGGACAGCAATAATAGCTGAACATGTTTGAAATGAAGTTAAAAACATTTCAGTTACAAGTCAGAAGTGTGATAATTTTACACATTTGTGTTTTATGAAACTCATACATACAGTTCTTCAGATATTTGCTGGGTTCTCCTGCACTAACAAAGTTCTATGCTAATAAATTATGCAAATGAACCACCATATTAGAATTACGGTAAGGGCACTGTTGCAAGGTGGAAATCGACACATGTTCGTTTGCAAGCTCGCCTGATTAACAGTTTTCTTCCATGTAAGAACACTTGATGGTTTTTGATTGAATATTGAATGATAAATAAATTGACTGATGATTAATTGTATATGAGCTTTATAACGTTCAGAAATTGATCTGAGCAACTGAGATTCTGTTGCAGGGTAGCGGCTGAAGACTTTTTAGCCGACTTAGAAATTTATTTGAACACACAGACAATTTTTTTCTACAGATATTTGAATATACTTTACGAAACTACCAAGCTTATGAAGTGTTCACTTCTTATTTTAAGTGTCTGGGAAGTTTAATTTGTTTGTTTACATATAAACTGTACCGTTATTCCGAAACAAATAACTGTTTCGCTTAAGTACGAATTAACACATCTACTTTTCAAAAATCCTTGATAGTGCAGTGCTATGAATCCCTGCTCGACATGTGGGAGATCAGAGATCGAATGCCCTTTGGAGATCATTGTTCCTTTTTTTATATTCCAAATTCATATAGAGCCAATGAATACATACATCAATAAAATAATGCTTAAGTCATAACTTGCTAGAAATGATGATGCTTTGAATAATACTAAAAGCTATAATCATGATAATCAACTTGTATTGATTTATAATTGATCCTTGACAATTGCACTGAAACCGAAAGAAGTTGTTACAAATAAAAGTGATTATACGGGTGGGATTAAATTTATTTATCTTGTCATACTTTGTTTTTTGGGTCCACCATCCTCGTTAGAGGTGAATAATCGGTATGACCCGAATCTTGTCATACTCCCTCACATCTCTATTATTAAATACCTGCGCATGCCCTGTGAGAGCGGGTTCAAAAACGTATCAAATATATTTGAATATATGGGTTGGGTTAAACGCCTGCGCATGCTCTGTGCGTACTTAATGTTAACATACGGATAGAGTGCTAACTTTGTTAGTGTTCCATTATTTAGACCCTATCCAGGCGCCCCAGCGAAGCTCGTAAAACACTTAAAATTCCTGGTAAATTAAAGTTTGGAAAAAAAAACTACGAGGTTCATAAAATATCAACCTATATACACGGTCACGGAAAAACGAAAACGAGGCTCAACTGTAAATGGCCGCTATTTTCAAACGATAAAGAAAATTGTGTGAAAAAATGAAACTGAGAGGGATTTATCGAATGGAGACTTTTGTTTATGATCGAATTTGGATTTTAAATGTGTTTGGTGTAAATTTTTGGATATAATTGTGAACAGTATGTCAGAGAAAAAGGGTGAAAAGTCGAAAAACAATCCAAACAAAGGAAACAATGGCGGCGGTAATTCAAATGCAAAAACACAGAACACGAACTCTGATCATGGTTTTAACCCCACAATTCAAGAGCAGCAACCGTATTCAATGCCTAGTGTTTTCTTACCACCCTACCCGACATCACCATCACCATACTTTCCCGGATTTCCAGGATTTCGTCCATTCTCGCAACCAGCTCCTGCAACAACCACACATAGTCAAGATGGTAACTTGTACGATTTGATTCATGAAATAAACACTAGATTAAAAACAATTGAATGTAATGTAGTAAAGATTTTACCTTTAGAAAAGGAAGTTGCTTCGTTAAATCGCAATGTCACAGAAATCCGAATTGTAAATAAATCCGTGTCTGCAAGAATTCATGATACTGAAAAGTTTTGCCAATTGCTAAGTGACACATCTGACAACGTGTTAGTATCTAATAGAGTTGTGAAAGATAAAATGCATCATTTACAAAAACAAAACACTGAACTACTGACACGAATACAACAGCTGGACACACAAAACATGGAATTAAAAAGCCGTTTTCTTGATACACAATGTGAGCTCATGAATAACAATTTAATAGTATTCGGTGTAGAGGAGGCCCGGCGAGAGGTAAACGATAAATTAGTACCCGTAGAAAGTCCAGAAACAACCTTCGAAAAATTCTGGAAAATAAAATACAAGTGACACTGAAATTAGTAAAGAATTCCCATTAGATGTTAATTCCATAAAATTTGCACAGGTGAAAAGAGTTGGAGATCCGCGAAAAACAGCTATGTCATATCGAACGCGTCCAATTGTCGCAATATTTGAAAGTCACAGTGAAAAAGAACAAGTGAGAAAAGCTGGAATTCTTTTAAATAAAAGTCAATCTGAAATCAAAAGACAAGAGCAGTTTCCAAAGGAAATAGAAGACAGAAGGAAAAAATTATATCCAGCTACGCGAAAATTAAGTGAATTAGATCAAAAGGTTGTGTTAGTGAAAGACAGGCTTTATGTCAATAATGTATTATTCAACCCAGATACAAACATATACACAGACAAGTTTGGCAACACCTGTACATTGCCGAGACCACAAAATCCTCCAGCATATGGAGACCAACAGAACCAATATAGACAAATCCCAAATCCCCAAGGTAGATATTCCGCACCAAATGCCGCTAGACGGCCGTACAACCCACAAAGGCGAGTCCAAGAACGCATGCAAACAGACAATGAAATCAACTTCACCACACCAAACAAATATGGTCCACTTGATGACACTGACAGAACAGTGCAACAGAAACGTAATGAGAGATCACCAATTGACACTGAAATTTCTTCAAAACGTGCAAATGAAGAACGCGACCTGTCATTGATATCGCTTGTGAGTCCCGACATGACTGATGAACAGTGGGCAGGTATGAAACCGGTAATACGCCCTGCCGCACCTCGGTCAAACATTACAGAAAAATTGTAGGACATATGTGGAGAGTCACGTGCTCAATGTAATGATCCATACTATTGCAGACAGCTTAGCCGGTTATGTATAAAAGCAGACGATAGCTTGTGTACAAAATTTGATGAACTGAAATGTGATTGTCATCATATTTGTAACTGTTCTTTACCGTTTTGTAGTGAAAGGAATTTCAGTTTATCGGGTTACCGTTACGATTGGATTATTTACCAATATTTTATACTGCAATGCATGTATTGGTGTGATTTCGTATATTTCATTCTTTGCGAAACCGCAGTAAATATTTCATTATTTTATTGGCTAATTAGTATAATATACTTGCGTTACGGTGAAAACGAAATTATTTTTTATAGTAATCTAAACAAGTATGTCTACGAATGCATTCAACAGAAAATAAATAGTTATTTAATAGTAAACTTTACAATTTCAATTTATTTTTCTTATATAGACAGCCTTTTCAGAATATCCCATTTTAATGCCACTATGAATAGTGCATGCGCGTCACAATTCATTCAAAACGATACACTGTCAAACGATCATAATAAAACTGATTATAGGTCCAACTACTTTCCTGAATATGATTATCTATATTGTTGCATTTGTTGTAATTATTTGCTAGAATTTATCATGTTGTCATATTATGCGTCCAATTACAGTGAAAATTGCGTTCAGGATGTACTTTTATTGACATATTTGTGTGTATGTATTCATATGTGCTTACTTTTTTGTGGTGTGATATTAAGGGGTATCATATAACTTTGCATTTAATGAATGTCTGTTTTTATTTCTGTTCGTTTCAAGGAGTATTGTCTTTTCATTATGCAAATATATTTCATTTGTTCTGGGACTTAATCATATAGATTCGGATAAAGCAAGTTATGTAATGTAATAAACCAAATAATAGATACAAAAATAAAAATAATAATAATGAAAATGGTAATGAAAATAACAATGGAAATTTTAATAATAAATAGATATAATAATAATAATGATAAGAATAATAATAATTATAAAAATAACATACTTGATGATTATTATAATGATACTGGTAATATTAATAATGAATATAATAATAATAATAAGAAGAAGAATAAAAACAGACCTAAAGATGATAATAATAATAATAACAACAATAATGATAATGGTAATTATGAAGAAAATAATAATAATAATAATGGAAATAATAATAATAACAGAAATAATAATAATAATAATAATAATAATAATAATAATAATAATAATAATAACAGACCTGCAATGTAATGATGGTAAGAATAACAATAATAATAATAACAATACTACTACTACTACTAAAAACCGACCTAATGTTAATAATGATAATGATAATGATAATGAGAATGATGGTAATTTACATAGAAATTACAATAACCCAAGGAATTTTAATTCTATGAATAATAGTTGTAATATAAGGGATTCCACACTCTCTATACTATCGTTAAATATTTGTGGATTAAAATCAAAGATTCATTGTCCGGAATTCATAGATCTGATTCATCAACATAGTATTATAGGTTTACAAGAAACAAAATTGGACGATCTTGATCATATTGAAATAAATAATTACACATTTTACTTAAAAAACAGAACAGCTATTAGCAGAAGAAAATCAGGGGGTATTGCATTAGCCATTAAAGATGATATCTCAAAGTATATAACGATTAAGGAAACTAACTGTAACTTAGTCCTTTGGTTCACTATTTCTAAAAAGCTAAGTAAGACAAACTCTGATATATTATGCGGAGTTGTCTACATTCCTCCAGAAAATTCAGAATATGCAACCGAATATCCGTTGGTCGATATCCAAAACGATCTAAATGAAATGAGTACTAAATATTCTTCCATTTGCATGTTTGGTGACTTCAATTCAAGAACGAAAGATCTAAAGGATTACATTGTATTGGATACAGAATTTTTTGAAATGCAAAATCTTCACGAAATATGTGATGAATATAATTTGGAAATGAATAAATTTGATACTTCTAAAAACGTATTTAAAAACCGTCAAAATAAAGATTGTTCAGTTAACAATTATGGCTATAGATTCATTGATTTTTTACAGTTCAATAATATTTACTTAATGAATGGTAGAACTAGGGGGGATACGAAAGGCTTGCTTACATGTAAAGGGGCCAGTACAGTTGATTACTTTTTATGCAGCTCTGACCTATTTAAAAATATTGGAACACTTAAAGTATTGGATTTCTGTAAATTGCTATCTGACGCACATAATCCTTTGGTTTTGTCGTTCGATTGTAGAATCAATATGAATCTAGATAAAATCGAACATGACGAACCATAGACTAAATTATGGGATAAAACTAAAGTTAATGACATTGTAGCCAATATGAACTCACATGAAATAGAAAGTATTACTCAGAAATTGCATGATATACAAATAAATGATTCTTTTAATCAGTCATGTGCTGATGATATAGTGTCGGAGATCGCTTCCTTGTTTATAAATACGTCAGAGTTAACGTTTGGCCATGCTAATTATAATGGTAATAATGTAAAAAGAAATAGCAAAAATCATACTGAAAATTGGTTTGGTAATCAGTGCAAAAAAGTTCAAAGGGATTTTCACAGAGCAAAGCACCTTTACAAAATAAGAAAATCAGAATTAAATAAATCAAATTTGAGTGAAAAAGCTAAAGTGTACAAGAAAACGATGCGACAGTTTTTTAATCAATCGAAATCAAAACGTATAGATAAATTAAGAAAACTAAAAACATATGACCCTAGAAAATACTGGAAAATTTTAAAAGGTAACAGTAATGAAAAAAATGAATGTAAGCTAGAAAAACTTTTCACACTTTTTAAGAACACAAATTATACTGAAGATGGTGATAATGTAAATGAAAATAGATTATTACTAGATGAACAAGATAATGAAATGATAAATTGTAAAATAACTGAAGAAGAAATTGAGAAAGCAGTTAAATCTTTAAAATCAAATAAAGCTTGTGGTATAGATAAAATTGTTAATGAACATATTAAATGCTCATTCCCAATCATGGAAACTATTTATTGTAAACTTTTTAATCTCATTTTAGGTATTGTACCAGAATCATGGACTATAGGCATTATCAACCCGATATATAAAAATAAAGGCGACCCTACAATGCCTGAAAATTACCGACCAATTACTCTATTAAGTTGTTTAGGTAAGCTTTTTAATTGTGTAATTAATAATAGACTGAAAAATTACGTTGAATCGAATGATCTTTTAGACAGTAGTCAAGCCGGTTTTCGGCAAGGGTTTTCAACACAAGACAATATGTTTATTTTGCAACATTTAATTCAATATTTAAATACTTCTAAGAAAATACTTTTTTGTGCGTTTATTGATCTTAAACAAGCTTTTGACACTGTATGGCGAAATGGACTTTGGGAAAAATTTCTAGACTTAATATAAATGGTAAATGTTTCAACTTAATTAAAAATATGTATAACAATATCAATCGACATGTGTTACCGTTAATTCGCAAAAGTCCAACTTTTTCCCGTGTAACATCGGCGTTCGCCAAGGAGAAAATTTATCGCCCTTGTTATTTTTAATGTTTTTGAATGACTTGCATAATTTCTTTCATGAAAACAGAGTATTAAATGAAATCAAAATAGAAAATATGCAAACCTACTTAAAACTTTTTATACTGCTATATGCAGATGATACTGTAATTTTAGCGGATAACGAAGCAGATTTACAGAACACGCTCAACACTTATGAACAATATTGCAAAAACTGGAAACTCACGGTAAATATTATTAAATCAAAAATTGTTGTTTTCTCAAAAGGTAGACAACCTTTATATAATTTCACTCTTAACAATGAACCCCTAGAAGTTGTAACTGAATATAAATATTTAGGAATTTATTTCAGTAGGTCTGGTTCATTTTATAAAGCAAAACAACATATTGTTTCACAAGCTACTAGGGCAATGTTTAGTATGTTAAGAAATGCAAATCGACTGAGTCTTCCTATTGATTTACAAATAGAGATTTTTAATAAAACAATTAAACCAATTCTATTATACGGATGTGAAATATGGGGGTATGGAAACTTAGATATAATTGAACGTGTGCAATTAAAATTCTTGAAATATATACTTAAAGCAAAGAGGTCCACTCCTAATTACATGATATACGGTGAAACAGGACGCACTCCAATTACTCTAGACATCGAAGAAAGAACAATAACATTTTGGTCAAGAATTTGTACTCAAAATCAATATGAATTAACACGAAAATTGTCTTCCACAGTCTATAAAGGTATGTTAACAATCATTAGCAATTATGATAATGCGGTGCTGAAGAATAAATTTCCGTGGTTTCATAACGTTAAAAATATTTTTATAAAATGTGGTTTAAACAATATTTGGGACACGGATACTTTTCCTAATACAAAATGGCTAAAATTAACAGTACGGCAAAAACTTAAGGACCTCTTTTTAGGCGATTGGTACTCTACAATTGAAAATTCGAGTAAAAGCTCATTTTATAGAATATTTAAAACAGAATTTGGCATTGAGAAATATTTATCCTCTACTCCATCAGCTCTTCGATTATATATGATACGTTTTCGAACAAGAAATCATCGCCTTCCAATTGAAACCGGTAACTGGACAAGAATTCCATTAAACGAAAGACTATGCAATAATTGTGGAAAATTAGGAGACGAATTCCATTTTATTTTTGAATGTACTTTATTTAATAATGAAAGAAAACAATTCCTTAAACCGTGTTATTTACGACGACCAAATACAATAAAATTTACTTGAATCTTTGCAAATTTGTGAAATGCATTTTATGTAGTCGTTAATCAAGCTTTTTCTTGAATAAATTCAGTATACAATTCTTGTCATATTATTATACCAGTTCTGTTTGTTTTGTATTGCATTATGATAAGCATATTTTGAGGAAAAAAATAATTTCCGGTCACTTTAAAACATTTGTCATAAAATATTATAAGAAAAAGAGCCAACTCTTAACGACATAAATTATACAGAAAACCTCTAGTAGAGTAGTAGTTAAATGACTCTCCACGGGTTAATGATTCAGTCCAGTTGAAATGTATTATACTTTGTATGGCAAAATTATGATTATTATGTTAAACAAGCTATATATTTTTTCACCACATTGAGTCAAATTATAAATTATATCATTACATTATTCATGTTTGAATGAGCCTCATGTATGAAACTTTTCTCGTATATTACCTCTTTTTGGCATGTATACTTGCATGATATGAGTGAAATAAAGGTTTTTGACTTGACTTGACTTGAATACCATGACACGTGTATATCGATAATGAAGAAGTACTTGTATTGTGTACAGTCGATAAGGTGACGAAACTAATTTGTTGACAAGAGTTTGTGTTAATTGTCACTATCATCTTAGGTAAATTGCCCGGAGGGTAGTTAGCGGTGATTCATAAACTTTTCAAATAGATGATTAGCCGATAATCAACTGTCAAACAATTCACTACGCTCCAAATAAGCCATTAATTAATTCATTTTTAAAATCAATTTTAACAAAATTCAAAGATTTGATGTTTTTGTAACAGCGCCAAAACAAATTTACACACGATTGGCGGGTGTCTATGCAATCATGCATCTATGTTATGATAAATTATCGGAAACCTCTTGTGTTCTGATTGGATGAGTGCATAACGGGCAACGCCTTCAAATTTATCAGCTTGCAGATCATGATGATTAGTGACCCATGTTTCCTCAAAGCTTTGAAATGCAGGATTTCCTGCTAAAAACATATATCTACCAGTGAGTTGTCCAAAAACCCGGGGATTTTGCAAAAATCTCCTGGCATTACTGTAAACCTAGATATTATTTCGCGCGTTTTCAGTAAGCGAAATTCGCGACACAGTCGATCCCCGAACTTAAGTAGTCGCAAAATTGTCACTTACGATGAAATCGCTAAAATTTCTAGCTTTTCATCAAGTTAAACTTTTTTTCCACCTCGACAATTTGCATATATTGGCGATATTGGTCAGTTTGTTGTATTTACAATTTTTTGAAGAGTTATTTCTGTTGGTTGTGCCTTAAAACAGCGGTACCGAACGGAACAATGGATGACGGACGGACGTATATCGTATACTACTTCACTGACATTTGAACACTGTATTTTTTTACTTCCCATATTGTACATTGTACGGCATTTAGGAAGCAGTAAGCTATTAAACGGTACAAAAACAAACTATGTCTACTGTATTGAATAACTGAGATTACCAGGTCACTGTTACATCCACTTTTCAAGTGAGAAAAGTGTGAATAACGGAAAATCAATTTAGACTATGAATGCATTGTTTGATATCGCACAATACATTTTAGTGAGAAAATCATGCTTTCCGCTATTAATCCAATTGATATTATCATGAATTTTGAATTTAAAAAATGTTTTAATGACCGCAGTTAAAGGGGGTCTCAAGAAAATGTTACTTATGAAAATGAATGTAACTTACTTTGTGCATCCATTGTCCAATTGCCAAATTGTATGATAGATATACGATCGTATTCGTCTGATCGAAACTTATGACATTTTGAATGCTTACTTTAGAATGAAAATGCATATACAAATTTATTAATTCCGTGCACGATTACAGCGTAAATGTACTGCGTCGATACAACGCGAAAAAAAGGCGCCGCGATCATTTCTAGATTTACAGTAACTCAATCTTTTATGGCATGTATGATGAAACTTGCCTTCAAAATTATTTTTTCTCTTTATCATAATTATCAAATGCCGTCGTCAGACACCCAGGATGGTTGACACCCCTACGTTCGATAGTGATGTATTCAGCATAGCGGTGTCACCAACCGTCAAGTGTCCTACGATGTCAGGGATCGGCTTAGACCCAGATTTTAGGGAGAAGTGACTTCTCCCTGTTGGAAAAATAGGGAGAAGTTTTCAGGAACAGAGAGAAGTGACACACATCTGCATTAATTCAGGAACAGAGAGAAGTGACACACATCTGCATTAATTTACAGATTAATTTTCATGGTGGATTGTTGTTACATGAGGCCTCTAGATTGTTCACAAATGATAATAGCATTTAATCCCATTTCTACCATTATTTTCTGAAATTTACCACAGAATGTTTGTTGTTGTTTTAGCATTTAGTCATTTTAATCAAATGCTCTTTATATTTAATATGTCCGAAAGTTTCGTCTACCCGGAAATCAGTGCAGATGCCAAATTTTGAGGTTGTAATTTTGTAAACAATAAAGTCGATGTTTCAATATTCATATTAAAAATATTTGTTAAATGTAAAATCATTTTTAATGAAATCTCTTTCATACAATGTAATTGACAACGTCCGAAATTTTGATTATCCGGAAATCGGTACAGATTCGCTATTTCATGGGTGTTTTCTTTGGCCAAATAATAAAAATTAGCCAAATATTTTAATAATTTCTTCACTCAACATCATCTAAATGTTATCTGCTTACGGTGTACAAAAACTGAAGTGGTAAGATCATGTGTATTTTGAATACACGGAGACGTGTCAAAAATGTGACAGACGCTTGAGGCAATAAATGAAAGGACAACAAATATCATGTATTTAGGGCAGAATGATTTGTTAGAAGAGTTGTTTATTCAAGTTAGTATATATTTTCTATGCCGACTATTCAGATGTAGTTTTTTTAACAACGGTCATTCTATGTTACACAGTCATGTTTCATGATGTAATGTCATTTAAGAAAATAAAAATATTAATTGATTAAATTCTATTTCAAATTGTTTACTAATGTAATGAAATGTTAATTAAATTTCTGTCCACCATACATGGAACTCTCAGCCTGAGTTAATCTTTATTTTTGTTTCATTTGTTTCATTGAATCAAATGATAAGTTACTTTAGTTGAAGACTTTAGATGAAAATTTTATACAGTTGAGCCACTAAAAATTTGATCGGCATTAAACAAACTCTCAGTGACAATTAAAAATAGAAATTATAATCATGACATGTCAAAAATGTAGATGCGCTGGTGTGACCTGACCAACAAGATATCTCGAGTTATCATGTGAAGTTGAGTTATTGATGCTCCAGTTCATACTGTAACTGTAAATATTTACAGAGATCTGCAAGCATGTAAATCGTGCGACTTTGGTTTAGATCTGTTTCTAATTTTTTACGGTTTTTACGAAGTTTTGGTGATCAACCATGACTACAACCATGACAACTCAACAGTCTTTCAAATATTACAGTATTGATAGGAATTTTGATGATGCATTTTAAAAAAAAAGAAACAAAATTCCGACCCTACTTTGCCAAAGAAAGGAATGTGCCTAGGTGTACTAAGTTCACTTTCTATCAGGGAGCCCCAGTTGCATGTCGTAGTAGTAACTGATTATAAAACCCTGTATTTTCAGTTAGTCTTTACAATCATTTTGACATCATAATTATGTTTTGTCTGCATTCTTCAATGATGCTGCAGCCAAAAATACCTTTGAGAGCCTCAAAGTGAAAATGGTAGCCACACATTAATTTGAACCAAAATCAAAACCTCTTATTTCGGAATGTGAACGTCCAAGCGTTTAAAATGCCCCCAAAAATTTATAGTCCCTGGAGCACTTTGTATTTAAAATTACTTGTAGCCTTTACATTACAAAGAGCAATCCCTTACCGGTAAAACTGGCAATTATTTGTACGAAAAACATTCCTTACATTGCTTTTTATTTGTAAATCAAAAGTACTGCATTACATTATACTAAGTCTTGTACATGTATAACGCATTATTTTTTTTGATGATATTGCAAAAAATAGGAAAAGTGTTCTGAGAATGTGTTAAGTGAGGTTACAGCGGCAAAGAATGAAAGGAAAGTATACATCAAACACTGTTCTATCATTCATTATCCTACCTGTAAATTCATTTTTCTACAGAAGAGCATATGAAGAGTATTCAATGTGCTCCTGGGACTTAAAAATTTTGTCATGGATTGTCATCAGAATTTTCATTTTTACCATGGTTAGAGATGTTGCAGAAAATGCCATAGATTAATATTATATCACATCAGAATTCTGTTTACTATACCCCCGTAACAAAGAAGTGGGAAGTGATGCCATCATTTCCAGCTTATATACGCATGACAATTACATGTATGCAGACCTGGGTTCAATTATTTTTAAAAGTAATTAATTAATTACAATTAAAACAGAAATTCTTCAATTAAATTACAATTATAATTACATGCTTTTTACAGAAGTAATTAATTAATTACAATTATTTTAAGGAAAAAAAAATTATTTTTTAATTATTTGGCAAAATATTCACAATTTCACACAGAATCATGTTACTATCAATGACATATTAAAAATGCAGATTTATAATTCCTCATTGAATTTTGTGTACATTAATACCCCTTTAGATGACAAGCAAGTGTGAAATTTATACCCCCAGGTGATAACAGCTACTGCACAATAACCTGTATTTTTGCCATATGTTTGTGACACTTTTCTGCATGTAATTGAAGAGTAATTGAATTTAATTGACAATTATTTTGCATTTGTTTGGATTTTAATTAATTAATTACAATTAAAATAATTGATTTCTGTCTCAATTATTAATTATTTTTCAATTAGTTGAAAAATTGTAATTAATTATAATTAATTAAATTATAATTGTAATTGGACCCAGGTCTGCATGTATGGGGATTGCTACTCAGTGTGTTAAAATTTCAAGTTTTACATATTCCTTTTCAGACCTCCTTGAATACGGGTGAATATGACGTCATTTCTGTGGAAAACCCTCGGCATAGAAGCTGCCAAGTCAAATTAGGTAAAGATAGTAATAAATTTTTCTCAGCTTTTGTTAAAAACTTTCAAACGAAAATATTAGGGGTTTCTGTCCGGGCAGAATGATCATGATCTGCGCTGGAAACAAAGGCGGGGAGTGGTAACAGTTAAATGATGTTTTTTATGCACCTAATGCAGTGATAAATGTAAATTTCTGAAGGTTTATGATTATCTCAATTATTACCGTGTTAACAAAACAAATAAAAAAAAACTGTTAATTTTTTTGTTAATACGAGCATTTTGATTGTATGAGAAAAATAGATCAATTTTTATTAGTGTGAAACATTGTGAAATGAAGCTAATAATTTAATTTAACTCATTTTGAGGATAAATTAAATTTACATGTTTCCTTTACCATGTTAACATTATGCAGTTATGAATTTTGATTTGAATATTTTTCTTGCCTTATTACTACATCCCTTATTTTCACTATAAGTTTTAATTCTAAAATTTGAATGTAGGGTGTTTTTCTTTAGCTTTTTAAAAGAATTTTTCAAATTGTCAAGCTCCTAGCTCACATATAAATAAACAAAATACTATTTATCTGTTGCTGACTGACGGTTTCTAAATGTACATTTACTAGAATTCACATGTAAAATCAATAAAACAAGAGGATGCTTGTACAGTAATTGGTATTTTTTTAGCAACTTGTCCCCTTTCTAGATCAGTGTGACAGACAGTATGATAATCCCCTGAGGGGCATTAAAAATTTGGCCACCTGCTGATTAATGACCAGTATTGTCATAAAATTGTGCAGTACATGACATTGTAGTAATCCACCATTTCATTGTGTTCTTTTTTAACACAGGGCCTTTAATAAATTTAATGGTTGGTGTAATTTATTCCCAATATTATTTAGATGAAGACAATGGTACATATTTATTTTGATTTTTCAAGTTATAAAGTTCAGATTGTTCAGAAAACATGAATGTCTAGAACGATGCTTACTTTTAGAAATAATGTGAGGAATAACTCTCATGAATTATCTGTTATTAGCAGACAAAATTGAAATAACCTTAAAACCACATTGGTATAATACTAGTAAGTATATGTGTCCTTTTAGACAAAAAAATCACTTGATTTATTATATTAACAAAATGTATATGAAATCTGACATTGTATATATTTTTTAAAATTTTAATTGGCATATGAAATGGTCCTTTCAAAAAATAGTACATACTAGTTATTGAGCCTACACCAATTTTATCATGAAAACATGATTATAATTCATTTTTATTTTGTTCCTCTGTTTTATAAAGGTCCTGTTGTTGAAATATGAGACCTCTAAATTCTTATTGTTGCACTTTAAAAATTATTGATTGCCCCAGGCAGTATTGAAATCCTTCTTATCAGTATGTTATGTAAGATTGCATAACCTTATAAACTACAGTATCACAAAGCAAGGTAGTGTAGATCCAGATGTTTCTGTCATATAGCACTGACCTAAAGCATAGTTGAACCCTGTTATTAAAAAATCAAATCCAACAAAATTATAGCACTATTGAAAGAATGGATTCTCTCTGATTCTTTTTGCTGAATCTGAGAAAGCAGTGGAAATTGTGCATACTTGGCCTTTTACGTGAGACACTGTGTCTTTGTTTATCTTAATAATGTTATCATAGTTTTGAACCTTTACTCTGCTGGTAGCAAATTATTCTGCTTTTCTATGCAAATTGGATAAATTTTAGAATATAGACCTTTGAGTATGATGAGAATAAGTGTCACAAGCATGCAGTGATGAGGGAAGTTCAAAACACCAACATATGAAAACTGTAGGAAAACAGTCAATCCTTGCAGTGTGAAAAATAATGTTTTTTTTGTGATGATCCCTCAACCTGTAAAGAGTCAAGAAGTTGGAAATTCTGAATTGATGATTTTGTTGGAACTTACACTTCAGGAAGGATGTTTTATTTCAGTAGCAATTATTTGTTAAAGTAGAGAGATTCAAGAAGACATAAATAGAGCAAAACACCCAAGATAAAACAAACAAAAACGCTGGAGTAGAAATGTATGATGACAGTAATAATGGGGAAATATACTATACCTACAAAGAGCGACTTTATAGCGTCATTTTTGTACTCATAGATATAATGCAAGGTTTTGTGTTGATTTGGTGATTCAGTATTGTTATGGATAAATGCTGGAATAATTAACTTCGAGAAATGGAGTTATTAACTTTGGGTAACCCGATCAGTTTGTCACATGCAGTCAAACTTGTGAACAACGGCGGCTCAAGGGAAACCACAAAATTGGCTATTGTTAACAGGTGACCTTTGTTCGGAGATGTAGGCAGTTGATATAGTTTCATCATACTAAACATTGTTTATCAAGTTTTATTATCAATTAATTGCAAGATAACTGCGTGTTTTTCAGTTTAATTGTAATAAATCAAACAATTCACTTAAAGCTGCTCGCTCTAAGATTTTGGTAAAATAATAAATTTATTCAAACTGTATGTAAATAATGTATTTTAGAACATTATGGTGTTATAAAAAGGCTCCAGTATAAATTCATGTCACGTACATCTCTAAATTTCTAAAAATACACTGCCATTAGAGTAGATTTAATGATTATAGTGTAGCGGTGCCGTGTAATCGAACTTTTAAATCGATTTCTGTTGATTCCTACCTAGACTTTTGCTTATTTTTTTTATTCTAGGCTTTAGTTTTATATTGATGAATAAAAATGTCAATGTTTTTGAAAAATACTTTTTTCAACGGTAACTGAGAGCGAGCAGCTTTAACGTGAATGCAATAATAAGCTGAAATAAACAATTGTTTAGTTGCAACTCCAAATTGCGAAGATATTCTAGATCAAATAAACAATCAAGCAATTAAAAGAGCCGATTTTTGGTAATTACCGGACAGTTTCATCGGATTAATTGCACATGTTTGCTTCACATGTGAAGGTGACAATTAAATGTTAGAACCTCTTCTAATTATCAAAAGCATCTTAATTTATTGCGCCCGTCTTTTGAGGTGCAAACAACTTTACAAGAAACAAAAGCCAGCTGTTAAAATTTCAGTGGAGGTTCGCATCATAGTCCCGATTACGGGATGCTTTTTCACTGGCCGCTGACCATGGACGGCAGGTGACTGCTGTTCCCAGTCTTTTAAAGAGCAAATTTGGATGGGGGATATTCTGTTGTCAGCAGGTGACCTCTAGTTAAAGGTGACCTTTAGCACAAGTTTGACTGTATTGTTACATTAGAATATTGATTAGATACTGATTTTTAATGAAGACAACAGAAAAAGTGTAAAATTTAAGGCAGTTGTATTTAAAGATTTCAATTTTAAATAGTTCACTAGAAACACTTGACAATGATGCCCAATAAATGAGATAAATTTCCAAGTATTTGCAATGGAAATGGTGATGAAATGTTAGCTGCGAATTTAATATCAAATAGTCAGAATATGCTTTGAAATTTTGAAAGAGAATATAATGTTGGTCAGTCCGTCACATACACTTAACGTTGGCTATAACTTTGCCATTTCTTAATATTTCTTTATCGAACTTCGCAATTGCATTGCTTATGATGAAAGAGTCGTCATACCACCATATTTTGTAGGTTAAGGTCATATTTGACAGAGTTATGCCCCTTTGATTTTGTCACGAAATCTTAAAGTTGGCTATAACTTTGCCATTTCTTAAGATTTCTTCATCTATCTTTCAAATTGCATTGCTAATAACATAAGGGTTGTAATGTAATCAAATTTTGTATGTCAAGGTCATTTTTGACAGAGTTATGCGTTTTTTGTACTTAGTTGTGTCACGAAAACTTAACATTGGCTATAACCTGATAACTTTGACATTTCTTAAAGCTGCTTGCTCTCAGTCACTGTTGAAAATAATTTTTTTTTAAAGATTGACAACTTATTCATTAGAATAAATCAAGAGACTGGAATCAAAATATAAGCAAGAATCTAAGTATGAATTTGAAGAAATCGATTGAAAATGTTGGTTACACGATACTGCCGCTTAACATGTTTATATTGAAATTTCAAAAGCGTTTGCTTATTTTTGTAAATTTAGAGATATACCGGACATGAATTTATGCTGGAGCTTTTTTATATGACCATATGTTCTAAAATACGTTATTTACATACAGTTTTAAGAACTTTATCTTTTAACAAAAATCTGAGAGCAAGCAGCTTTAACATCAAATTTTCAAATTGTATTGCTAATGACAAAAAGAACGTGATGCAGAGATAACAGAGATATTGCCCTTTGTTACTTTTCCTTGTCCGGAGCATAACTTGAAAACTACAAGTTGGAATTCAATACAACTTCATACAATGGTCGAGCACAATGAGAGGAAATGCAGTGCACAGGAACCATTACTCTATCTCGACTAATTACAGTTATCGCTCTTTGTTTTTTCCTTGTTTGGAGCATAACTTGAAAACTACGGGTTGGAATTCAATACAACTTCATACAATGGTCAAGTACATTAAGAGAAAGTGCAGTGCACAAGAACCATTGCTCTATCTGTACTTATTTTAGAGTTATTGCCCTTTTTCACTTTTCCTTGTTTGGAGCATAACTTGAAAACTACTGGTTTGAATTCAATACAACTTCATAAAGTGGTCCAGCACAATGAGAGGAAGTGCAGTGTACAAGAACCATAACTCTATTTTGACAAATTACAGAATTATTGCCAAGAACAATATCTCTATTTTAGTTTTTTTGCAAGGTATTCTGTTACTACAAACTTCCTCAGTTCATAAAGCAGTCTTCTTTCGGGAGTATTAATCACATTTAGTGATAGGTCTAGTTCTTATGGGGTTGGTCCAGAAACAATGAGAGTCCTGGCACTACAGACATTACTGGTTCTTTTACAACAGAACATGCAGCCTCGGGTTAACGACTTCATCCGCAAGATAACTAAAAGTATTAATGTCAGTGATGGAGCCGGAGATCAATCTGGTTAATTGTGGCTTACTAGTCCAGTGTGTTATATGATTGAATTATGGATCCAAATATAAAGATCAGTTAAAAGAAGTGTGATTTTACATTGAACATGAATATGAAGCTTGGTTTTACAGTGTGATGTCAATGATCAGTACAATTACCAGGGTAAGTGATACATACACCTGGAAAACGTTAATACCATCATACCTTGAAATTAACTGATTTTGTTACAAGGTAGGAGCAGGTAAATGTGTTGATAAGAATTATAAGCTTACAACAAAGGCAATACTGTACTGATTCTTTTACTGGAGTATTTTGGTGGTGCAGTGGTTTATGCTCTGGAATACCAATCTGGAGGTCCCTGGTTTGAATACCGTCCAGAGCACTATAAGTTTCAGTGTTTTATACCATATAGAGATGAACTGGTTTGAATCACAAAGTCTTGCGTGTATCGGTACAATACACTGGACACACAAAACACCAAGGGGTCTATTTGTAAAAGAGCTATGATCTAGTACCTAGATTCCGTGTCATTTGCATCTGTCTTTTAAACCTGAATCTGAGGGGAGTCTTCGCAGTTCATGTACACCCAGGACAGGGTTCATAAAGTAATGTACAGACTCTGCCCGGGGAAAATCTTAGGGTTGACCGGTGACTATAAAACAATCTAGTAAATGAAGTTTAACTTTATCAGATTTTATTTATTTCCAAAATTACATTCTAACACAAGTGGCTGCTTTTCCTATATAAACATATAGGGAAAAGCCATATTTTAATTAACGATAAAAATTCAGCACGTTTTTTCCAAGGACAACGTGCGGTAAATGACGTGACTTATGTAAACAAGTGCGTCTAATCGTATTTCGTGTTTTATGGATACAATGAAGTAATACTACGCGTTAAATAAAGTTTGGGATAGTTTTCAAAGAAAGTCGTTTGGATGCGAAAACTACTACGCAACCAAACTCCTGACTATATTTTATTCAACAATAAAATACAGGGAGACATTTATTATTTCTTAATTAAAGTAAAGAAGAATTTAGAACTATTATTAAAGCAACTTGAAATACATTATTTTTTTGTTTCTGATAGTAGGCCCATTGATAGCCATGAGAGGTACCAGTTTATTGCAGAAATACTTTGCATGATTCTGGTCATTCACTTAATTTCAAATTTATTTGGCATTCAAATGTTTGTAGATTATCAGTTAAATCAGGAATGTTAT
Organism: Saxidomus purpurata; assembly: GCA_022818135.1. Lineage (NCBI taxonomy): Eukaryota > Metazoa > Mollusca > Bivalvia > Venerida > Veneridae > Saxidomus > Saxidomus purpurata. The sequence goes on from JAFMSR010000001.1 coordinate 35,315,308, forward strand.
ATACTGGATCCCTTGTTATGGGGAATATTTGCACTGAGTTCCAGCTAAAGCTAATTAAGTGACTAAGGCGTGTGGTAATACAGTGATTACTGGCTGAAGTTATTTAGCTACGTGTGACAAAATATTATTGTTTATACTTTACTTTTTATCATTCTTTATTACATCATAATCATAATGAATAATTTCTGCCCATCACCAGTACAGCTCCTCAACCCCTTCTATTAGGCCTAGCGTAACTGGTCATGATAGTATCTATTTAATTGTAACATTTTAATTTATTTAAGATTTTGATGATACTTCAAGTGTATAAAACCAAAAATGGAGATATGAAGTGTAAACTGACTTAAAAATTGAACATTTCCGAAACTTGTAAATTTAAACATTTTTTTTTATTTAATCCAGGGTCCGTATATATACGGACCCTGTTTAATCAAATGTACAAGTGTGACCAGTCATTTTATAAGTTAGAACATTTCCGAAACGATGGTCACTATTTCGACCGAATGTATTGTACGGTAAAGCCTTGAGAAAGTTTTAAACGAATGGTGAAAGCTTTACTGAATATGCCCTAAAATGGCGAGGAAAATATATATGCGCATGCGTAATGTCGTTTTCTCGTTTCACGCGGCGCATGCGCAAATGTAAATTCACGTTTCACGGTACGCATGCGCAGAAGGGAATTCTCGTTTAACGGTTACACGGTTAAACGATTACCGCATGGTAAACGAACGAAAAACGGTTATTTTCCCGAAAACGCGGAAGTGAAACGCTGGCGGTGCGCACCCAAGATAAATTGGAAATAAATGAATTCAGAAGCTACACGTAGGTTTAAAACTTGCATTTTGGTTCCGAAATGTTAAAATATTTGTAAATGTAAAAGTAGAAATTATATTGAAATAAAAAAGAAATACTCAACGTTTTAAATACTTTCATATTTCGTTTTTCATCAAGTTTAAGCCTTAAAACATCAGTATTTGCAGTTCTTAAATAAATTTCATTTTCTAATCAGACTGTCTTCTTTTTCATTGTATATGTTTTTCTTATAGCTAGCGTATGTAATTGTTTGGTTTCTTATATTCCCCTTTATTGTATCAAAAGTGTATTTAGATTATTCCCCATTATTAACTTCTGAAGTTTCTTTTATAGATTTTCTCATGTTTTCTTGGTATTCGTTTTCTAGCAATAAGCTATCGTTTAAACGAAAAAGCATCCGGTGCAAAAATTAACAAAGACAAAACAAAAGGCCTCTTTATTAGGAAATTAAAAAATCAAAAACCAAACTTTGATGATATTGAATGGACAAAAGATTACGTGAAGACGTTAGGAATTTGCCATGGATATAATATTAATATGAATGATATATGGAGAAGTAAAATTAATAAGATTAAATCATGTTTACAAGTCTGGAAATCAAGAAATTTGACATTGAACGAAAAAGTGCTAATAATCAAAACATTTGTATTCTCTTTAGTAAATTTTGAGATTGAAACTAAAGGAATCCCACAGTATTTAACCGAGCTTGACAAAATTATATACGATTTTCTGTGGAACAACAAGAAAGCACTTATTTCGAAAAGTACAGTGAAAATGGACAAAGCGCATGGTGGATTGGGTCTTTATGACTTAAAAGATTTATTGTTAGCTCATAACGTGAAAATGATTTACAAAATAATTCATTCAGACGAACAGAACTGGAATCATATCGGAAAAGTAGATTTAAAAACCATTGACCATTTGTATAACCAAGACTATCTATTATGTAATTTGACTTGTTTAGAAAAAAAATAGACTAGTTAAACAAATACCGGAATTCTATACAAATTGTTTACAAAACTGGAGCTCTTTTTAAAAAAGTTTCAAGCCAGAATCACGAAATGAAGAACTGAACTATTACCTATTTGGAAGCGATCTTATTAAACATAAAAGAAAGCCGTTATTTTTCACATCATTCCTGTTACGTAATATAACATGCGTTAAAGACATTTGGGATTTTGAAATAAATGGCTTTCTTTCTGATAACTCGATAAAGCTAAAACTAGGATTCAGCAACAACTTCCGTCTTGAGTGGAATAAGATCAAAAGTAGTATCCCTAATTCTTTCATTAACATGCTGCATAACGTCAATGCATTGGCAAATACGCACTTCAACTCAATCAGTAGATCAAAGTTCTGTTTTCTGTCTAGAAATGGCTCTTTTATCAAGCCAAATCAACTGAAAATTCGAATGATTACATCTCACCTGACCAAAACAAACATGAAGCGCCTTCAAACAGAAATTAAATGGCAAGAAAAGCTAAATTGTACAATTGACTGGACAAATACCTTGTCCAATATTTATGAAAGCGCGAAACTTTCAATATAAATTTTACATAATGTCATATTCACAGAACATAAATAAGAGTTAATGGGAAAATCAAACGGTGTGTGTCCAAGTTGTCGAATTAGCCGCGAAACCTTGCAACATCTCTTCTGGGATTGTCCAAAGATAAAACCGTTTTTAAAATTCATGCGAGAAACAATAAAATTTATCCATCAATTACATAACACTGAAAACATTGATATATGTTACAAAACAGTAGTAACTGGACAAAAAATATCACCTTTTTCAAACATTATAAACACAATAGTTTTTGAAACTAAATGGGTCATTTGGAAATTCCGTAACGAATTCAAATTCTTAAGAAAGCAGCCGCTAGCAAAAAACTTCATTTATTTACTGAAACAAAACATTACGGATTCTCTACTTGTCTCAAATGTCGTCAATCAGGATCGTTTAATAAAAGGAATACAAAATATTACCTAAGAAATTTGTCGTTCTTATTTTCCATCTTCTTAGCAAAGAATATTTTAAACCAAACATAAAACGACAACAGAAAGTATCTGTTTTTTTGTGTGTCTTTTTTCGCTTTCGATATTTTAAGACAATTCACAATGATATCACTTATAATGCTGCTGCATAAATTAAGTAAATATAAGTCAAATACCGATGGATACTTCATTCCAGTTATTCACCTACTTGTTCTATTATTGTGATGATATTTGATGTAAATGTGATTGTACATGTTGTGATACAGAAGTGATGTAATGAAAAAAATATATTGAAAAACATAATGAAAATTGTTGAAATGAAATCATGATGTCATATGGCGTCATGTAATAAGATAAACGAAATGATTTAATATACATGTAGTTGTGATACAATGTCACGACACACTGCTGCATTCTAACAGAATATAATTGAATAATTGTTAAAAGATATTATTTGTACATATATGCATATAATGAAATAATAAAAAAAAAATAAAAAAAATAAAAAGTGTTTTCTTTTTTAAAGTCAGATAAGCCTATGAGTTTGTAAAGGAAGTCATGTTATATCCGTTAAATAGTATTCATTTTTTGACATTACAATTTCGACACCCACAAAAGATTGTGGACACATATTCTGTACAAAAAGAAAATGAAAGATAATATTTTGGGGGCATTATCAATCTTATGTTAATTCACTCTGACAGTATTGTTTTTAGTAAACTTTACATGTTTTTACCATTTCGAACTTACACAGTAATACCGTTTGTGACATTTTAAAACATGTGAACTTGTAGATTTGAAAAGAATGATGTTAAACAGAATAGCAAAAAAACAAAACAAAAAAAACAATATAATGCACTAAGTCTTATACAATAATTCATGCATCGGTAATAGCAGTAAAGTACTCAATTCTATGAAGTATCCATCAATTTTAGTGTTGCAATATTCACGTGTAAATTCACAATCGAAATTGCATTAAACTGTAAAATGATTTGAATACATGGATAGTATCCCACAGTTTCAGTGTTGTAATATTCATCTGTAAACAGCACTATCAAAATGACAAATTGTAATTACCTAGATGGTTTTCCAGGTAGTCCTCTGTTAACCTGATCATGCAATCCAATGCTTCAAGAGCTAGTCTGTTTTTACTGCTGTTTATTTTGTCATCGTTGATGTAATTTACAACTGGGAGAATATGGCTCTCTCTTATGCCATAGAAATTCGAAATATCCTTCACAGCCACTTGAGCTTTAGGACTTTTATACATAAAGTCAGCATCCTCAGATATCTTTGGGCAAAGCTCATCAAATTTTGTTGCAACAACAACCATTGGTAAACCTTTCAGAATGAAATAATATTTTGATATGAAGTCAACTAAATATGCAAAAACTTGACCCATGTAAGTAATTATATAAATAAAGAACACAAATGAACAAAAGCACATTGTGTTGATGTGTATTGAACATTGCCATGCTTTGTGAAATAAACCAAATGGATGTATGACATTTCTCTATAGTTATGTAATTATCATAACATTATGCATAACTGTTCATAAAATCGTCTAAAGCAGTATTTATTTCATAACTTTTCTGATAGGGATTTCTCTCAGAATACGACGGACAATCCATTAACCGGACTGGTTTCATTGCAACAACATCGGTTGCAGTGGCAACATATAAGTCACACAATTTGATGCTCAATTTCAATCCAATTGTACAAAAGCATTTAAGATACATACAAAGAAGCGGGCATGTAACAGCAAGGCAAGGAGGGTCAACGAACTCGAAATGATGTTTATTGCTGTTGTGCTCGTTAATCTTCAATGTCAATGTCCCATGACTATATCCAGTCTGACTACAAATCTGAAAATCTTCCGCATATTGACCCGCTTGTCACTATCAATATCCTTGATTGCTGCTTAAACCACATTATATCTAACAAATTGTAACAGGTGTGCCCTGCCGCATCTACTGTCATGATGCAGGCTTCTCTAAATCAATCTTGGCATAAAATGAAGTATAGATCCTACATCTCTAAGAGACATTTCCTCTGTATAGCTTGTTTATCATAATAAAACTTGATTTTTTCAATAATATAAAGAAAAAAAGGTTGCACCATAAAAAGGTGCAAATATAACTGTTCCTTGTTTAAAAGCTGCGTTCGTTTTTAAAATTCATTGTATCAAATACGTTAAATATTCCAAAGCAATTTAGCAAACTTTGATATTCTTTTTGTTGTTCTTACTGTGTTTACCTTTCATGTTGATGGTTTCTTTTATGAGTTCAATATTTTCATTAGTTTTCCTAGTTAAAGTGTCTGTGTGTGGCGTTCCGGTAACAAAGCAAACTAAGTGGATTTGTTCATCTAAACTCTTTTCATGTCCATTCATAGCTGCTTGATCTTTATCTGGCGGTAGTTGCTCAGAAAACTGTTTAAAAAAGAGTCCTTTTATAATACCACTAACTAGATTTATAGATTCGTAAAATAAATGAAAATCTAATAATAATGATATATAATACAGAGGACATATTATAACATTGTTTCTCATTAATGAAGATCTTTTATGCATTGCCTGTACAGAAATCCAAGAAGATCAAGGTGGTTTGCAGAAGTGTATAAACGTTCCAAATGCCATCTCTCTGGTTTGATAAACAGAATTTAACCAACGATCAAGGTCAGTAAATATCAAAGTTTGAATCTAAATTAAAAATGTACATATGGTTCAAATGTATCTGTTGTAGCTTCAAGAACTTGAACGTAAGTCAAAGTTGAAAATATGCACTAGACACTAGGCAATGCTACACGCAAAATATCTAAAGTTCTTGGCCTAGTGTTCTGAGAAAAGAACATTAGTAAGTATTCTTCTTTATATAATATAGCTTATGTAATAAATAAATTATGTAGAATGAAATGCAACGGGGTGGGGTCGATTTTGACAGGGGCTCATTGTTTGAAAAGTAGAGGGCCATTTGGCAATACTTTCTGCCAAATATCTAATATGTATGCATTGTGGCTTTCGACAACAAGTTTATGAGTCCATGTAAAAACCTGTGACCCCGGAATTTTGACTTGCGGGTCATGACTTCAATAGTCTATGTATAAGTCTACAAGACAATGCTACTTACCAAATATCTAAGTTATCGGCATTTCGGATTTGGAGAAGAAAGCTTTTTATATTTCCCCGAATAATTTTATGTCAATTTTGACTCGGCGGTCATTATTTGCACAACTGTTGTAGAGGTCTAGTAAGTTACGTTACATGTCAAATAGATAATCTTTGGGCCTTGTGGTTTCAGAGAAGAAGATTTTTAGAGTTTTTCCTGAAGAAAGCTGTGTCAAATCTAGTGTCCCGAAGGCGATGTCAATTTCGACTCGGGGATCATGATTTGAAAACATTTTGGCAGAGGTTCACTAGAAAATGCCAATTCTACATTCCATATATAGATTTTTTAATTTCTATCTTTCCGCTGTCATGGTAGCGCAAATTTTGCATTGAATGGTATTCTTTGAACAACTTTGGTAAATGACCACCAAATGTACTGCAGCCAATGCGTCTGGATGCAATGATTTTAGTCCAGAAAGAGACCTGATTGTAATTTTGGATGAACAATACACTTTCATACGCTTATTGGTACAATGATTAGTACGTGTTTGCAAAGTTTGAAGCATTGTGACCCAAAAGTGAAGCCCCTGAACACTAGCCTGCGCTTTTGAACGTCATTTTGGTGAGACATAATATATGGTCAAGGAGATATTGTCTGAAGACATATGGCCACTAAAATGACCTTGACCTTTACCCGTCTCGGTAGATAAACCTCATTTTTTTTACCCCTGACTGTGATATCGACCTAAAGTAATGACGACAAAACATTTTTGCCTTTTCATTACAGTACATTGTATATTTCGCAAATTAATGTTTTTTATTTCAGAATTTGTCTGTGAATTCAACTACAGTTATGACAGTGACCCTTCAACAAATAAAGTCAGCACTAGTTGTTTATCTTTGTTCATGTTAATATATCAAAACACACAGAAAAAGCACGTCTTACCCGGAACAATTTGGGACCATTTGATCATGCCTTTACTGGATAAAGCGGTATTCTGTTACTCTAGTTGCCGGATCAAACATTTATTTTGAAAATAGCATTCGTACTCACAGTGTATCCAGATTGTATTGTGCCGTCAAGGATTTTCATAAGCTCATTGCCATATCCTCTTTCGTCGTCAAATCCTCTTATGTCGAAAATTCGAAGTTTCAACAAGTTTTCATCTTTTGTTTTCAGCTCATACGCAATGACCTTTAATTATGTGAGGTTGAACGTAAGAATGCGAGATTTGGACGAATGATATTTGGACATATTTATTAATATGTAAAATCATTATTGCAAATATTTCTGAAAATATGCCAAGATTTATATTTTTTCATTTCAAATTACATATAGAAAACATTTATTGATTTTGCGACACATCAAGCTTTTATTGAATAAGGAGTAAAAAGTACAAACGCTTTAAAGTATATTGATACAAAATAAACTGCCTTTTGTTCTAAACATCAACCATACAGTCATCATATTTATTTGCAAAATGTATTTTCTTTAAATCAAATCCGTCAATACCGGTGCTGTTTGCATTTTCAGGGCCTAGTTGTTTTTGAGTTCGGTAACTGTTTGTGTTTATAACGTGAAAAGTGGTATCAATCTGTTACCTGGCAATCAGAAACTGTGCAACTGCACGGTAAACGGCTGTATCATCATCGAATATCCGTACCTGGGAGGTTCATGGAGATCATATATGCTTAGTAGGAAAGGCAGAGAGTCTAGGTCAGAAAACTAGAAGACCCTGAATGTAACTGGGACTTAAATAGACGTGTAACCAATAACTCCTTCTGACTAGGATATTCCTATGAAAAAAAACTGGATCCAAGAAACGGTTTACATTATGTTCATGGAGTTTGCATAGTAATTTAAGGTAGCTGACTTAGTCGAAGGCTGTACCAAAATCAAGAATGAGAAGGTCAATCTGTATACTTAGTTCATCAACAAGCTCAATGAGCTGGTTCTCACAGGACCGTCTTTCACGGAAACTATATTGTAGTTCATAGCGTATGCTGTGTTTTGAGAAATATGTGGATAGGCTATATGCAATTACATTGTCTTCTATGAGTTTGCATAGAATACAAGTTAATGATATTGGCCTGTAGTATACAGGGCCGCTATTATCAACTTATTTTAATAGTGAAGCGATGTTTTCCTTCGTAAAACCGGATGAGAGTTGAGGTATTGCGGGATATTCAGAAAATAAGTGTTACCATGCTAATGATCGTATGGCGCAGCACTTTCAGTACAATGGGCTTTATCATGTCTTGGCCAGCAGCATTATCCGCTATTATGTTTTTGAATATTTTAGGACACATTTTGGATCGATTTCAATGTCGGTCATTGAAAGGTATATCCTTTTCACTATGTCATTCCTACACAACTGGGACAGAAACAAGGGAGAATCACCTGAACATGACAGACTGATATTGTTTATTAAGAATATTTGCTTGACAATAAATATCTGAGACGATTTGACTACTTGTCTGATCTTGTCTCAAAGAGAGCAATACCAAAGTTTTCTTGTCTGGTATTGTTTATATGGAGTAGATCCGTTTAATGTTAAATCTGGTTGCATTTAATTTTTCTAAATGTTGGCTTTCAATGTCGGGGAAGAAAGCGCAATTTCATGCTATTATTATGTTACCTTTTATCGCGAATATATGCTTAAAGAACATGTCAACATGAAGATAGATAAACTACGCACATTTAGAAATGGTCAAGATTTATTGAAAATCAGCTGGGGAAAATTAAATGGGCTATGGAGAATGCAGTTCTGGTAGAACTTTACGCAATTTCAAATCCAAGCAAGAACGTAGAACCACTCAAATCATTGAAAAAGAAAAGTTTTAGAGAAGACTGATGTCAGTAGGTGTTTGTTTACTAATGAAGGGATTGGGACAAGGGTGGAAAAGGACTAGATAACTCGAACACAATATCCCCTATTCTTAAAAACACTGTATCGGTTAGTATATTTCTTTCATTGTGTATTGTTTGCACCTAACAAATTAAAAAGGTTGAGCTGAACATAGGTAAATTTTTATTCAGCTGCTAAGTGATGTTTATTGAAATACTAGAGGGTTGTTAGGCACATAAAAACATATACCCCTCCCACACACATGCACATTACCACTCTGTTGTGCGGAACCAAGGTCAGAACTGGCTTGGGAAGTAGGTTTTTAAATTATATATAACAGCTTTTAATATAATATATTTCTACGCGTTAAAGTTTGTGCGCAAACTGAATTTTTTGTTTTGCATTTTTTGCTTACACCATTTTAAAAACATTTTTTTATAAAGATCTATATTTAGTAATAGTGACCTTGATCTTGACCCTTATGGCCCACAATGCAACCCCAAGCTTCATCTTTATGCAAGCTACTTACCCACCAAAATATATCGCAACTGGTCACTCTTAACACGAGTTATTGAGCGGAAACCATTTTTATTGTTTATACAGTGACCTTGACCTTGAACCAAGGTGGTTGTAACATGCGCTCAGCACATCGTGTAAATATGGTGAACAGTTGTGGTGAGTTATTTTAAATTCCTTCAAGGGGTTCAAGAGATAAGGAGCGGACACGAAATATAGTCACATGACATTTGATCTCTAATTGTGACCTTAACCTTGAGCCGGCGCGTTTAGTATACAGCGTCTGCTCATCGCGTAGTTGGGGTAAACATCTGACCCAAGTTTCATGAAAATCTTTCGAGGGAGATCTTTATAGGAGATATGCGGGAGACATAATTACTGTTGCTACAAACATTTCAAGTGTGATCAACTTTCAATTTTCTCAAACTGAAATAAGAATCAGTTTGAGTAATGGATACAGTGGAGACTGATTTTCTTATTTGTGTAATGTCAATTAATTTATTTTCATATTTATTAATTAAAACAGAAGAAAACCTTGGCTCTTAAAGTTACCAAACGTTATTATAGAAAACAACTTATAATTTTCACAACCATATCATTTAACCAACTTAAGTTATAGCCCCAATTTTGAGTGTTGACGCCAGTGGTTCCAAAAACAACCACAAGAGAGCAACTAATAGACTAAATTTCATGACCATAATACTATTCAAGCCTAAGTTATTGTCAGAAAATCTTTTTATTAATTTTTAGCCACAGGGACATTAACATTGGCTAAATGGGTCCCTATATTCAGTTCTAAATGAGGTATTCATAGAAGATATATGTATACTAAGTTTCCAGTCAATAGGTCGATCCAATATAAAGTTATAAACCGGAAACAAAAAGTTCGACGCCTGACGGACAACGACATTTTTATTCCAATAACAATGATTTTCGATTAAAAACTAGTTAACAAGCGACACAAGTGAGATGGAAGATGATTTATTGACAATGCTCCATATTTTCTAACTCCATGCTTAACGTGTTTTCTTATGATTACCATTGTATTTGAGGTTTGTGGACCTTTCAGAAACTTTTGTAACATTTACAAGCAAATGAGAATACTCCAACTTACCTTTGTGTGCATTCCAACATAATTAATATACATGTAATTAATCTGCATATTATTATTTGGAAAGGTCCTCATGCAGGCAGGAATCAGATTAACGCCTTAATGATATACCGAAATGTTTTAAACATTATTGCGACTTTTTCATTTTTAACTAAACAAAAATATTGTTACACAAGAAATTTAAACGTCATACAGCCTTAACTTTTAATCGATTGATGAAATAAATATGGATAAAATAAATGTACCTGGTTAGTTACACTCTTTGGTGCATCTCTTGCCGGTGCATGTGTTTTAATTTGTTCCCCGGAAACAGTTGCCAGGGTGTTAAACAAACTTGACTTGCCAGAACCAATCATCCCAACGAGAAGTATATTATACTGTTTAACTCCTCGACTAACAAGTGGGTCCAATGTTATAAGACGTTGCATCATACTTTTGATATCTCTGTCCTGTGAAATAATGCTATAAATCAGCATTTCGCATTGTATACATTGAGTAAAGAAACACGTTAGAATTAAAAAGTTCTATATAGTAAATGTTGCGGACGATAAAAATGTTCCATACCCCAACACGAAGTTTCTCGTAAAATAGAAATCAATACTTTCAATATCAGGTACGGTTGCATTATATTTCAGTGCTTTGATTATGCACAAATTGTCGATTTTAAATACATATTCTATTAGACAATTGGAGATGACATGTGCTACTTACTATAAAATTTGCTTTGCAATTGTGATGGAGTTTTTATTACATGTACGTTCGGTCAAATTACATTGTATTTTAAATAGTATGTTTAGCAAACCTATAGTACATTGGCACTTCCTTATTTCTTTCCGTTTTATAGCACAAAAAGTATATAATTTACAAGGTTTGTCTATTGTGACTACTTAAGCTTTGTTTTATTGTAGAACTTAACACACATCTTTCTGCAACACATGAATCGCACCATCACAGAAATGCCTCTACCAACCAGTCCAGCATTTTAATTCCATTAATACCTGCGCCGTGTACCTGTTGTTAAAGTGGAATTTTAGGGTAGAGTTACTGTGTTTATGCATCGCCTTTTCGTCTATATGTTGTGAACAACCACACTAAACAGTTCCTAGTCCCGGTATTTGAATGCAATGTTAATACTCGCACGGCTTTTTGAGATAATGTCTCTATGATTTTGAAGGTTTAATTTCTAAGACCAACATTTGCATTTTGTAAATTTGGTGAACCACACCACCGTGTTACGAAATTTTGGAATTAACATTTTTAGCTATTGAAGTAAAAATCTCATTTTTTCCATAAATGTAGATACAATGTAGCATCTTAAAATCACACGACGATTTGTAACGTTGTAACATGTAAATGTATATACAATATACTTAATGCAACAATTGTTCTTCGTTCAACCGTAGAGAAAAAACTTCAAACGTCTTTAATTTTGTTTCACATCTTTTTTAAGCATATAAAGCTAAAATAAAATTAAAAGACTTATAAAGTAAATTAACCAGTACAACAAAACTAATTGACAAAAATTAATAATTAGGCAAACCCTTGTTATAACAATTCGAACTTGTCATTAAAATTTGAAGTAGACTTACATCTAAGGGAAATCTCCATCATCAGAAAGTATTGCATTTTCAAAATTATCATCTTCCTTGATTGACCGTGTCTCAGGGTTTTGAATAAATAGTTTTTGTTTCAATTGTAGGACTTTTTCCAGAATAAAATGGCACATACCTGGATAGGTTGAATACATTTACAATATGTCTTTGTTATTTTTATCGGAGAGTCTCATTAAGGACGATTTAGTCCCGGGCCCTGGCAATTAGATTTTTTAGAAAAATCAAACAATCTTGGTACACTAGTGAATATAAGACAAATTGTTTACAGGATGATTTAGCTATAGATATATAGTGAGAATTAATAATTAACCATATCCATTATCTTTAAAGAATCACCATTGGTTGTACTATTCGCGAGAGTCACATGAGATTGATTTTGTAGTGCCTTCACCTAAGGATCGACGGTCCCAGGTTCGACCCCTACCAGTGCCAAGGTACCATGGTTACGTAAAGCAGGGAGAAATGTATACAATTAAATGAAATTAAACTTTCCAGTACTGTTGTAGGTCCAAACCTAATGGTCGATAAAATGCTATATTTAATGTTGTTGCTTTGAGGATAATAAAGGCCTTTGAACACATTATATAGTTATTAATAAGTAATATTATACAGAAGCTAGGAGTTAAAATGAGAATTTACGCAAACAATAAAACCTCAAATTTGTAAAAGATAGAAGTTGTACGCCATGTCATCTATTCGACGCCATTGTATAAATACGACGTAATGATTAAATCAAAAGCGACAACATGATTGTTGTGTCTTTAATAGACAAACGAGAAGCACTTACGTCACATAAATACAATTCGGAACATACTCCACTTAAAAATGTTGATTTAGAATTTACGCGCGAATAATTTTAAAGATTTTGAATGACTGAAATGGACAAACGATGTATAGAAAATGAATTCAAGAAGAAAGCTTCTAATGTTCGTAAAGTGCCAAGTCACGAATCCAAAACCATAAGTACGAAATATTGCCTGATTCAATCACTTACCCATGTTGCCACGGTATAATACTTTGCATGTTCAAATTCAGTTGTCCTGGCCTCGGGTCAATTCCACCTCCTCACAATATTGGAATGTATCACGATTAGCAAACTTGTCAAAATATCAATGCATTCATTGATAAAATTAAAACTACAACGTAACTAGGATATCGCTTTCTAACCGATGCATGGATAATAATGATGCCTTTGCAACATGACAGAAAATGTGAAGATTATTTAGAATAGTGTTTGTTAAGAAACGTTAAATCTAATTAGGCATCCTTAATGACATCCTGATTGGAACGTCGCTTTATCTACTATTTGTTGATTTTTAGATAATCGCCTCGAAGGTTTAACATGTGCTTATTTCCCTTACTTCTAGTTGAAAAATATCCTACTTTTGTTTAGATTCTAGAAATATTATAAGTTTATGCATTTTATTAAGAGCCGCTCTGACTCAAATAAATTCATGACAGAGAAGAGTAGTAGTGATCTAGGTCCTGGAGATAAAGCAGCATAATGGATACCAATGTGTTCAAACAGTAGATATACAGCAAAAACATTACTCGTAGACTCAGAACTATTGCAATGGAAACATACGAATGCATTGATAATTTATCACCAACATATAGATATCTTCTTAGAATTAAAACATCGACTTATTCTTTTAGGTATGAGAACACAATTCAGGTACCATCGGTACGAACGGTCGCGTATGGCCAAAATTCTTTTAGGTTTGAAGCAGCCCAATCGTGGAACATTATTGATTTTGGTTAACATACATATTGGTCGTGTAATTCTTAGAGGCAGTATGTCTTAAGATCCTCTTAGTTTAATACAATATATGTATATACATGAAATCTGTATTAAGTGCAGATTGTATCTGCCAATTTATCTGTTCGATTAGTTTTAGTATCATTTAAGTTCATTTCACATAGCACTTTATGATATAATATGTGCTATCTAAAATGTGCAATTTCTCTTTTACAGCTACTCTTATATATAATATTCATATATTATATACTTTACTTGACGGAAAATAGCTCAAGTTGCTAATGTTGATCTGTAATATAATTATGTATCCGACGTTAAATATTATGTATCTTGTATCTTGAAATATTCATCAGTGACGTCATATGCATGGTTTCTTGTCGCAAATAGGTCGAACAAGCCACAATGAAAAAATTTTTTTTTGCATTACATGTATAATAATCGAGCGACGAAATGTTATCTGTATACTTACGGAAGAAGCTCGTCACACATTTTTGACTGACATTGTAATGACGAGAGAAAGTGTTCTTAATAAGGTTCTTGCAAAATGTTCATATTGGAAAATGAATACCAAAAGGTAAAATTAAAATTGAAACTCTTAATTCAAAACTGAGACAGAAAAGACCATTGTGTCTTAAAATGTGTTTGTCACAAATAAATGAAAGGGGTATGATTTTTGTGTGCTTTTTTTTCTTTCTTTTTTTCAATCCATTTTTGTGCGTTCAGATCTACATGAAACGAAATCATCCGAAATATTTAAAACAAGGCATGTCCCTGTCCAATTGTATGGCTAAATGTGTGGTTATTGCAATGCGCAGTATAAATCTGGTAGAAGGATATAAAAGTTAATAGTTATCAACGGCAAGTAACACTGCTTTGAAGCTTAGTTAAAGATAAAACCGGAGCAACACATATACCATAATATATCATGTCATATGCCATGTTCTTGTTCTCAGCCAGACTTAATTTATGTGGAATTTTCACATTTCGATTATGAAGAAAGCTTCCGTTCCTTATTAAATCGCTTTCGAACACAGTCACACTCTTTCTGACCTACTGTATGCTTGACTGATCATACAGGGACAAATCAGAAGTAAATACTCTATTGTTTGGTCTGGAAGACCATACGAGAACGTCGATGATTTTGTCTAACATATTATTAGAATTGAGTCGGTTGTGTCCTGTGCGTAGCTTGAATAGAGTGACTTGTTCCTGTCTGTCTTGTAGACTGTATTCATCCCTTCTTTTACACATTGACGTATTGGCAGTGACTTGATCCATTACTTTAATTAGAGTTTAATTAAACATTGCTCTCTGTTAATTCTTGTGATTTGTCTTTGAGGCCGCCATCAAAGCGTTCCTTAGAATACTATTTACAGTATCATCTTATTTGCTCCACAGTAAGTGTCAACTTACTTACTTACTAATGCAAGATTCGACATGTCCTTGTTTCAATTTTTGCTGGACTGGGCCTTCATATAAGTCGCTCGTCCAAGGTAGCACTTAAGTATGTAAATTTTTCCACTTCAGTCCGTATAGTGCCGTTAATATTGATAGTATAATTGTACCATCCTATCGCTTAGGTGATACAGAAAACCGAGTTGTATATGATTTGTTTGTGTTTACCTGAACGCACAAGTTTTCTGTCCATGCTGACTACAGTATCCTTAAAGTAGCAGAAGAAAGAGAGTGGATGACAATACATTGCAGTGAGTGGCACCTTGGTGTTGTAAGATATAACGACTTAGCATAACATCAAACTTCAAGGTAGCCCTTCTGCTGAACATATTGGGCTTGGTCTCCTTTCACATTGTGCCTTCGATCGCACTCCGTAGTAATTTCAAAAGGCGACCGTCTGTCCAGACTTTGTTGAATGCTCTCTTTTTTCTTGAAATGCATCTTCAATCACCTGGGAAGGTATTTAGTCTGGTATTCCGTGGAAGGAATCTGAAGACAACCTGTTGATCTGGCCGATTCCAAGTACCACTTCATTCGCAGATTCACAAGTCTCCATGGTGTTCCAACCCACACTGATGAGACTGAGAACAAAGCTAGAAACTTTCCTCTTTGCTTTATTTGAGGATGGGTATCATGGTCGCCTCTCTCTTAACTTATTTAAAGTAATTTTCCCTTTAGCTAAGGATGTAGATCTTAGGAACACTTATTAATTGAGATAAGCATCTCATTTGTGGTGCCATTTGGACTAGGTGATTTCTAGGCTTTTAGCTGTTTCAGGACGTTTTGTAGCTCACTCAGGGAGAGCCATCTTTCTGTTACCACCTCTGAACTATAGTTTCTCTCCAGTTCATCATATCGTGCCTCTCTCGGTTTGTTTCTGCTGATAGTGACGTTATTCACATCTTCACCAAATCTGCTTGCTGTCTGTTTCATTCCAGCAGGTCTTCATTCTCAGGGCGACATTTGTTGTGCTCGACACTATGCAGTAATTGATAAGCACCAATAGTTCATTACTAGCGTAATTATTACGTTTAAACTGCACTGTCTTCAACTGCAAACATTGTGCGAAGTTTTATAGATACGATGTAGATATATCATGTAATAATTATCATATGCAAATGACAATTTTGAAATGTGGTCAAATATGGTATATCAATAACAATCAAGGGAGGTAAGATTTGTAAACACGATAGTACTTTAATATCCCGTTAAGTCTCCCTTTAGTCACTCAAAGTTGTTAACACTCACTATGTGAACAATCATCACATTTAAGGGCGGAAACACTGGCAAACAAAACAGTATTGTACCTGTATTGTTCCGGTTGCTCTACCTTTAGTCTCTCAAAATTTCAATTGACATTCGCTATGATATTCCATTTATTGTTTAGCTTCCTGAGACGTTTTAATGTTTAATGTTATTGTAGCAGGCTCATATTTTTGTACAGAATGTTTTATATACTTTAGTACTTATAGTGTAAGGGAAGTAATCTTTGTTTGATGCAAGGGAGACTATTCAGTTTGTCTTGTATGTTCATTCCATGAGTGATTTCCCTTTCGCTGCATGTTGTTTTATGAATTGTTTGACATTTGAAATGATTTGAAATGCTTTCAGAGGTTGCATTTCGGATGATTGTTTCTCGGTTGTGTTTCGCGGAATGGCTGTTGCGTTAATTTGAGTGTTCCACAGAACTGTCATTTATTTCTGTTAACAATTGCATGAATATCTGGTGGTTTGGTATTTCAGCACAGTTGTCAGATTAACTCCACTGTTCATTGGTGAGATTGGTGTGTGATGAGGAGAGAATACAGTTCCACAAACTTGTAAGTAGAAAGACCCAGATGAATAGCAAATTGTACATGTTTTTATACTTGTGTAATTTTTGTAACTGTTGTAATTTTAGCATTTTTAAGTAATTAAACCCACCACGCACAGAGGTATATTGTATAAGAAAGGTACATTCAATATATTTATTATCATGTGCCAGTTATTGATAAGTATTATTATGTCAGATTTTGTATGTAATGATTATTGCATGGTATGTTAAAAACACTGAGTTGAGGATTTATGCTGAAGACATTTAATGTTATTATTTTAGATCCGATTATTCTTCATTTGGATACATCAGATCCATTGACTATATCAACATCTGATTATACATGTAGATCCATTTGTCTACATAATGAAGTAATTTAGAAATATCCTCATAAACAGTGGTATACGATACCCATGCAGTTGTAGATAAATTATAACTGATTTAAAAGTGACATTATGAAATAAAAGATTAAACATAAGACTGAGTTAGTCATGGCATCCCATTTCATCATGGCTTATAAGTAAAATAGCCACGGGGATAACATTATTATGACATATATACATACAAGTTTATATTTGTTCTGTCTCAAAAATATGGACAGCTGACAGAAATAAGGATGGACGGTGAATTAGGATAAAGTGTTTTATTTCTCCTATCAAAACTGAAAGGCTTAAATCAGATTTAAGCAATTCAATATATTCAAACACACCTTGGCGTTTCAAGTAGTTTTTTTTATTAAGTTTAACTTTCTTTAGTCTAAATATAGAGGACAATCCGGTAAAACGTGTATTTCATTCTCTGAAAAATTACACAATGTCAGCTCTCAAAGGCAAATCGCGGGCATTTATAAAAGTTGGCAGTTACAAATTGTTAGCGTAGATGTAGATGGTTTGGATTAAACAAAAATATATGCTATATATGCAATTTATTGTCAAGAATTGATATTAAGTTATTTGATGCAAGTGAAACCAGTGACATTGATCTTGCGGTAGTGATTGTCAAGTATGAAAGCATGTCTTGAATTAGCCGGGAGTGACATAGTCATTTTGACAGGGGCCTCATGATATTTGAAATATTGAATAAACGGATTGGATACCTTTAATTATTGAGCTTGTTTTCTTGATTTACAGTGTTTTAAGATTCGCAACAGTTGTTCCAACAGTGACAGACAATTTTCAGTGGTGGTGTTACAATAAGCAAGTGTGTTACTTTGTCGTCAGATTTCGCGATATTGAAAAACGCAGAATATGGAATTGGTGGATGAATGTTTTGGTAAAATAACTGACATTTTATTGAGTCACAAATGTATAACATTTGTTTCAGGTATGTTATTACATTGTTTGGGTTGTGGTTTTGAAAGTTGCGGAGTTGAATGTTGTGTGAAAAACAAAGAAAGCTGAAAAACGTTTGACTTATCACTAAATGTGATTAATACCCTCGAAAGACAGCTTTATCAACTGAAGAAATTAGTAGTTACAAGATACCTTGCACAAAAACTGCCATTAACTCTTTAATTTGTCAATAAAGAGTTATGGTTCTTGTACACTGCACCTCCTCTCATTGTATGAAGTTGTTGTGAATTCCAACCAGTAGTTTTCAAGTTATGCTCCAGACAAGGAAAAGTCACAAAGGGCAATAGCTCTGTTATGACTTAAGGTAGAATTATGATTCTTGTGCACTGCCTTTCCTCTAAATGTGTTTGAAGTTGTATTGAATTCCAACCAGTAATTTTCAAGTTATGCTCCGGATAAGGAAAAGTAAGAAAGGGCAATAACTCTGTAATTTGTCAAGGTAGAGTTATGTTTCTTATATACTGCACTTCCACTCAATGTGTTTGACCATTGTATGAGGTTGTATTGAATTACAATCAGTAGTTTCAAAGTAATGCTCCGGACAATGAAAAGTAACAAAGGGCAATAACTCTGTAATTAGTCAAGATGGAGTTAAAGTACTTGTGCACTGCACTTTCACTCAATGTGCTTGACCATTGTATGAAGTTGTATTGAATTCCAACCAGTAGTTTAAAAGTTATGCTCCAGAAAATGAAAATGCAGCGGACCGACCGACCGACGCCCGACCGATAGACCAACCATAGGGTGCGACCAACCATAGGGTGACTCCTATATACATGTGTACATGTTTTAAACATTTGATAATATTTTATTGACTTGATATCAAGAAAAATAACTTGTTAAAAAGTGATTGTGAGGATATGATCTATTTTAATACAAAACCGTTACAACTCTTCGACAAAAAACGTACCTATTTTCACAATCAGTGCTCTTATCTACAGCATAAACTTAAATGTAATAAGTGTGCAAATCATTTATATAATTCAAGATATCTTCCAACAATATTGATATATTTAATACCCCTGAAGGAACTTCGTGCGTCCGTTCGTCTGTCTCTACGTTCCAACTTTTTTGTCCGGAGCATAACTCAAAATGCATTAAAGGAAATTACTTAAAACTTCATACATTGTGCACAATAAAAGGAAGTGCAGTGTACAAGAACTACAACTATACTGTGCCTTATTATTTATTTTTGTCCGGAGCATTAATAAAATGCATTGCCCAAGAACCATAACCCTACATAGCATTATTTTTTGTACTGTTTATAACGACTAGAGACGTACTGTCTGCCATAGGTAAGTGGTTAAAGTGCAAAATCCTTGATTGAAAAGTTGATGGATCGAATCACGTAAACTGATTCGACTACAGTTGAACACGTTATGGAAAAGCACCGAGAATTTTCATTTAGGTTTCGAAAACGATCAAATTTAAAAAAATAAAAGTGAGATAAAATGATTTTATATGCCTTAACATTCATTGAACGTGATAGCCGAAAATATATATAAAGAAAATATATCGACCGTAAAATTATGTTAATACAGGTCAGGATAATCAGGTTAGTTTGTTTGAGTAATATATCCTATCAAAAAATTTACCACAAAAATATAATAACTATTTTGACGCGTGAAGTACATTTGTATTATCATTTAAAAAAAAACTTATTTCACTACATGATTGTGCTTCATTTTTGCCGATTACAAACGGTACAACTTAAATATGTCTGATTGGTATTGTTTATCGCGCTAAGAAGTGTAGATAAAACGACCTTTGGTATAGGACTAAAGATACGTTGTGTAATTTCAAGATGTTTTACAGGTATATGTAATTCTAATTCATTGTCATAATATAATTACCAAACTTTAAAAGAATATTACCGTTGGTTTCTTTCTCCATGGCCTTTGACTCTTCTCGTCTGCAAAAGTATAGTAAAATATATTTTAAATACATGTAAATAGGTAAATATATGGTAATGTTTATGGTATGAGTATGCTAAATAGGTGAAAACCGGAAGTTGATGCATATAGGAATGATTCTTTTGAAATAGTCACTAGATGATAATCACGAATGAAATAGGGAAAGAAAAGTCTGGATACAAATTGTAACTGATATATTTGTTATTTGAAAATACCGACATTTTTGGTTGGTGACAACTTAAACTACCCCGAAAATGGGGGCAGTGTCATTCAGCTCCAAATTACTGGCAAAAGGTATTAGATAACATGTTCATTTTTTCTAATTTTATGTGGGACTAGGATGATTCTGCAAAATGAAATGCATTTCAGCAGGCTATGAAAGTTTGGGTAGTCGCACTAGCCGAAAACCTTATCATGTATGTCTATGGACACGTATTTAGCATACTAATACCATACAATATTAACGATTAAACTAAAATGCTAAAGTCATAACAAAAGATCATTTATAGCATGTCATGGTTTTATGGATACATTTTAGGCCAGAGCCATTGACATTCCATCATGTTCAAAATTAAATCAACGTGTTTAACCCATTCATTCATTGTGAGTTTTGGTGGCTAGCAGGATTGTAAATAAATCCACATATACCCATTAAAGTTAATCATTAATAACTACTAATATTGATTTATTCAAAATGCTTTGACCGAATACGAATTAAGTTTCTATTCAACTTTCATCTACTGTTTCAAGTCGATAAAATATTATCAAATGTATTCTTTGGTTTCTAGCGGCGCCATATATTGAAAACAATGAGTCGTACTTTACTAATTCAAAGACTAAGTGCAATTCATTTAATTTGAACTTAATCTGACCAAAGAATTGTTAAAATGATTAATAGATGCGAATTCCGATTCTTAAAAAACTTGGTTATGTATTATTAATAGACTGTGACGATTTATAAAGCTAATTATTGGTGACTATTCTGTTCTTTCTGGTATCATATCAAATGAGCTAATAAAATAATTTCTCTTGATACCAAATACTCAATAGACACTTTAAAAAGTGATAACTATATTGATTCAAATAACTATTGTTTAATCATTTTCATCATGGGGAAAAGTTGCTTTTTTGTTACGAAGGATTTCATTGGCTGACTTCAAATCAATACTGCGGTGGATTTGATATACATCAATTGATAGTGTTGAATGAATATTTTGTCGCATTAAATTGGCATAAGTTGAATAAATATAATAAATAGAAAACAGTTATCAAATATATAATAATTGATCACAATACACCCCACCGTCAAGAAAGGTATCATTACTTTTGGGGTATATTTGCTTCGATTTTATAAATCAACACATGTGCACTTAAATACATAAAGACTCACATTTTATGAAAATGTACATTTATTGATATTGGAAAAAAATGAATTGCTGTCTCAAAATTTATAATAAATTAAATTGCCTGGAACTATATATTTGACAATAGCTGTATCTAATTGCGCAGTAGAGGTTTGTCGATAAAAGTAAATGCTAAATCAATTGTAGTACTGATGGTCTCGTGTTGCTTTTGTATGTTACATGCGTAACAAAAAAGACTTTGGCACGATGAATATCATCAACTAAGATCAATACGTGTTAAAGTGTATAATGCTAACATTCAATAGTAACACGAGACCATCAGTACTACCGTTGATTTATCATTTGCTTTTATCGGATTTACATTCTTACTGATATGTCACAACTTTTGTTGTTCTGCCTTTTGTTATTATTATAAATTGATTGATATTGCAACACATCTTTTCGGAACGAGTGCAAATTGTATTTTAATACTTTTAACAAGTTACGAGAAGCAGTTACCTCCTACTTATTCATCATTTTTGAAAAAACATAGTTGCACGAAAGAGAATTATCCATGCTTCGTCTACAGAAGTTTTTAACTTTTACCGCTACATTTTGTTGCAACGAATTTAACACAAAAGTCCTATGCAATCCGTTTGCAAAAACTCATTCGTGTCATTGTTATGATTCGGTTCATGTCGGTCTTATACACTCCTGTCATAAATCAGATCTATCAATCGTGTTTACATATAAATTCAAACATGTCAAATAAAGCAAAGATTACTCATAAATGTTTTAGATTGAAAAATACCTTTAAGATATACACAGAGAAAATTATAATAAATGTAACATTATTTTTCCAATATTACATATTATTACAGAAACTGATTTCCGAGCAGTTATTTAAAAAAAATCATTAAAGACGACAAGAGCTTACGGTAAATCTTGATATTGAACTTAAGTTTAATTTGACAGGATTTTTAAAGATATTTGTTTGACTTTCTTCGATTAATTTCAATATTACTCATAGGAATAGCGAATTTCGTCATATAACTTATTTTAGTGTTGCATGCACTGAATTGCTTTCGTTTAATCTATCAATTTCAATTTGTTTTATTTTCTATTTTCAATCATTTGTTTCATGCAGCGCTTTGTATATTAACTAAAAGTATATGACGTATAGATGTATATTGGCACCTCTGTCAAAGTTGACGTGAAAATAAAAACGAATAAATAAGAAATTCACTAACGTGACTCATTTTTGACCATACATATTTATACCTCATTTAGAATGTCTATATGACACACATCTGGTAGAATATTTCTTTATTTCCATCTGTCAGTTTTTTCCAAACAATCTTTTTTTTAATGTAATTGGTTGTAAATCATTAACAGTCTACTTTAGTGCCCTCATGATAATTAATCATGGCCGTTTAACATTTGACAACACTTTCTACGATTAGAATAAAATTGTTTAAATGTCATAATTATTTACATGACACTCATTAATATTCGCCAATATATTCGGTTACGTTTGGGTGTGTAATTTCAATTGGTTAACAAATACCTTACAAAAACTGAAATGCACACCACATAAAACCTTCGAGTGTCATGTATAAACGTTTGAACTGATATAAAAATCTTTGAATTATTTCTTCTGAGAGTACCTCTTTCCTTGTAAGCAACGAATTTACGCTTAATGGATAATAACGTCGTGTTTCTCTAAAGAGTACTATTTATTTGGTTTAAAAACAGTGTACATTGGAAAAAATAATGTTCTGCATTTTCAATTTCTTTTTTACAGTCGCAGGTTGCATTTTCTCTTAAGCGGTTATTAAACAAGTCTGCATTTAAGTTACTGCAACCATTTCTTAAACGAGTGTGTTAAACAATTAAAATTATCTTACCTTTAGAATAAAATGACGGTGTTTCAATTTGTTTGAACAAAGTACTTTTAAGTCTATCTTTAAAGAAGATAAGGTTGAAGCGTTCCTTATATCTTCTGGTAGAGCATTCCATAAATCAACACTTGATGGTACGAAAGAGTTCGAAAAGATCGCTGTTCGTCTAGCAGTTATGGTAAAATGTTCAACATTTCGTAAGTTATAGCGATTTTTTGTTCATCCAACTGTTGTTGGAAAAATGGTAATAACTATCTTCATTTTTATACATAATAACAAGTTTTTGAAATTAACGCCTGTCATTTGAAGGTAACCACCCTATTTCCTCTATATGTTTATTTGTAGAAACTGATCGAGTTAAACCGGTAACGATACGGGCTGCCTCATGTTGTAGTTTTTCTATTTTTTTTTTTTTTCAAATTCTGTACAATTGTCCCATACTACAGCAGCATATTAAATTATTCCTAAGAGGATGATTTTGTAATGCTGCTTCACGCACCTTATTCGGTTTTTATATTCCATGATTTCTATTTATTCTAAAAACCTGCAGAAAGCGGAAGAATTATTTCGTTTCTTTTAACATACGAGTCCTAAAAGATTTGTGTATGGCCAAAACACAAGCTTATTTTATAAAGAATGCAATTTTAAAAATCAAAACAAGAGGCCCATAAGACAGTATTGCCCCTCTGGTCTAACTGGGCAGTTCTGTGTAAGTTTCGTGACAATCTTTTCAAATGTTACCAAGGAAAAGCAAACACAGGTCACTGTGACCTTAACGTTGACCAACCGACTACAAAACAACTACATTATCATATACTCAGAAAAACAAATGATCATCTTAGATTTGAAGACTGCTGGTCAAATAGACTTCAAGATATTGAGCGGAAAAGATTTCGAAGTTCGGATCACTGTGACCTTTGACTTACTGACTAAAACACAGTAGGGATCATCTACTCCGTTATGTTTAAAGATTTCGGGAGATGTCAACCACAAAATGATCAATGTACGGGTTACTGTAACCTTAACCTTTGACCAATAGACCCAAAAAGAACAAGTATTCTCTATTCATTAAGACCAATCACCGTATGAATTTTAAAGACTGTGGTTCATATAGATCTTAAGATATTGAGCGGAAACATTTCAAAGTTCGGGTCACAGTGACCTTGACCATTGACCCACTGACTTTTAATACAATAGGGATCATTTACATGTTGCTAAGAAGCCTAATGAGCAAGTTTTTTGACGAAATATGTCTGAGCTTACCGTAACCTTAACCTTTGACCTACTGTTGACCCGGGCATGATTACATTAAATGTCATTGTATAAATTACAATTGCAATGCCTAAAAATGTGCAACTTTATGAAATACAGGTCAAGTTTGACTTTGGGGTCAGTAGGTCAAAGGTCAAGGTCACAGTGACTCTGAACTGTAAAACAGTTTCCGGATGATAACTCATGAAAGGCTTGACCGATTTAAATAATTTTTGGTACACAGCTGTAACATCATCAAATACAGGTCAAGTTTGACTTTGGGGTCAAAGGTCAAGGTCACAGTGACTCTGAACTGTAATGTAAAACAGTTTCCGGATGATAACTCATGAAAGGCTTGACCGATTTAAATAATTTTCGGTATACAGCTGTAACATCATGAAATACAGGCCAAGTTCGACTTTGGGGTCAGTAGGTCAAAGGTCAAGGTCTCATTTACACAAGTTATTGTATAATAACTCAACTCTATGTCCTTGTGGCCATTCCTTTCTTATGGTTGCCATACTTCTGTGACAAAGCTGTATTGTGGGGGTATAATTCGTCACTCTTGTGACAGTTCTAGTTTCATTTGATAACATGAACTGTTTATAATGAAAATTATTGTAAAATGTTTTCAATTTGTAAACACTGAATTGATGTGTGTACATTATACCTGTGTCTTGTTTTCCCACCTAGTGATCAGTGATATAGATCGGGTTATATTTTGTTGATTAAGAAGAATGTGTATGTGCTAGAGTCATTAAATATCTATTCATTAAACAATAAACTGATTATCTAACCCCTTACATTTATTTCTTTAAATGGTAATACAGTTGTATATAAATGTTTAACTACGCAACCATTTAAAAATGATTGTAAGAAAAATGCAGCGTCTGTGGTAAATTCATTAAAAGTAAGCTTATATTGATAAATATAAATTTAGAAACAGTGATTTAAACAGATCACAATAGAAGTTCAGTAAATAATGTTTCTATTCTAATATTGAGGATCTATACTATAATTTGAAAGTAAATCGTCTTTTTTCAAACATTTAAACGATTAATGTGATCATAAAGTAATCAAAAGTGTAATCATATTAACACAATGTGATTACATTACAATTATATGATAAAATTAAATAATATTATTGATTACTAATAACACCTGATTATGGTTTGTTGTTCTAAAGTCGTGCGTAGTGCTAAAGTCGTGCATGTACAATATCCTGTATTTTTCATAAAAAGAATACTTTCGGGATTTCACATTCGTTCCTTCAATGAAGTAAAATAAGAACAAAGAATTTTACTCTCTCCAAAACTGTGAAGAAAAAAGCATGTTATGAGACTAAGGATAGTGTGGAACTATAAGAAAACAAATAAAAGAAATGCAGTTTTACCTACTGCAGTCATTCATTTATATATAAAATAATCAAAACATAATGCGCACTGTAAAGTGTCAATACTTTTTTAACACCTCTCAATATAAATGAGTATATTTTTAGAACATTTACTGCAGGTGCTTGTGACATCAAAATGTCCCGTGAAAGAACCAATGAAAATGCACGACCTTTGGAGGACAGTTCAAATCAAAAATGGCTGACCTTTAAAATGAAAACACACCATTCTCTCATATATAAATCGATTGTATATGTCAAATTACCCCCACATTTTAACAAACAATAACCACTGCCATTATAACTGGCTGAACAATATAGAAAAATTGTTCAATTTTCTTTGTGGTATGACTTAATTCATTTTCATGCACGACTTTCAGCATATGAAGCATACTTCCAATATAGTAATTGATTACAGCTGATTATGTTTACTGATTGATTACCCCATGTCTGACTTTCTGACCCATTCATTGGGGATGATATTTAGGTTGAAGGGAACTTTCGGAGCAAGCTTAATGTAAGTTAAATGAAATTTGTGACCTGTAGAGTGTTATTAAGAAACGGTTTGGTGGTCACTGTGACCTTGACCTTTGACCTACTGACCGCATAATTAATAGAAATCATCAACTTAGTACAACTTATCATCATATTAAATTGTAACAATGTTTGTTCTATAGATGTCAAGGTATTTAGCATCTACTCAGAAAGACTATTCATCATATGAAATTATAAGACTTTTAGTCATAAAGATTTCAAAATATTGAGCAGAAAATATTTTCAAAGTTCTGGTAACTGTGACCTTGACATTTGATCCACTGACTCAAAACGCAGGAGGGACTATCTACTCAGTAAGACCAACCATCCTATGATATTTGAAGACTGTGGGTTATGTAAACCTCAAATCTTGAGAGGAAATGATTTCAAAGTTCGGGTCACTACCACCTTAACCTTGACCCACTGACCCCAAATACAACAGGGATCAGCTACTAAGAAAGACCAATCATCATATGAAATTTGAAGAATATGGGTCATATTGATCTTAAGGATTTATCGGAATTTTTCTATCAAAGTTCGGATAATAGTGACTTATAACTTTGACCTGCTGACCCAAGACAATTGTAGAAGGCACTTGCATGTTGCAGTAAATATTTTGAGCAAGTTTGGAGAAAGTTGAAAACAATTGTAACATGAAGAGCGTTATTAAGGAAACACTTACGGCGGTCACTGTGATCTTGACCTCTGACCTACTGACCAAAGAAACATTAAGTATCATCTACATGTTGCAGGTAAATAAATGAGCATGTTTGATGGAAGTTAATTGAAAATTGTGACATGTTCAGTGTTATTAAGAAAACCTATTCGAGGTCACCTGTAGAGCGTTATAACATTTTACACATATCCACATGATCAATAAAACCATCTACTCGATAAGACTAATCAAAACTGTAAGAATGTTGGTCATATAGATCTCAAGGTATTGAGAAGGAAATAAATAAAACTGTTATCTGTAGATTGTTATTAAGGATATTTATTGGAAGTCACTGTGACCTTGACTTTTTACCTACCGACCCTAAAATCAATTATTAAAGTGTTGCATGGATTCTATTCAGCAAGTTTTATGAATATATAAAACTGAAAATTGCGTCCTGTAAAGCATTTTAAAGGAAAAGTTAATCTGGCCTTGAATCAATTGTATTTTTCGGACTTGTTGTTACCACTTAGCTGAAATGCTAAGTAACTGTAAATTACCACCGTACATTCCTTAACCCTAAACCTTAAGTTGATTAAATGACCATGGTATGAATGAATGTGCAGTCGGACTAAAGGACGGACGCCAAACAAACCACTGCGGCATAAGTTCTGCTTGACTTTGTCCAGTAGAGCTAAACTTATCAGCCCTAATGAAAGATTGGAATCGGGAACCAAGAAATTTGCAGCTTGAGATTCAATTCGCAGTTAATCCAGACTTCTTAGTACATTTGTATATTTATTTGTTATCAATACTGCATGTTTGTATTCTTAATGTTCGGAGACCGAAATCGAAATATATTTACCGGTTTATACTGAATATTAATGAGTGCAAGGTACAAATGTAAATAACATCGCACAATAATATTGTTTTGTTTGTGTGTGTTACAGCTTGTTTTGTTACAACAGGGGAGTAGTGGAGAACTGATTTACTCATGATTAAAAGTTGGTAATTTAAATCTGATTGCCAAGATGTCCATAGTGACTGGTTATTGTTTTTGTAGTACCCATCAATACACTAGCCAAGAACTAGACTTTCTTTCAAATACTTATGTTTATAGTCAGGATGTTCATGCGTTTTCAGTTAAAGTGTAAGATTAAATTGCAAACAAATTGAGCTTTTAAACTGTTTTATTTCCAGCAAACACATACACAGGATTCAAATGTTTTTCAGCTATCAACAAATGAAAGCTGCACTACTATAGGACTTCTTTAAGTTTCCCATAATGTGTGTCTTTTAATTAATTAGCATAAAAGCAAGTTTGAATCTACATAGAACGATACATATCAGTAGAAAGTATTACGTTTAGCAAGCATGACCTTGACCGTGACAGTGATTCAAAATGCTAACCCACGTAGATTTCCATGCCAATAACCCAGAGGTCAAGTTTACTAATCACTGACCTTTTTAATTACAACTACAAATGTATTGACTTGAAACCAGTTGTCTATTTTTAGACATAGTGAGTTTGCTCTTAACCAAATGCAATCCTTAAAAAATGATCTAAATGACAGAAACCTACAGACAAGTTTTCACTACCAGAACAATATTCAAACTTAAGTATTAGCCGGAATCGTATTTCTATTTTTAACTACACTGATCATGCCCTTACCTAAAGGAACCCAAAATTCAATCCCACTGTAGGCCTAATGAGATTAATCTATAGACCAGTTTTCATACCATAGCACTATCTAAACCAGAAAACCACATATTCATAAAATCTAGTTGAAATTGTCAAAATTAAGCTATCTTAGAAAATGTATCATACAAAAATTGGTAATTATTTCTGTTGGCTTTAACACTTTGCTACATATACATGTAACACCCGATAACTTTTCTGTCTTCGCTGGTTCTTAAGAATCTAGACAGTACATTTAAGACATTTCAACCAAATTTCTTCAGAACAATTTCTGTGCTTTGAAGGTTTTCATACATAGCCATTTCAATCGGAATTATTCACGGTAACAAACTGAAATGTGATCCGTTTTCTTGCATACCTTATTTGCTTTCATTGCAGTTTCTGAGAAATCCGCTAAATACTATGTTTAGCGGTAAATCAAAACTTCCTGTTGATAAATTACAATGCCCCACATTGAACACCTTGCGTAGAAATTTGAGGGTTCACACGTTCACTTTCCACTGTGCATGCATTTCTAGCGCTAAATATATAGTGTTTGATCGCATCTAAAACTGTACCTATTAACGTGGTGAAACAAAAGAATGTTAATTAAATCATAAACAGAAATTCAACTGACGCACGTACATCTCCTTGATTAATGTGACGATACAATCCACACTAACTTAAGTATCTTCGAAGAAATTAAGTTGGTGTCCGCCATTTTTATGCCCCGAAGGGTGGCATATTTAAATCGCACCGTCCGTCCGTCTGTCCGTACATGCCCAGTAGATACAAATGTACTAGGGGGTTAGGGTTTTAGTACAACATAGTATTATGAGGTTGTTTCAATTTATTCCGTCATTAAGGGGTTAAATAGTATTGTGGGGTTTAAAAATTGTAAAGTGGGGTTAAAAAGATCAAAGAAAGATAAAAAAAGATAACCTCACAAAGTCCGTCTCATTAGTACGTCTGTCCGTGTGCCCGCCCGTACATGTTTTCGTGTCCGGGCTGTAGCTTCGCTGTCATGCACTGAAGTATTTTAAAATAACTTAGCACAAACGTTCAACATATCAAGACGACGTGTCGCGTACAATACCCATGTCCCTACCTCAAAGGTCAAGGTCACACTTAGAGTTTGACAGTATTAAAATCCTCTTTATATGCACACATTAGTGTCCGGTCTGTAAATTTGTCATGCATTGAAGGATTCTAAAATTACTTGACACAAATGTTCAGCACACCTAGACAACGTGTTGCGATTTAGACCTATGTCCATACCTAAAAGGTCAAGGTCACACTAAGAATTCGAAAGAAATAGAAGCCTGTATATATGTACACATTCATGTCCGGACTGTAACTTCATATATTGATTGATTTTAAAATAACACAAATGTTTAGCACATCAAGACGACAAAAGTTGATGCTCTTTTTTCTTTTGACAAAAAAACACCATTTCTTTTCGCAGTCAACTCTCGCTTAAACTGTATGAATATGTGTTACCAACAATTTTTGTAACATGAAGCGTTATTGCGTCCCTTGAAAATTCGAACAGTTGTTAGGATGTTGTCAAGTAAGCCCGCGATGATCTTTCCCTAGGAGAAGTAAAAATTGACATCTTCTCTCCGCGTGCCAGGATCCGTCAGTACTTTCACTGTAGGTATGCAAGAAAGTTTGTTCCGACATTCGTACACAAGCATGCAACTACCGGGATCTCTTTATTCACATATGTGATTTAAAGAAAAAAAGGGTTTTAGTAGAACACTCGATAGAAATGTTATCGTGCTGCGAGTTTTGTTTGCAGACATCGTAGGCAATATCTTTCAATTGTAGTTCAAATATGTACTCTGAGCTGTTTATCAATTTAAGACATATTGTATTTATTTGGACGTGATCAATAAAACTGTTAAATCTTGTGGCAAATGACTTTGAAAATACCCCTTTTAAACAGACCGAAAACTAACTACGGATTACGTATTACCAATAACAGACCTGCAGTCGGTTAAGTTTAACCTCGTAGAAGGTGTTCATGAATTTGAAATCTTATCGGGCATTTTCAATTCATAAACATCGATCTACGAAGCTAGTAACCGACTTACACAATGTTGCACGAATGCATGAGTTTGCCCTTTTATGCCCTCAAAGCGGTGTCTCACGGTCTGTAGCCTTGATCTTCAAGTTGTGGGTTCAGTACTGATATATCACACTTCATCTCTTTGGGCTAAATAGTTGCGGCATTTAATTTAAAATTCGTCAATGTATAACAGAGTAACAATCTGGAAATGGACATATGCATATCTATAGGATTCTGAAAGCTTTGACCTATAAGTTAAATCTTGACTTACAAGGTAAGGATGCACAACTTGCGCATGACACATCATCTCCATGTGCTCATCATCTGTGTCATGTAATTTGAAAATCCATTAATGTATGTTAAAAGTACATAGCGGACATGAATGTGTGCATATATACAGGATTACATAACTTTTAAACTCTAAGTGTGATTTTGACTTTGGAGGTAGGGACGCTGCTCTACTATACGATACACTGTCTTGATATGCTTTTCATTTGTGCCAAATTGTTTTAAAGTATTTCAATGTTTGACAAATTTACAGTCCGGACACAAACAAGTGCACATTCATAGGATTCTACAACATATAAACCCTAACCTTTGTGGTAGGAAGGTTGGTATTGCACCCGACGTGTCGTCCTGATGTGATTGATATTTGTGCCAAGTAATTTCAAAATATTTTAATGCATTTAAAGTTACAGTCCGGATACGAATATTGCATGCATACAGGATCTAATGACGTTAAAGTTCTAAGTGTTAACTTGACCATCGCGGTAGATATGGCACTCGAAACGTCGTCTTGATGAGCTAAGTATTTGTGTCATATGATTAAAAATCCCTTTATGTATGACAAAGTTACAACCCGAACACAAAATGGGATGGACGCAAAGACGGACGGACAGACAGACAAATAAACGGTGCGACTGTCATATGCCGACCTTCGGGCGCATAATAAAAACATGATATTGCAGAATTATGCTGTTTCGACAAAACGCACCGGCTCAAATTTACACTGCTACTTTGACTTACACAATGAGACGGCTCATATGGCCGGTTGCACAACTAACGATTATCCAATCGGCTATTATACCATAACAGAACGTTATCGAACACGAAGTTAATCGTGAGTAATGTTCCGATTATCTTCGTTTGCTGGAAGATTATTAAAATACGACTAAAAACATCTCACGTTCGTGCAAACGAGTTATCCAATCCAGGCCTATATAAGCTGATGTTATATTGATTTAGTGCTATTTAGTAGGAATCTTTTACCTTTAAATGCTACGGGTACATTGTTGTCGCCATTAGAAAGAAAAATATTCTAAATCAAGCGGTCTAACATGTACCGGTTAGATAGATTTTTAAGTCAGGTCTTAAAGTAAGACGGACTAAAATGGAGCAAACGAAAGTAGATAAGTGATTTTTCCCATTATTTTCGGGTTTCATCTCTCTGCATGTTTAAATCACCTTTTGCAGTCGATGGTGACGTTATTTCTGAGTAATCGACTTAAAGCACGAAATACAACAAGAAGAAAAAGTTTTTGAATGCATTCATGGTTGCAAATGTAAACATCGCTTTGACACAAATTCACAAATAACAATTTTTCCATAGTTTGCAAGCAGTTGTTCCTCTACGTTAAGTAAGAAATGTGTCTTTCTGTTGATCATAAATGATTCAAACCAAAGTTGATATTCAATCGTTCATCTTCTACAGAATGTTCCGTGTTCCTTACTGTACGTATTGCAATTCGTTAGATAAAACAAGAGCTGTTTGTAAAACATGTATGCCCCCCTTGATGCAAAAGTTGTACTATGAAAGGAACAGTTTTTAAAGTAAAAGTCAGTGTGAAATTCGTGAAAATGCAAATGTAGAAATAATAGAATAAAAAAATTAAAAAGAAAATGAAACATTCGAAAAAAACAATTACGAAGTGACCTTGTCCTCCAAGAAAATGATATTTTGCTAAAAACAATGAAAAAAACTAAAAAAAAATAAAATAAATAGTATTTTAGTTACTGTGACCTTGACCCCTAAAAAATTTTGTTATGCTGAAAACAATTAAAAACTAAAAAAGAAAATGTGAAAAAAATCTATATTTAGTAGTGACCTTGACCCTCCCCATCCCCCCACCTTCCCCCCATTTTTTTTTTTTTTTTTGGCGTAAACAATTTTAAAATAAAAAGAATCAAAAAATGACCTTGATCTTGACCCCTAAAAACTTGCGTTTTACTGAAAACAATTTAAAACTAAAAATAAAATGAAAAAAATCTATTGACCTAAACAAAAATTTTGCGTAAAACAATTATATTATAAAATAGAAATCGAAAAAAAAATATTTTAAGTAACAGTGACCTGCCCTCGCCTTACCCTCGAAATAAAAATTGCTTAAAACAATATAAAGATTTAAAAGAAAAAATATTTAAATATCTTCCTCTCCATTCAAGTTACCTACACTCCAAGTTTCATTGCAGTTGGTCACTCCTAACTCGTGTTGTTAAGTGGAAACCATTGTTTCTATATTTAGTAACAGTGACCTTGACCTTGACCCTTGTGACCCCAAATGCAACCCAAGTTTTCTCTCCCCGCAAACTAACTACAAACCAAATTGCAATTAGTCACTCCTAACTGAAGTTATTGTGCAGAAACAATTCTACAATTCTGGGTCACTGTGACCTTGACCTTTGACCTTCTAATCTCAAAACCATTAGGGGTCCTCAACCGGTAATGACTAACCTCCACATCAAGTTTCAAAATGTTAGGCCCAATTGTTCTCGAGTTATCGTTCGTAAATTGTTTTACAATTACGGGTCACCGTGACCTTGAAGTTTGACCTACTGACCTCAAATCAATAGGGGTCGTTTGCTGGTCATGACAAACCTTCACATTAAGTTTGAAGATGCTATGTTCATACATTTTCAAGTTATTATCCGGAAACGTTTTAATATTCTGGGTCACTGTGATCTTGACCTTTGACAAAATGACTTTAAAAACAATAGGGATCCTCTGCTGGTCATGACCTACCTCTATATCAAGTTTCGGGATCCTAGGCTTAAGCTTTCTTGAGTTTTCATCCGAAAACCAGTTGGTAGACGGACGGACGGACAGACAGACAGACAGACATACCGACCGACAAGTGCAAATCAATATACATGTACCCCTCTTCTTCGAAGGGGGCATAATAAGTGTACGCACACATTTTGGTTCCTGGGGTACACTGAATATGTGACAGCAAGTGTAAATGCTGAAATAACTTCTAAAAACATATTTGCTATTAATTTCAACACACGTAAAAATCGGATGCCACGGGGGACATTTAGTAAGACCCATATTGATCATAGTTCCATATACCGGGTATAAACCCATCCATGATATTTCCTTATATTCCGTCTTATTGTTATAGTTTAGCTTACATAACAGTTACGATAAAAATGTAGAATATAAGTAAAATATGGAAAATTTTATGTGAGTATTTTATTCCCCTGTTTCCGCATAATTAATTTTTTCGGTGCCGCTGTTAAGCTGCATGCTTGTTGTCATGCGGGTTGCATATCAATGTTTTGTCTGTCCGTCCGGTGTCATATAAATAAAATGACATAGAATTTTGCATCTTGGTTTCTCCAACAAAAGATTGATTGATTCACCAAAACAGAGCTGATATATTCTTATTATTAACAATAATGAAAACATGTAGTGCAAAAAGACATGCGCTTTTACCTAGCGAAAGAGATACTGACGAGTTTGCACTTTGCTATCGTTCAAATTTAGCTCGCCATGAGTTTTAAAAAACGAAATAGCAGTTTCTTTTATTTCCGTGTTGAATTTTTCTGATTCGAAATGAAGTTTTATTTAGCTAACCTTTTTTGGATCTTTAATCGTTTCAATGACTGGACAATTACAACCATAGGTGAAGGTGAAATTTGTATATGTTTTCAATATTTTGAACAGTTAGAGTCTTCATGAAATTTTATTCAAAGCTGAAGTTTCAAAGATGAAATTTCTTAACAAATGCGATTCCTTGTTTAAATGGAGATGGCGAACTTAAGCATTTTCTTTTCCTTTGGCAATTGCCACAGGTGGAAGGAACATACCTTTGACTTTTTTTTCTTAAGCTAATGCTTTTTTCTATGCATTTTAAAATTGATATCAGAATAAATAAAAAAAAAAATTGAAAAAATTTTACTATAGACAAGGTTCCCAACACACTCTGTATGAAAACAAGCATGTCGCTCTGAAAAACTCTTCGATTTCTTTCAAATTTGAGTTACGTTAAACAAATTTGAACGAATTCTAGAGAGAAATGATAGAGCTTTAAGAAAGAGTTTACTTCAATGGAAAATTCCAAGCCGTTTTCATTCTACAAGGAAAATACCAACGCTGATATAGCGATTTTCGCTAAAACCAGAAAAATGTCACACATATTCCGACAGTGATTTTCGCTAAATTCTCCACTAATATTGCGGTACTGCGAAAGACAACCATTAAAACAAGAAATATATATTATTAGACTACAAATCATGGCGTAGATCGTACCTTTACACCAATGTGTTTGATACTACAGCGGATTTTTCAGTTTTTGTAATTGTCAAAATGTATTAGCGGCCATGAAGGTCCGAGAGGTTGCGCAGTGATTTGTAACAGCTATTCAAGGACATTATCAAAACATATCCGAAGGCGATTGAAAGTGAAAGTAAAAGCATTTAGTCAACAAAAAATGAAAAATCCGCCGTAGCATCGAACCCATTTTGAGTAAAAGTACGATCTACGACATGATTTGAAGTCTAAACATATATATTGCATGTTTTGATAGTTTCCTGTCGCAGTACCGCAATATTATTGGAGAATTTAGTGAAAATCACCGTCTGGAAAATGTGTGACATTTTTTCTGGTTTGAGCGAAAATCGCTCTACAGCTTTGGCATTTTCGCTTGTAGAACGAAAACGGCTTGGAATTTTCCATTGAAGTAAACTCTTTCTTAAAGCTCTATCATTTCTCTCTAGAATTCGTTCAAATTTGTTTAACGTAACTCAAATTTGAAAGAAATCGAAGAGTTTTTCAGAGCGACATGCTTGTTTTCATACAGAGTGTGTTGGGAACCTTGTCTATAGTAAAGAGCTATGAAGAAAAAAAATTTTTTTTTCAATTTTTTTTTTATTTATTCTGATATCAATTTTAAAATGCATAGAAAAAAGCATTAGCTTAAGAAAAAAAGTCAAAGGTATGTTCCTTCCACCTGTGGCAATTGCTTGTATAGCGTCAAACTATTTTCTTTTTCGTACATAGGGGCATCTTTTGACTAAAACGTGGGCATTACGTAAGTAAACTCGTTTCTTTAGATTTTACGAATGTATCTAAGTAAAAGACACAATAATTATTATGTTATACCTTATACAATGACGTTTTCAAAGGGTAAATGTAGTCGAGTAGAAATTGGGGGGATCACATGATCAAATCAATCTCTAAACAAAAGTGAATATATGAATAATGTTCAGAAAAAAATAAGAATTAGTCCAGCTGTTAAAGACATATATTGGAAGCCCTGGATAACTTTTCTGTCATTGGCAGCTATAATTAACTCCTGTTAGGCATGGGTCATAAAACCCTCATCATGCAGCATTTCAATGATTTGGATTTATAATTAGCACCTGTATAAATTGTTGTGGTAATTGCTGATTACCTGTATAAATTCTTGTGGTAATTGCTGGTAACCTCATCCAACTATTGGGATTACATTCACCGGACAGAATTGAAGATACATAATTATTACAATGTTAAAATATCTTGTTTATTCAATGAAAGCTACTTCTGATAATTATTAAATTAACTTATATGCAGTTCTAGTTTACTTCCAACATGTGAATATGTCATTATCGTCGCCTTATTCTTAAAATGTCCTATCTACAATTTTGCTATTTTGAGAAAAATGACATTGAACTTTTCAACTTTCATAACTTTTATCTGCTACGTCCCACTGAAGTGATACTTTTGAGTTCGACAATCAGTGTTTATATGAAACAGTGACACATATCAATTTCATTATGTCAAATGAGTTTGGAGAAAAATGAAAAAAATATTTTGAGATAGAGCAAAAAGGCAAAACTAAATGAACAAAACTTACTCTTAAAATGCTCTTCTTGAGATAGATCAATGTAATGTTAACATTTACATAATTACGTTGAGTTAGCGTATTCTAATAGTGACTATTCAGCATTTGATTTGAAGGAAAACGTCCCGTCAAACATAATTACTGATAACCTAAACTCACTTAAAACCCATATGGGCACATTCAGCCTATACAGCTGTTTGTTTGATTATGTGTTTTTGGGTCCACCATCTCCGTTCGAGGCTTAAAGCGGTATGACCCGTCCTACATAGCTACGTTCGCTCATCATTTTCTTTCAATTGACGAAGAAATTATCAGAATAGGCCAACATATTGTCCGGCAAATTAAAAAGACCTTCAATATAAAATTGTTCATGTTACACACATGGTTTTATGTTTACAGTAAGCGTTTGATAAACGATTTTTTCGGAGCTTTTCAGAACAGTATGAACAACTACTAGTATGACACGTCAATCTTTAATTGAAAATGTATAATCCAATCTCCCTAAAATACATTATATCTTTAAATTTTGAACAGCACCTTTTTATATTCCTTTGCAAGAAGCACATCATGAAAAGTTAAACAGGAACAACGCGAAATAAAACAACATGTTTTAAAAATGCAAAACATTGACATTCTAAGTCTTGTGTCTATTTTGTTGACAAAAAACAACAAGAGGCTCATAAGGGCCAGTGTCGCTCTCCTGGACTAACAGGACTCCATTGAGAACATTTGTGAATATGTTTTGGAGTATTATCACGATAACGCTAACAGAGGACACTGTGACCTTGACTTTGAACCGATGTCACCAAAAACAGTAGGGATTATCTACTCAGTTAGACTAACTTTCATATGGAGTTCGAAGACCGTTGTTGGTAATTACATCTCAAAAGATTAAGCTGAAATAATATTCAAAGTTTGGGTCAGTGTAATCTTGACGTTTAACCGAAATCCCCTTAAGACAGTAGGGACCACCTACAGGCAACCTTCTGAACATGTTTCATGAACGTCAATTGAAAAATGTGATCTGTAGAGTGTTATTAAGGAAATGTTTACGGACAAACAGTAGGACGGATGATGGACAAACCACCATTGCATAAGCTCTGCTGGATTTCGTCTTCGAATCTTTGCATGATTACTGCATGGAACGATTTAAAGTCAATGTCATTGTATATAACATTGTATATATCAACTGTTATATCATTTTACTAAAGCATAGTAACCATCTTCGTAAATGTCATTATACATGAAGCATACTGATCTGTGTAGACAAAACCTGCAACAGCTATATATTGTCTTTTAGAGTTCAGAGTATCAGCATCTTTAACAGACTTTTCTAAATTTGACAAATCTTCCACGAAAGTACGATCTTCTTCTGGCATAAATCTTAACATGCTTTCAATATCCTTTCTCTTTTCATCAGACATGTTTGACTTTAATTGCAATTGTTTTGCCTCACGAAGCTTTTTGCTTTTTCTTAGGACCTCTTTTTCCTGAGAATACTTACCGGTACTTTAACATAATCCTTATCAAAAGAAGTCTTGAAAACTACATGAAAGGGCAGACCATTGACATGTTTCAAAGCTTTAACCTTTAGAAACGGAACCTGTTTTAAAGAACTGTGGCTGCAGCACTTTGGAAATCAAAACATCTCTTATCCCTTAGCTGAATAACAAACATTTCGTTTGGACGAACTTGCTTAAGCTTTGCAGGGTCCGTATATTACAGGGTTACGAAACGGCCGAATATGAAAATATGATGCCCCGGGTCACGTGACATTTATCCGAGATATGGAATATTTTTGAAAATTTTGATCGGGAAAGCCTATCAACAAAACACTTATAAACTTGTTATTTGAGCGATTTTTCATTGAATCGTGATATTGAAATGTGAGGTAAGTGTTTAAGTTTGTTTTTTTTCATCTTTACCTTTTGTTTTCTATTACAAAATGGTCAAAATAAGCTGTTATAAATGGATGATTGTTCGGAGATTTTGAAGCGGTAGAGACGCCGTTGTTGATACACAGTGTAAATGGGTATGTTATGTGAAGCTAAACTCTTTGTGATTGAGTATTATCTTATTTTTTTCTGATGATAGAGATAGTTCAAAGATTGCTCCGTAGTGATCACTAAATAAAAATCGAGTTTTAATTTTCAAAAATGCATTTTCGAGCGACTGAAACTGATGTCATTGAGAAGTTATCCAAAATGGCGGCATATTTAGGCGGCGATAATCATTTTACTTATGATTTGTGATTACATATACTCCATAAATCGTGACGATATCGTCAAAATAATAATTGTTTTAAAAAGAAAGTAAGTTGAAAAAATGTGATAACTTGAAAATTTAGCTCGATTTTGTGTAAAATTTTAGTATAAATGGTTTAAAATTGCAATTTTTCAGATTGCGGAAGTGTGAAATTATGTTCGTGCTTTTTGTATTCACTTATGCAGTCGATCCTTTAAAACTACTGTTACTACACAAATAACGATCAAACACAAACAGGCAATTACACATTCGTTTTTATTAGCGTAATTAATGTGTGAAGAATTCTGAAAACAACAATCCTTTAATTAGAAGACGCTGGAACATGAAGTCAAAAATACGAAGGCAATTTTAAAAAGTTAAAACAACGGACAGAATTCCACTTTCTATTAATTTATTCGAATTACATGTACCATCTTAGAAATGTCGGGGAAAAACCCCGAGGGAGAAATAAACACGCTTTAACAGAGATCTACACAGCGTTACAATGTATTAAAAAGTGTTCATTGCATTCACCTTTCACTTTGAAAATATTATGGAAAAGAAGAGGAAAAATGTTTTAAAAACATTTTTTTTCAGCATAAAATATACCGTTTACATCGCGCCTCTTTGCGTTTAACTCGTTTTTTTACAGTGAATATAATATATTATGATTTTGATATTTATATTGCTAGAATCTGAATTTTATTGCCGAAAATTACGTGAAAATCGTATCAAAATCGAAGAAAAAAATTAATGCCGTTACAGTAACGACATTAGTATCAGTAGGGTACAATATTTCACGTGTAAACACGCTTCCGCTCGATAAAGCCGTCGCGTTCATAAATACAGGTAAATCGGCTCGGAAAAAATCGATAGAGCGACATCATATTTTAGCTAACTTACCATATATAGTAGAGTTTCATAACCCTGTAATATACGGACCCTGAGCTTTGTTGTGAAGTTTAATGTACTATAATAATTTGAAACCCTGAGCTTTTTCTCAATGTGAGAATGTAATATGTCTATTTCTTGTATACTAGAATGGCCTGAAGTTCCAATTTTTTCGATAATTTCTCTTACTTCAGGGTGTCTGTGATGGAACAATTTATTGCATAGCAGATAATTTTGTTTCTATTTTGAGGAATGCAGGATTCGCACAATAAAGTTATTTTTCTCGTTAGGATATTTCTTTACAACTTTCTCTCAAATTATAGAAACAGCACTTGCAAATTCACTCGGACCACGACCTCCAGTTTGCTCATTCCATGTAATAGTGTATGCCATTTTTTCAATCAAAGTTCCCAGTCATGTCGAAAATACGTAACTTTCGTTTATAAAAGAAATTGGGCACTTTACTACGGAGATCTGGGTAACACTTTCCATATGAAAACAGACAATTACTTCATTCACATACTTTTACCTATCTCTTCTATGTTTAAACGTATAGTATCCGAATTCGTTCATACTATATTTACAAAAAAAATGAAAAACAACTTAAAATCATAACGATATTTTCTGAAAAAGAGAAATATAATGGATGGAATACCGAATGCTTTCAAACAAAAAAATAATGTCTTCTTCAAATATCCAGATGTGTGCTTTAATAACACTAGTTTCACTTCTTGTCAACATTGTTGTTGTTGTTAAAACTGGAGTTAGAGCAAACTCATTCTAAGATCATATTTAGTCATGTGACAAAGAATCTTCACATTGATTGGCTAAAAAACATATTTAGACTAAAATCGATGTAAGAGATGGAGATGTGATAAAATACAGGCCAAGTACCTCGTATTATAGTGGACATAGATCAAATACATAGTCGGGATCTTAATTTCTATGACGTCAATGTACAAATAAAAGTCTTGGTAGATACAGCAAAGTCAGATTAAGTCATATATGTAATTATCTCATTTTTTACAAAATGGTAGATAGGACATTTTTAGAATAAGGCGACGATATGTCTTCATTTTAAAGAAACCCATTAATTTCAGGTGTGATGGGAAGTGTACAAAATATGCTTACAAGACATTATATCTTCTACACAGGAGTCTTAAAAAGGGTATGAATGGTCATGGAGTTGTGAATATTCTACACCATGCTATAACTAGCCACAGTTCTGCAAAGGTAACTTCAAACTACTGCCATGACTTTAGTAACACATCAGTTCAGAATGGCAGTGCCGGTACTAGAAATTGTATTTGTATGCAATGAAATTGTGATATAATCATTGTTTTGATATTTGTTTCTTGTTTTGTTTTGGACTAAGATGAAACATACACGCTGAGTTTCATTGCAATTGGTCACTCCTATTTTGAGTTAATGTCGCTGTTGTTAAAGATTTCAGATCATATCAA
The DNA here is from genome assembly GCA_022818135.1 of Saxidomus purpurata. Taxonomy (NCBI): domain Eukaryota; kingdom Metazoa; phylum Mollusca; class Bivalvia; order Venerida; family Veneridae; genus Saxidomus; species Saxidomus purpurata. The sequence continues at coordinate 35,357,125 of JAFMSR010000001.1, forward strand.
AATAGAGATAAATCCAGTGGTTGCATGCCGTTAAGATAGTTCATGTGAAATATTTCAAATTTGGATTTAAACATTGCATTTGTCTATGCTCATACGTGGTTTTTGAAGTGGTTTGATTAGGAAATCGCACAAGAAGATGAACACACTTGTAATAGTTTTGCACTGAGGTTTTTTATCTTTCCACAAGTGTTTACAATCTTAAAGGATGTTTGAATTATCTCATAACAAAGCAAGATGCAATGGTTTTATCTAGATTTATGATTTTTAAGGTACGAGTGCTTGTTTTATCAACTGTATCAATATTGACATATGATGCAGTAAATCTTCTGTTTAACGTTATTTTGTTTTTATCCGTATTATTTTATGGTTCTTAGATTCTTCATCGCATTTCTACAGGAAGCAATAATCCAGATATAATACAATGCCCATGTCCGCTTAAATTTCAAATGTAAATAACGTTACATTGAGTGCATGCCTGCTAGCTTACAAATATTTTAGGTTTGAAGTCGTTTAATGACATTTAAGAACAAAGCAATAATTAGAAATACGACACTGTCAATGATAAAAATCTCCCACTTTAACTGTTTTAGCTATACTCGACAAGGTTCAACAGAGCTTATGTGATGGTTGTTTATCCGTCGTCAGTCTGTCCGTCCACTCTTTCTGATAACACTCTACAGGTCACAATTTTCATTCAAATTTCATCAGCCTTGCGCAGAAGGTTGCCTGCAACATGTAGACGATCATTATTGTTTGGTGAATGGGTCAAAAGTCATGATCACAATATCCGAAACTTTTTTAAATCTTTCCATATGTGATATAAGATCAATATAAACCACGGTCTTCAAACTTAACAGGATATTTGGTCTTACTAGTTACACATTGTCTACTGTTTAGGGGTCAGATGGTCAAAGATCAATGTCACAGTGATCAAAACGTTAAATTCTTCACTCAATATAATAGTGATCTATAGCATTCACAGTCTTCAAGCGTCAAAGGATAATTTGTCTTACTAATTAGAAGATCTCTACTGCTTTTTGGGTCAGTTGTTCAAATGTAGAAGTCACAGTGGCCTCTGTTATATTTCCATGATAACACTCTACAGGTCACAATTTTCATTTGACTTCATGAAACTTGCTTAGAATATTGCATGCATCCTGTAGACGATCCCAACCGTTTTAGTGTCCACGGGTCAACGGCCAAGATTGTTGTGACCCGGAAAATCAGTTCAGTTCAATATTTAGAGCATTTATTATCAACAACAGTCTTGAAACTTATATTATCCATACTACTGGTCATCTTGAACGTGGATAGCAAAAAGGTTTTTGTTTTTAAACTTACTAACTCCGAGCAGTCCAGTCAGTCGTTTTGGCCCTATTCTGCCTTGATTAACTGTATATGTTTACACCTGTTAAGTTTTAGACTAAATAAAAGGTAAAAGAGTCTTTCAAAATACTACTGTGGTCCACGTTACATATTATTGACAGGCAGGTGAGTTACTATCTCTGATAGTACAATCATTACCAATATTCTTCCTCTTGGATATTATCTACAACGAAGGGGACTGTACAAATCAGAAGATGCACATTAAAAGAGATATCGTGACACTGTTTTTGTTTTTAAAAAACTTACCTTCAACTTGATACACTTCTAATCTTTTTACAATTAACTGCTTTTTATAGATATCTTCCTGTCCTTTGAATTGGCTGTCATCGTACGCATAGCCTATTTCCATGCTGCCATTCAAATTTATATATCCTTCCTGCTTTTCACAGTCTTCATTGGAGTTTTTCTTTTTGAATGTTAGCAAGTCGTAAGACTGCCACATCAAAGGCCCGCCACCAAATGTTGGACCATAATCTGCATCACATGTAATAGCTCTGTCTGCATGGTCTTTCTTAATTGGCAAAAACACACATGTTTCATCATGGGCGCTGGTTTTGTAGAACAAAAACGCAGTATCATCTTTTTTTATATCTTTTTTGTTGGAACGCCAACTTACTTGTGTGTAACCTCCGAAAATCGTGTTTCGTTTCCCGTACAGAACGGTTACTGTCGGACCTTTCCAGTCACATTTCTCATGGAATTCCGCAACATCAGCTGTGCGTTCTGATGTATATAGAAGGTTAAAACACTTTCCTCCACCTAGGTGTGATTCAATTTCTTTAAGAATTGTCGGAATACTACTCATCGTGAAATTCAACTGTAATAAAGGAATCAAAACGATATACGCATGCTGTCATTTAAAGAGCCTATAAACAGTGACTCAATCTCAATTTGAGACGAGCGGACATAAATCAACAAGTGACACTTAGAACCGAAAAAAAAAGAAAAACGAAGATAAAGGAAGAAGGTTGGTTAATTTCATACTGTAACAGATTCAAAGTTTTTAATGTTAAATGACAATGACGTTTCATTTAGTAATGATTATGACTAATTATTATCTAGTTCGATTATCAGAAACGTCGTTTTTCTTTCCGGGGGAAGGTTAAGAAGTTGTAATGTCGGACCTATTCAAAACCTAAAATTGATATTTGGTCATGTATTCGTACTACATTTATTACAAATGGAGAGTTCACATACACCTTACCGATTTTGTTTGTAATTGTTGATGGTTTGCAATATGGTTCATTGCACTACTGTTCTTGTCATATTTACAAATATTCAAAGATTGGTATGAAATCATTGTATATTGAAGCAAGACGATCTAACAGAACATATTAGAGAGATAATTCACAAATAAGGCAATATAGGGTTACTGTTCTCTGGCATTACACTTCCCTTTAAGTTAATGTCCTTTCTCACTCTATACAATGAAATTTAACAAAGGGTGGTAATTAAAACCAAGGCAAGGTAAAGTAATGGTTCTCGCTACCGCACTTCTCAGTATGCAGTTTTAAGTAGTACCTTTTCATACTTTAAGAGTAATGCTACAGGAAGTGGGAACGGACGAGTTGATTTCTATATACCATTTAAGTTCTTTCGGGGGCAGGAAAACTGAAAACGAGACTTAAGATAAAAGTTAAAATGGGGATTCTTTTATTAACTTAGAAACTTCTCCGTCCTGTTCAACTGACTACATGTATAGGATACTTAACTGGATGAGTCACTCAATTAACACTTTTTCTGCAAAACGTCGTTATGAATTTAAAGTGATTAAGAAGGTGTCATTTTGTATAATCAAACCATAAAACTAAAGACACTGATAAATAGTTTATACTTCCAAATGTCATGCACTTTTCTGAATAAGAGCTTTAAGCAGTTGTCTATTTTTAAATGTTGATTATTCTTTGATTTCATACGTTACTGTAACAAAAATGAATAGAACTAGCCATGTTTATGTGCTATCTCCTCAATCGATATGCCACATTGAACATTTTCTTTCTGGGAAATTGAAGCAAATATGTGTATCTAACAAACTAGGATATCAGTTAAAATTTGTAATTACTTATATTGAACACATTTTGAACAGTTTTAATATATAGACTCATCAAGTTCTTACATTTAGCATTGTTTTAGGAACGCTTAGCAATAAACGAATTTCATTCTGATCAGTAGATACTTTGAATATAGGTATTCTGTCGGAATTCGCACTATCTTCTTTTCTTAGCGCCACCCCAGTATCACTGGCGCAACATCATATTTCAACGGGCGTAAACCGTTAACAACATTATAATTTATCGAGTCATTAAACAGGCCTCAACCAAATTGGGAAAGTGTCTGTAACGTGTCTCTCTACGTTGAGCACATTCATGAAAGATATAAGGCCAAATGTCAAAAATCAGTTTTAATCAAACTGGATGACTAAAATATATTAACCTTACTGAAAGCTACTACAAATGTACAGTGTCAGGTTCTGAATTAAAAACCTTAAAATTGTTACAGAGGGTGTAAAATCAACTCATCTTGTTTTTATATTTACGTTTGTCTCCATTTTCCGGTCCTAATCGCTACCTTGGAATTATCACTTGCTCTTTTTCCAGTGTTTACAGTCCGTGTTTTAGAGATACTCTATCCTCAACAATTGGATTTCAAGTCACATTTTAACTGTGGGTGTAGAGCTACTGTTAGCTTATTTAATACCAAGATAGATATTCAACTGGCAAAATTGACCGTGATTTATACTTTCCTAATAAAGATTATTAAAATCGAATGCACATGCTATATATATATATAGCCAAGTCAAATCAGTTTGTATTAGTATACCCATATATACATGAAAGGTTCATTTCAATTTATGCAATGTAACAGTTCGACACAATGTCAAGCACATAGAAAAGAATGATAAGTTTATAACAGTTTACACGTAAAAGAGCTGACACAAACTGTTCTCATTTAAATGAGAACAGTTTGTGTCAGCTTTTTTACGTGTAGCTTCGTAAATAAATTTTGCTAGACTTACACTGATATTTTACAAGTAGTTTTAAAATAAATTCGCAATTTGGTTAATGACGGCCGCTCAAAGTATTATTTGGGTAATAAGTTCCTTCTTAGGTAAATATGACTTAATTGCTAATTCATGCGAAGAACATCTAAAACGTAATCAAACTTTTCTGTGTTTTAAATCTTCTAAAACAGTCAGACATTTCTTTTGTAAAAAAAACAGATTTGAACATGTTATAACTATCTGGTATTTATTGAATTTACATTTAAATCATTCCACAGATATACGAAGCCTTAGTGAGCTAAAAGCGTTTTTACAATTTTAGTCGCACTATTTATAGAATTGCCATTTGAATCTGACATATACATACTTTTATTTGCAAATGAAATCGGAGTTTTAACACTTTTATGCCAAGTAAACAACGCACGAAAGAAGTTTCTTTCTACTAGTGGTAAGAGTTAGCATCACATACAAATGCATTTGATGATTCTAATTTTTCAAATTACTGACATTAGGAATCTGACAAGTACACTCAAAACAGCAGAATTAGTAGTTTGTTGCACTGCACCCAAAAACTGTTTAAGGAATTTGATATTTACCTTTGAAATATCTGCTGTGTTACATAATGTATGAAATCCCAATATTTCTGCACCATATGATAATTGGCGTGGCCATACTTTCAAATAGTCTAATCTTTTCTGTTATATTCAATTTGATAACATTAAATAATTTTAATTTTAATACGAAGCTCTTAATGGTTGGTTAGAAAGAGATTTTTGAGTTTTTTAAAATTACAAAAAGAGGAGACTCTGACACCTAAACGTTTCCCACAACTTCCTGTAGAGCATTATTATAATATAACTGTTCATTTTCAACTCTATTACCGACATTCGTACCGACGCTGACTGACATACCACATTCATTGCAATAACGATGTGATTTATTTGGCAATAACTGTAATCATCCTTGTGAATATGAATATAAAACTATGTCATCTGCAAACATCAACAGAAATATCTGTATACTATCTAATGCAAATATATCAGTATCGTTACAATTCAAGTTTTATCAATGATATCGGAAAAACAAGAAACGCTATGTGACAATGATTTCGCGAAAAAGCGACACAAATATTAAAGAAATGTATACGTCTTTCTACCTTGTTGACCTAAGAAAGACATTTTTTTTATTTATGTCCCTAAATTTTATCCGTAAATTTGTCATTCTATTATGAGTTTTTGAAACAGGTATGTACATGCTTATATTTTTTCTAATTGATAATTACATGCAATTTGGAGCCTTGTTGTATATTTACAAGAAGTTATAAAAGAACTCGAAATAATAACTTGTGATGACATTTCGTTAATATATGCTGATTTAATAGCCAACCTGAGAGTATTTATATTTTCCACTCAGATTATGTATCTGATGATCGCTCTTGAAATCACTTGACATGCTTTTGCTTAAAAATACAATGTAAGAAACTCATCATGTACAAATGTAGTATTATACATGTATGTACCTTGCGTGATACGATACGTTCTGTCTGTTGTAATATTTTAATAATAACTGAATCAATAATGTTCGATAATTATATTTACCTGAAAACTCTATGATCCCAAAACTGTCAAAAACTAATTAAAATGCATTATTCCGTCATAACACGACTTATATGTTTGTCTGATAACGCCGGACCATGTGACTGTGTAAACCAATAAGAATGATATAACTTATTGCCGTACTGGAATCACGTGACAAAGTAGAACTCGCTTGGATGGGAAAAGAACTATAAGTGCAGGGTTAAAGTCAGGGTTACTTCTGTGATGAATATTAAAAGTTTCAATTTGACACATTAGGATACCAATTGCAAAAGGTAAGATTATCATGATGATTTCAAGAGAGATATTTCAAACAAAACAAGTAGATCTAAACGATCATTTGTAAATTGGTTGATTTACGGTCGATCAATACTTGACACTTGAATGTATCACGTAGTTGTATTGTATCATAATTTTTGTTGATCACCATAATCCATATATAGACCCCTCGGCGAGTAATAAAAAACGAACGAAGGAGAAATTTTATTTTACCAATGGTAAGAGTTTGCATCGTATACAAATGTATTTATTATTTTGTTATTCAAGCTAAAAACTATAACTGATCGTGAGATAGTTTGTCAAAAATTTCCAGATGTGTTTAAAAAAGAGACAAAATCGGTTCAAAGGTGTGAATTCCCGCCAAACATTAACGTACATGTACGTGTTAAATTTATCCTTGACTTTTACATGCATTGTGATTATGCAGTTTCTTAATATTCCGAGCCGTACGATTTACATGCTTTATTGAAAGGGCATACCATGCAAAATTGCATTCGAATACACGCTAGTATTACGCGCTCGCTATGTCAGGAATTACTTTAATATTGGTGGTCATTAACTTGCAAATGTTCTCCCAACACTGACCACAACTTCAAACAGAACAATATGAACGTAGAAACTTGCACCTTCCAGTCCTTACTACCGATAACACCTTTTCCAAGTAACGAAACGATATGACCAGACGAATTTGGACATAACAGCCAGGGCATTGAACAAACTTATTAATAAAGGTATAGGAACCATCTATGAGATCTTCACAAAACACGAAGTACAACCTCTGGTGAATTAGCAAGCAGCCAAAAACCGCTTCTAGTTTTAGACAATTTGAACTTTGTTTAGTTACTACAAATGTAATTTAAAAAACCGACTCCAGATTTTGTATACTTCAGTTATAATTTTGTATGATTTGTATCCTGATGAAGGTCCATGTAGGACCGAAATCGGTAGAGCATTAAAACGTTGTAATAACCTACCCCGGTGTGTGACGTGTTGTTCCTCTTTCTACCTCTGACTTATGCGTTTTAATACATCAGAGAAACTAGACTCCCGTTGGGCATCCGTCCGCACCGGTTGAGTCGCTTGTCAACAAGAGCGGCGTGGGCAGAACTATAGTTTACAACCTACTGCCTTCATCCGTTCGTGAATCCAGTTGAGCCCTTGGATACGAAATCCGCCAACTTCTAATGAACACACACATCAATCACGACGAAGGAGACACGGATAAAATCACTATTACACCGTCTGTTTCTGTATCAGCACTTCCGGCACAGTTTTATGTACAAATGACTAAAAAACAGAAACTAAATGACGAATCACCACGGAAAATTGACGAGACGAATATGACCAGATTCAAAATATTGAACATTTTGCACATTCAGAGTACACGTACATAACATCACATTATTATACACTTATCTACAGAGATATATAGACACAAAGACCATACCATAGTCTCTTCGTGTAAACTTGACACCCCAGGTTCCAGTTATTAACTCATCCCTACAAATTAAATGGGAAGAAGCCCATATCGAATTCGGCCAAAAACTTTGCTCTATCAATACAGTACTGGAAAACTAAACAATCAAATTTATTGCAGGAAGTCAACACAATCAACAACGACCTGATAGAAATCACAACCCAGGATCAAACTTATTTGATATCAGATATCATATGAAAAATAACTTTCATCGTGGAAAAGGATCTTTCGACTAAGAAACCGCCCCAAAACAACCCTTCCCAAAAATGCAACAATGCCAAATAGAAGATTCAAACTCAAAAAACAATACTTGCAACAGAAACTACCTTAACTATTGGGTAATAAGCCTCTCAAATATTAAACTTAATACTGATGAGAAAACAATCTAATATCGCGGACTGTCTTTTTGTCCTACTCATATTCACCATGATAATATTGAGTTCGAAAGAGACATTCTCCTTTTTAATAGACGCCTACGACTAGCCAACCATTTTCAGAAACCAACAACAACCATTTTATACATGCCCAGGACGAACACACCCAGTAGGCAAATCACTGAACCTGGATGCTTATATCAATTTAACTCAGCGAAACTGGAAGAATACACACAACGCGGAATCAAACAGCACATACAAAGAAAGACAAGCTCTCGTCTCATTAAAAAAAAAACAGAATATAATCATTAAACCTGCAGACAGAGCATGGGCAGTAGTGATACTCAACAAAGATGACCACATAAGGAAGGACTGAGACAACTAAACAACCCAGAAATGTACCGTGAAATTTCGCGATACATTACACGCAAAACCACTGACGAAATGAACTCTTTTTCAACTACCTTAAAAACAATCTGCTCCCTTCGAACCACATACGATTCTTACAACCAGAAACCTGTCGCATGCCAATCTTCTACATAGTCCCTAAAATACATAAGAAAGAAAACCAGGTAGACCTATTGTATCTGCTTGCAATGGACCGGCTGAAAAACTATCATAATTTGTTGACAACTACATCTTTAGCCCAACAATGTCCCTCATGTATACATGATACAAACGACTTTTTGACTAAACTAAGAAACCTAGCTTGTATTGGATCTAATACATTACTAGTAACAATTGATGTTAGTGCACTGTACACTTCATTCCCGCACCGGGAAGGTATAATATCACACAAAAAGTTGTACTTGACAAACACCCCTTAGAAGGACTAAAAAGCTGGATCATACTAAGACTTAGGATATTCATCTTAAAGAGAACTTTCTTCAGATTCAACAACAAATTCTATTAACAAATATCGGGTATTACTATGAGTACTAAATGTGCCCCCAAGCTACGCCATACTATTCATGTCTTATTTGAAATTTCCGGCCACGCAAAAACTTACACCCCTTGTCTGGTGGAGATATATCTAAATAGATTGTCTGGCCATACTCTCGACAGGAATTAGATTCCTTCAACAGTTTCAACGAATCGATTAAATTCACATTCGACATCGACTCCGACACAGCCAATTTTCTGGATGTAAAAATCATTAAGGATAAAGCAGGTTTTATGGACACAACGGTTTACACGAAACCCACCGACGCTCACCTTTACCTACATTACACATCTTTCCACCCAAGCCATCCAACAAATAGAACTCCTTACAACCATGCGGTAAGAGTACGATGTATCGTCAACACTGACGAATCGTATAAAAACTGTACGGAAACACTACATTACTACTTGTCAGTAAGAGGATACCCTAGCGGCCTCATACAGAAGGTCATTGAGAAAGCAATTAAACATAGAAGATAAGATATACTGAGCAGACAAAAGAAAATGAATGAACCTACAAAAACTATACGTTTTGTCTTCACATACAACCCAAGCAACCCACATATAAGAAGTATTCTGAAAAGTTTGCTAACTATTTTACATGAGAATGATGCAACCAAATTTATGAAAACAACGACAATAATAGCAGTTCCCCGGCTTACGTTCAACCTCAATTCGTCCTAAGTCCGATCCGACTTGTATAAAAGAATAAGCTCTACTGGGAGGTACCCTTGCGCCAAGAACTGGATTCTATGTACTCACATGACGCACAGTACAGAATTCACCAGTTCTGAATCAAATCAAACATTCAAAAGCCGTGGTCAATACTCATGCAAAAGTATAAGCATATTATATTTAATTACTTGCAAGAGATGCAAAGTATGTTGACCAAACAAGTAACTCATTTCGGGAAAGACTTTACGGACATTTAGCAGATACATGTATTCGAGCAAAAAACGACTTCAAACCAGTTTCGCGCCATTTCTCACGTACAGACCATAGCGTCAACGACGTCATAACAGCTATAATACAATCCGCGGAAAAATACACGAGTGGATTAAATCTTAACCAATAATGGCTAACAAATACACAACCGGAAAGCAACAGCAGAGGAAATAGAAGAAGCTTCTCAACACCGTACTAAAAGAAAAGGCAAACATTGCAATAAACATCTGTGGAATAGTATGCAGTACAACATCAAACTTTTACAGACATCAGAAATCCCATGAAGCACACACCACCAAATTTCAATGTAGATGGTGTAAGAAAACATATACGAGACTGGTCAAACTTAAAAAACATGCCAAGAAAATACATTACTTTGATAATGATGAATTAGATAAAATTGTTGAACTGAAAAGTAAGATAAAGAACACTTAAACAACATGGAAACCTGACACAACACCAATATTTAGAATAGTACCAAGAACAAAAAATGATTGAACGACAACAAAAGCGAACAGTCACAGACAAACACGGAAGAAAATTTCAAACAGAACAAGATAAACGTAGAAACTTACACCTTCCAGACCTCATCTCCGATTACACATATTCCAAGTAACGAAACGATATAGTACAACCTCTGATGAATTGGCAAACAGCCAAAAACCGCTTCTATTTTTAAACAATTTGACTGACTCCAGATTTTGTACACTTCAGTTATAATTTTGTACGATTTGTATCCTGATGAAGGTCCATGTAGGACCGAAACCGGTAGAGCATTAAAACGTAACCTACCCCGGTGTTGACGTGTTGTTCTTCTTTCTACTTCTGACTTCTGCGTTTTAATTCATAAAAGTAGTACGTGAGCACGAGAACCATCATACATCCCCCGTATAAGATTAGATTTTCTAGCACTGGTAAAATCTGCAGGTATTCCGATCTTAACAAGAAAGTACTTGTAGCAGTATTTCAAAGATAAGAAAATCCGGTATCGTCAAGCAATTTGTTAACATATATGTACCATTTGTTAGTAAAATTGCCATTTGTATAGTGTAAATCAAATAATGTGTACATCACTGAATCGGAATTCTTTTCACCAATTATTCTTATTTGAGTGTAACAGAAAATGGAACTGTGCCAAACCCTCCAAAGCAAGCTGCATTAGTTGTTTTAAGCGTTCTGCATGTATAATAGGAGCTTTATGAAAACCCCATACCGTATCCGTAATGCAAAATAGAAGATATCATATAATTAAACAATTAAACCTTCTTGTTTTCGATAAATTAAACGTGTCAAATAATGACTGAAGAGAAAAAAACTCAAATAGGCAGTTGTGATAGTGATTTTTTTCCGTTTTTAATAACTACCATTTGATGATAATGTTACAATTGAGCTTGTACATTTTGTAACAGTTTTCAATTTTTTAATTTGATATAAATATTGTTAGTGTTTTGTGGCATGTTACCTTTTTTGAAAGACCATTGCGACAGTTGCACATGTATTTACGATAATTCCCCATTTTGGTATAGGCAGTTTGAAGTTCATATGTACCCCCATAAAACTTGAATATTCTTAAAAGTAATGCACAAGTTTAATTGAATATTTTTATACAATCTTCTAAACCAACTTTACCCACTAATACAGTAAAAACCGGAAGTTTCCGTCAGAAAAAAAGAATACTTTGTACATGTATATACATTTAATGCAAGATTTCAAGCATCGAAGCTTAATACACATGAGTTTGTGTAGTGACCAAAACAGCAAAGTTCAGCGAATGGTTTAGATATAACTGTACATTAAGTAGCACATTACTGCCAATTTTCAGTTTATTATGAGACATCGGCATACATATATCCAAGGTGTTCACGGATTGCCTGTATGTCTTCAACTTAATTAATTGTTTGACAGTTAAGTGCATAGACCCACATGTACAAATTCAAATAATCATACATTCCAATCATGATGATATGAAAACAAGCACATATTGAAATCAAGCAAAACAGGCAGTGTGCGTGAAAAAAGATATATAAGAAAATAAATATAGTCTATTTTATATTATATTCACGATAAGCCTCAAGTATTTTACCCCCTTTTCAAATGGGTAACTGGTCTATGTAAAGCACTAGATGGCGCTGGGGCAGGTTTTTCAATAATTTCAAAATGGTTTAGATCAGAGATTCTTTTTTATTTTTTGACAACATAAGAGAACTGCTTCCTTTGAAATTTGTTACAAAGTAGCCATTTCAAAACAGTTTATCCAAACATCTTAATTTCATATCACGTCTAAAATTGACTTTGTAAAAAAAACATTAACCTGTCAAGCAGACTATCTCAGATTTGAATTTCCCGGGAGGTGTGGCTAATTGCTGATAATGTCTGTGTTTATGAACAAAGCCATGTGGTGATGTTTATACTTTTGATAGTAGTGGAATGCATTACTGTAACAGAACTAAAACAGTTTACTTACCTTGATGAACGTTTATTTCCATAAAATAAGAATATCCTTTATTAAAATGAATCATTCAGTTATTCAAGACCTATATATTAAGTTTTTTGTATTATGATACTATTTCCAGGTCGAGGTAGTCTTCCATTTCTTAGTCAAGTACATGTACATGGGTATGAAGATACATAAGGCAAACTATAAACAGTGATTGTATAAAATTTACAACATGTTGTTTTGTGACTCTGTGAGTTAGGTATTAAATGTAGTATTTATCTTTAATTTTTCCAAAAAAGGGAGAATTTGAATGAAAGTCATAAAAAAAGTGAGAAGAAATGATTAAGAAGGTGGATAAATTTTCATCAGATTCCAAAGGGCTCATTGATACAAAATATGAGAAACGTAAAGAAGCCTCAAGTCAGTTCAAGAGTGAAAATCGTCAGCTTGCTATTCTGATTCATTCACTCTTGTGCTATTTTTACCATCCTCCAGGTTAATTGACAGGTAGTTTAGAGGTATCAAGCTACAGCTGCACACAGCGAATAGCCGCTTGTTACCATTTATTAAGCCGAGAATAGGTCAACATTTACAGTAATATCCAAGCCTGAAATGACCTGATTTACTCCAATGTTTTTTTTTGCCCTAAAATTCATAAATTTATAAATTGCACCAAATAGCAACGCATTTAACAAATTAATAAAACATTGGTCGAGTTGATAAAAGAGTTTCAATGCACTGTGTAAAGTTTTATTGAAATCGCATTCATATTTTAAACAGTTTACGAAGCCGTTTATAGTTCCTTGTAATTTCGTTATCAACCAATTTATACCTCTATAAGCATTGTCAGTGTCTATGCAGTAGTATATATACAGATATATAAGGGATTGAGCCCCAATTGTATGTCGCATAAATGTGCATAAAATCTGCAACAGCAGGTGTGATCATGTTCTGACCATTTCTTGCACTGCATTGTGTCCTATACCTATCATAACCAGTTTTGATTTGTTGCAATATTATTTTTAGAACTGACGGCATGGGGAATTCTTACAATAGACTATCATATAGACAGGAACAAGCAATTGTACACGTAAAGGTAAATTTCGCTATTTCTACTTTTATAAACAAGATAGCAGGGGTAGTCAGGTGTAAATTATCCCTTTATATTATGTTAGAAATGGTATATGTACGCAAGTATAATCTTGTAGATATGACCAAAGACGTATGGCGTATTGGATGCACCCGTCAAAACTTGGTAACATTGGTATCACGAGTTTGATTTGTAGCCAGGGCACTTTTATCTGATTTTGCATCTATATTAGTCAATTCATTTTTCACGAAATGCACGAGGTTTTTATTGGTATTGAGAGTAAACTAAATTGATAATTCTGTATCCTTTTATGAGCATTATTGCTGTTGTTATTACAATAGGAATTCACATACTAGTATAGTTTATGGTAATTACTCATGGTAGAAAAGATAAGTTTGAAACAGAAAAAAAAACGCGTTGGGATTATTAGTAGTAACTTTATCAAATAAATCCTATACAGGAACAAAATATAAATAATTAAAACTTGGATTTGGTAATAAAACATCCCCATATATGTTTTTAAATTGAAACAGAACATAAAGAAGCTTAAAAAATGCAACCACATGAACCTGGATTATTGGGACCCTACCCCATTGGCCGGCGTAATTTTATCACCGTTAAAATGTCAAGTTTTTTACTAAACATTCTTATAATATACAAGATATACATACATCTCGAAAATCAAAGCTATGCCGAGGATATCAACTAGTATTTTAGCCGTTTGGCAATAATTACTCATGTTAGCGGTGTCTATCGATGCAAAAGATATTTGTCTTCAAAATGATATGCATGGCAAAACCTTACCTTTTCTGCGCTCGATATAAATCATCCTGAAAGGCTACCGAAGGCAGGAACATTGTCACAAGAATACTCATGCTTGACACGTGCTTTGCGTCTGGTTACCCGTTTCACAGCCTTCGTATCACAGGGCACGTAGGAACCATGCCTTATTTTACGAAAACCAGTCTTAATATCTGGATCCTGATAAATCAAGTGCATCCGGTAAAATCAGCTTTTGAATTTGTTTTGTCAACGAGACAAAATGAATAGATATTATCTTTCTTTACAGTGACACTTTACTAAGAGATAACATTTATCACAACGCGTTTTGCACAACAAGTTTCTATTATTGTTGCAGTAAATTACATTGTATACTGGAACGTGATGTGTGGCGGCAAATTTCAAAATACAGTAAATAAAAAAAGGATCTGATATCAAGATGCAATGATTTTCGAAAAAAAAAGTAAACAACCATAGGAAACTGGTAACTGAATATGTATTTGCATAGATACATGTAATGTCAATTAATATAAACTTAGTTACCACTGAGTAAATTTCTGGTGTGTTTTTAACAGCAAAGTTTTCATTTTTTCATTAAGTATGTCCAATAATCATCCTCGTAACACACGGTGCTGAATATCGGCTGACCATTACGATATGTTGTGTATTTATGTCCAGTTCTCGTCAAAACTTCGACTTTCGTTTCAAGAGTATGTCTCTCGACACTTGTTTGATCGTCGTCACTACTTATCTGGATAATACTTATTTCCTCACAATCTTCATCGCCAGTAGCATACTCAACACTACTTATATCACTGTAACAAGGCTGAAAATCAGGAGAATCACATTGCACACTAATTTCCTGTCGCATTAAACTATCATCATATACTTCATCATGCTGCGAATGTGTACTTACAGAGTTGGCATCACTATACACCATAATATTATCGACTTCACTATTCGAATCATTGTTTAACAATGTCAAATCAAAATCCTGAACCACTTCATTAGAAACAACATCATCTTCACCATCCGATAAAATATCCAATATGTCATCATCAGATGAAACATCTTCATAATAACCATCGTCTGTGTATTCTTTGTTAGCCGGTCTTCTATCCAATGCCTTTGTTCTAGCTTCGCACCTAGAGTATCCATGTACTTTCACAAGATGTGGCCACAAATAACTCCTTCTTATGAATTTCGAAGAACAACCGGCTTCGGTACATTCCCAGTATGAAGAACAAAAGTGTTTTTCATTTAAATGTCTCTTTAAATTCCTCTTCTGTTTGTAACTTTTGTTACAGTGGTCACAATCATAACCTGGCATTTTTACTGAATAAAGAAAGAATGATAACTGAATGGCCGGTTTTAATTTATACACTACATGGTTGATCCATGAAATGCACGATTTTTACTTGCATTTTTACCGCCAAATTATTTTACTAAATATGCTCCGGTAAACGCACGTGGAAACCGTGAGGCTAGGTTACCCAGGAAATTTAAATCGTCAAAGGTTTGCTCCGTCTACTATCATTGCTCCGTTTGTCATGTTTACAATTGATCATATAACTTCATTGCTCCTAACACTCAATTTTTCTGGATTGCGTGTCTTGCCTTTATGGCAGCCTCCCGCAACGGGCGTTTTATACACACATCAGTATCACTGTTGGTTGTATTTGTTGACGTAGTACTGTCATTTTCCATTGTTTCGAGAGGATATAGCAAGCTCAATGGACGTCTCAACACACGACCTGTTGCCAGCTTAACTTCAGCAGAGCGCACGTTATTGTCTTTGCTCCTTTTAATGTCTACAATTCGAGCCATTCTCCAGCAACATCTAGGAAGATCGTCCTTTAATATTACAATATCACCAACTTGTGGTACTGATGCATTTTGATTTCGTTTAGACTTTATCATCACCTGAGTCCTTTCTTTTAGACTGAGGAGATATTCTGATTGCCAGATGCGCCAGAATGATTTTAGTAATTTTTGACCTTTCAACCAAAGATAAATAAACTTATCCGCAGCCTTTTCACGTGGATTTAATTCACAGTTGTCTTCATCTTCGTCTATTTCCGGAATGTTCATTCGAGGGTTAAGATGTAAGAAGTGATTTGGGGTCAAGGTTACGCTTGAATTTATATCGTCGTCGACATACACTAACGGACGCGTATTTACCACTAACTCAACTTCCTTTAGAACAGTTTGTAATTGAATCAGAGTAAATAGATTTCGACCTAAAGCTTTCCTCAACGACCGTTTCACTACGCCAACCAATCTCTCATAAAATCCACCCATCCATGGTGCCAATTCTACTATGAATTTCCAGGTGATGTTTTGCTCCGAAGAATAATTTTGTACATCTTCATTTCGAACAGTCTTTGACCAGAGTAAATCCAAAGTTCTTTGTGCTGTTTTGAATTGCAACGCGTTGTCTGATATAATTTCGCTAGGTACACCCCTTTGAGAAACAAATCTTCTAAACGCTAGTAGAAATTCGTCTGATGACATGTTTTGTATGAGTTCAAGGTGAACTGCTCGAGTGACCATACAGGTAAATAAACACACCCACACTTTTGTTTTTCCATCTGACGATCTAATATACAATGGACCAAAATAGTCCAGGCCAGTGTACATAAACGGAGAAGATTCTGTCACACGTGATTTTGGGATCGGTGGCATCTTCGGTGTTTTGTAGGGTCCACCTTCATGACGTCTACAAATTCTACAATTACGAAGAACAGATTTAACCATTGCACGTCCCTGTGGTATCCAAAATCTGTACCGTATACTGCTTAGTGTTTGAGATACCCCACAATGCAGTAATTGTTTATGATACTTCTCTACAAGTAATATAGTAAGTCGGTCATGCTTTGGCAACAAAACTGGAAACCTAGAACCTTCGCTTAGATCTGCATTATGTAAACGACCTCTGCATCGTAAGAGCCCCATTTCGTCCAGGTACAAATTTAATTGCCGTTGCAATGTGTTCATTTTGCTGTGCTGTATTGAATATATGACATCACTAAAATATTTACGTTGAACGTACTTTATCCAACTACTTTCAGCTTTCGCAAATTCCTTGGCAGTGAGAGGCCCATTTTTCGTCTGTTCTTTGTTCTTTATATTCGCAATGAAACGTTTTGCGAATGCAGTAACTCTGATCAACTTTGTGATCGAAGTATATAAACTATAGTCAATACCGAATGGAGCAGTTGGTAAATCATTCACATGAACATTGCTCCCGATTTTGTGACTGTCACTCTTAAACTCTACAACACTCGATGTGTACACGACACTTGCTGGTTTTCCGACATCCCACTCGACCTTCCATTTCTCAATTGTTTCGTTCAGCCAGTTAGGACCATGCCACCATAGTTCAAATGTCTCTAATTTTTCTGCAGTTGTACCACGTGTTGCAATGTCGGCTGGATTTTCTTGTGATTTAACATAGGCGAATTGAAATTCATCACCTTCGTTTATTTCCGTGACTCTGTTCTTTACAAATACAGGTAAGTCCTTTGCTGAGTTTATCCAGTTCAGAACACACTTCGAGTCAGTGAATATGTATTTTTGTGAAATGTCGAGCGTCAATTCACGCTGAACAAACTTCATACATCTGACTCCAATCAACACACCTAACAGTTCCAATCTAGGTATTGAGGTGGTTTTCAAAGGAGCTAATCGTGACTTGGCATATACCAATTCCACTGCAGGCGAGTTGTCCGCTTGGCGTAGGTAAATTGCTGCTGCATATGCCTTTTCTGAGGCGTCACACAAACATAGAAGACTGTAATTTTCTGTATCATTTATTCTTCTTTCCGCTTTTGTTACACATCGCGGAATCTTTATACTGGAAATTTTGTCCAAATCTTTCTTGATTTCAGTCCACTCATTTTCATATTCATGGGTTATTTCATCATCCCATGAAATCTGATTGCTCCAAAGTCTCTGTATCAGGATTTTGCCTTTAATCAGTGTCGGAGAAAACAATCCGAGTTGATCGAAATTTGCGGCAACTCTTTTCAGAATGTTCCTTTTAGTAATTACTTCATCACTGTTTTTGACTGGTTTCAACGTCATCATGTCATTGTTTGGGTTCCAGCATGGACCAAGAACTGTCACTGATTCTAAATCCGCTCTGTCTTTCTCGGGTAAAAATGTATTGAAACTCGCACTATTGGAAGCCCACTCTCGTAAATTCATGGACGCACTTCTAAACATATCCTTTGCTTCTTTGTAGAATTTGATGATGTCATATTCGCTATTTGTACCCGTTATCAAGTTATCCACATAGATATTGTCTTTTATATTTTCAGCAATTCTGTTCTGGTACGTATCTAGATGATACTGGATTGTTGCTCCGAGTATGAACGGACTAGAAATGATCCCGAAAGGTACACGACAAAATCTGTACTCTTGGATATTTGAGGCATCAAACACTGGCTTAGTGTAGTCTTTGAGCCACAAGAATCGTGTGACATCTCTCTGGTCTGTTTGTATTCCGACTTGCAGGAATGCTTTTTCAATGTCAGCCACTAATGCCACTTTGTTCAGTCGAAATCTCATCAAAATTCCACAAAGATCTTGTAAAATCACAGGTCCTCGATAGAGACATTCATTCAAATTCATGTTCTGCTTCTTTGTTTTTGCTGATGCATCATACACTACCCGAAGTTTGGTGGTATTTTTCTGCGGAGTAATGACCGCTTGATGTGGTAAATAATGTAGAGGTCCAGATTGCTGTGTATGGTCTATCTTTTCAATAACTCCTTTGGCAAGTTGATCTACAATCACATTGTTGTATTTTTCTATTAACTGCGGTTTACCACTCAAGCGTGAAACTGCTGACTTCAATCGTCCCATGGCAAGTTGCTTATTTACAGGTAGATTGAATTCTTCTTCCCGCCAAGGCCAGGTTACTTGGTAACGACCGTGCTCAAACTTGACTGTTTCCTTGAACTTTTGCAATGCAATTTCATCGTTGCTTCTTGTGATCTTATCGGTAATTCCGATGGACTCAATGTTCCAAAAGTCCTCTAAGTCTGGTTGCATTTTCATTGAGGAATCCAGGCTGGAATATACGCTGTTTATTGTTACATCGTTTCCATATGTCATAATCGGCATATTAATTTCTGAATCCGTCTGGGTTGTGTTATTTACACGTCCAGTCATGATCCATTCAAGTTTTGAAGCAAGCAAATACAAGCCTGGCTGTAGTTCTAGTCTGTTGGGAAGAACAATGTCCAAATAATAGTCATTGCCAATGAGTATTTCTATCGTAGAAGACTCGCGCTCCAACGGGATTGTGTCTGCTAACTCTATGCTGTGGATTAAACTATCCAATTGGGGCGATTTTGGTATAGAATTTCTCTGTATGCTGCCGCTGATTGTGGGAACTATATTTGCAGTAATAGTCATATAGTGACCGTTATTCAGTTTCATTTTTAGATTTGTGGATTTCGTTTTAATCACTTTTGATTTCTCACTGCCAAAGGTGACCAGTCTTAATTCTTGCTCCGAGTGTCCTTTTAATCCCAATTTTGCAGCTAGCCTTTCCGTTATATACGTTCTTTGAGATCCAGAATCCAACAATAATCTTGCAGTAGTTGTCACAGAACTCTCTGGATTTACTATCTCCGTTTTTGCTGTTTGCATAAGAACCATTTCATTTGAAGACATTAGAACATGTGCTTCGCTTACTTCGTTAGAACAGTCCTTTTGTGGTGATTCAGCCATCTCGTCAGCTAGTTGAACACTTGATTTTACTCCGAATTTCTCAGGACAAAGGCTTCTATGATGCAAATTTACTGCATTACAATACACACACTTTTTGTTTGCTCTACAGTCTTTTGACTTGTGCCCAACCTTTACACATTTGAAACACGCATCGCGTAGTTGTTTCTTTCTTTCTTCTAGAGTTTTATAAGTTTGACATTCGTCACTCCAATGGTCTTTCTGGCAGTAGCGACACTTTGTGGAGTATGTTTCTTTCATTTCCCTTGTCTTTGCTGGGTTTTGTATCCCATTTGTTGAGACAAGTGCCTGTGCAGAAGAACTGTATTGTCGGGAATTACCATCACCTCCCGATGGAACTTGTTTCTTAAATGGATTTGGCTTTGTAAATATATTAGTTGTTGCCCGATCCGTTGTCTGGTTTCTACTTCTTTTTTCTGCACGTTCTCGAGTTCTAATCGCGCAATTTTTGAGTCAGTGTCCCTACAGACCATTTCTTATCTGCTCCATTTTGAATCTCTAATTGTACCAATACTTCTTCTGGTAACTTTGATCGGATCATGGAGACAAACACGTCTTGATCGATGTTTTGCTTCATTACTTCAAGACTTCGCAGATGCTTCTCTACATTGTCCAAGAACAATCTCAAGCTGCCCACTTTATTTGTTGCTGGAAATAAATTGATTAGGTAGTTGTAATGAAGGTCAACAATTTCCTGTGTGTTTCCAAATCGGTTTTTTAGAATATCCACAGCCACAATATAGTTTTCATTAGACAATGCTATTCCTGCTACTGCTCTTCTGGCTTCACCAAACAACTTAGACTTTAGATAATTGAATTTCTCCACGTTTGAAATGTGACTGTTATTGTGGACAGAACTTTGAAATGAATCCCAAAATTCAACCCATTTAGTTTTGTCACCTCCGAATGATGTCATTTCCAGTTTAGGAAGTTTCACTGAACTTTTCTCTTCTTGTTTCCTTTCTTGTTTATAAACAAACTCTTGTTGTTGTTGTTTCATTTGTGTTGCAATAAGATTCTGCATATCTTGTTGCAATCTTATCAGCACTTCATTTGTTTCAGTTTGCAAAACACGTGGTTTTACATCCTGTTTTTGTTTTGCAGAGTCAAGTTTTCCCTTGTACTCCTTAAGATCCAAATATATTTCCATAGCCTCCGAACATAATGCACAATCATCATTCACTATTTGCTCCGTTTGTTCACTGTCTGTTTCCTCTAGTGCAGCTGCTAATTTTTCACTTTGACACTCTAATTTATCATAATACGACTTTATTTTTTCAATGCATTTCACAACTTTTGCCATTTGTTGATCTATATCAATTTCGACCATTTCAGCATAGAGCATTTCTCTTGCTTCGTCAAAAGAATTACTTAGAATGTTCCTGTATCGGGTTCTTACCCCTTTCAGATAGATAAGATTTGCCATTTTATTCACTGACAAGAATTTAGAATAATAATAATACACAAATGAGTTTAACTTATCTGGATCGTTAGTTTCCTATTCAATGTATTATTCCCGATTAGGATTTACTCCTTTGATATTCCATATATTTCACTGATGTTATCCGGCTCGCGGGACCAAAAATGTGGAGAATTTGTCACCACATTGAAAATATTGCTTCTTGTTTTTGTTACATCATAACAAACACTTAAATCCAGTATATTCACTTTTAATATTCCACTTATTTCTTTTTATTTTCGCAACACTCAACACTCATGTAATCCAAAGTCCCCCCTTCTACCATGTCCGTTGCCCTTTTATAGACCGAAACATATGCTCATTATTGGCAGAAAGACATGATAAGTGTGAATAGGAGCAAATAACATTAAACAACAGGTTATATAACAATAAATTCAGGCGGGAAATATAAATGCATGAATAAAGGAGCAAATTATAATTAAAACATTATGCGGGAATCTTTGTCTACTGTAGTTAGTAACTTAGGAGCATTTATTCACTCATCAAGAAAGTTAATATTCGTGTCCTTCACGACAGGTATATTGAAAACCCACTTTTCTTTTATACAATGCAAACATAAAGAAAGATACTAGAAATATATAAATGTACATGTAAGTGTTAAAGAGAAATTATCTAGCCCAACATTAAGTTGTATCGACAAATAATATTACTGTATAACATCTTATGTAAAGGTATGTATATTTAATCGGGACATTATGGTCATGATATAGCAGAAGACTTTCAATACAATAACTGCACTTTGATACCCTTTTTCGTGCTGCGGAGCATAACTTGAAAACTACCGAGGGCAATCAGTTTATATTTCATATATTTATAGAGGACGATGAGAGGAAGTTCAGTGTGCAAGAAACAATTAACTCTAGCCTAAGGATTATTGTTAGAAGTAAATGTCCCTATTTACATTATCTATTGCGTAATATAACTTAAAATCTATCAAAAAGAATCAATTGATACTTGATACATTTTATAAAACAATTAGAGAAGTGAAGTTAACAAACTCAGCCATGACTCTAGGTTTATCATTTTTAGAGTTACTTTCTTTACTATAGTTTCAGTTATTGTAGAAGATATTACTTCAATCTATAAGAAAAAAATAAGAGGACAAAACGACATCAGAGTTGCTTTCTATCCGTTTAAGTTCTTCTTGGTTCAATTAAACTTGGCATTATGGAGCATGCTGCTTTTAACTGGTAGCCCTTGTTGTCAATAAAACTAAACCACAGTTCTCTTTTCCGTTAGAAATCAAGCCATGTAATGCAGCTGTAGAAATAAGTGTACTATAGAAGCTTTCTATCAAAATTAAAATCAAGCCGTATAGTTTATATCAATTCCTTTCTCATTTTTAAGTATAATGATTCTGTTTCTATCATCTACATGTCAACCTACTTAATAATGTACTGATTGAACCATTTGCAATATAGTAAAAAATATTGAATAATGATATTGCACTCCAGGATCTCTTCTTGAAGCATCATGAAGAGGTTAATGGTTTAATAAAAAAACCTGATGAGCAGCAGGAACATGAAGACCAGCTTCCAGAAGGTAAATGTAGTTTGTCTTATTTGGCAATAATTAGTATGAAATTGTCTAAAGATTCGATATAGGTTACCATCGTTTTGGCTTACATAAGCCAGAGGTCTTGCAATTTTGATAATTGATACGACAGGTTATGGATCATTATGTATACGTATGGCAGATTGTTAAGCGTTGCTGTGGTAAATGCCTTCAGACTTTATAAAAATAATATTTAATTTCCGCTATATGCAACCGTAGAATGCAAGTACACTAACCCAAATTTAATTGATTCCATATCTTAGCAGAATTCCTAACATTCATACTTTGGTAGTTTATCATTTCTGTCTCAGTGAGGTATTGTGTTGATTTTTATAGACGGGGAAACTGAAGCATTAATGAAAACAGTGCACAAATTAAACAACAGAAAACAAAATGTTAGAATCAAAATATAGAACAATGATGTAAGCAAACAATGAAATTTATTAAAAGTATTAAAACTAAAAACATTTCATTTTCTTTAGCTTTAAAATTTACCGCAGATCTTTTAAAAAACAAATAAGTAGGGCCAACAGAATATTGATGTTTTATATAAATAATAGCACTTTTACATCGTCGGACACCCACGGTTGTTGACTCCGCTACGCTCCGTGTTGGAACGTAGTGGAGTCAACAACCGTGGGTGTCCGACGATGATAGACCTCATAAATGATTAACTTGTTGATGAAAATAAATTTCAGCAAAATCACATTCTACTCAAACCATTTTCTTTATAATGATATAGTAAACACCGTATATATCGACTCCGGATATAGCGAAATTACAGATATAAGGAGCAATTTTTCTGGATCTGATTTTTTCGTTCTTTATTTTATTAAAAAATGCGTTACCGATACAGATAACGATAAAATTTAAATGGTCCCGATTTGTTAGGAAATTATTATATTGATAAAATAGCACTTTGAAAGTTATATAATATTCGACAGAAATGCTTTTTGTAACACAAGCAAACGATGGCATTAAGGTGTCTGCATATGGTTGAAAGAGACGTTTGATACTAACAATATCATATTAACATGCTTTGTATCTGTCAGTGATTGTGGGATGCAAACTTTACAGTATAAGAGGAAATCAGTTACTGTTATTATTTCATTACTGTGACTCTTTGGAATTTATCACTTTGCTTGTGTATATACAGAGGAAGCTGCCACAAGTAGGTCAAAACAAGACAGTTTGAAGAAAACAGAGGTAAAACTTTTTTGGAACTCTTTTGTACAAAAATGCATCTTTTTATCCCCTCTGGGTTTTTTAAGATAAAAAAGTTTATACAAAATCGCTTTTTCCCGTAAGTCATCTTTAATTCTCTTTATCGCTTCCAAAAATGGTTTAACTGGCATACACAATTTAAAATTTGATGATCATTTACACCAATTATGAAAGTTAGTTGAACTGTTACTAAAATAGAGAAAACGGCCGGTTACTGATGTTGCTATAACTCGTGGCCCATTCTCCTTTGATAATAGGTTAAGTAATAAAAGACTAGTTGATTGATTAGTCATGCACTTGCTTCTTCTGAAATCAAAATCAGTGTGCAGTTTTCCAGTGCTTTTAAGTACATCCTACCCTATCTTAACCTCCTCTAGGAGTAGACTGGAATCTAGGAGTAGACATATGAACATCCTGAAGTGAAAGCAGTAATATGTCAGTATTGTATATTTTTCAGGAAGAGCATTACAAGCAGATTCTCAAAACCGCACATGATCTTTACATCGGCGTAAACAGTCTCTTACGAAATTTTTGCTTAGATGAACTTCCGATTTATTCATCAATCACTCTACCACCGGGTAATTTGAAACATAGTCTTAACATGACATTTTCCAATTATGAAAACACGTAAACAGTAGAAAGCACCGTTCAACTTGTTCTGATTTGCTAATAATGCCCCGCCGACTGATCCGTTCACAAACAGAAAATGGTTCAGGTTCAGTGTACCATGTGTGTCCAGCAGGGGCTGCTGTTAAATAAAACAGGAAAACAACCCACTTTAAACGGCTCATGAGCCAATGGATGAATTCTCACCATACTGTACAGTACAATGGAGTACTAAAGCACCATAGAGAAGTATAAAGTACTACAATACATTGTACTACACATTTCTATAGATAACTGAAGTACTGAGCAGCGTTCGGTGACATAACATTCAGCGGCTGACCACTTGAAATACAGCTTGCTCAGAAGAAGGACTGAGAGCACACTTTGCCCCCTTACTTTTTCACTTTTATTATATTAAGTTTTTCTTTCTTTTCATAAGAGTAGTTGGTATGACACAGCTTCTGTGCTGTATAAACGACACTATCTGATTAACGTTCAGTAAAAGATGCTTCAACCATTGCAAATCTGAGTCAATGATAGAATATCAATGTATTATTAGTTTAAACAAAATATTATGTAAGCACGACATTTTCACTCAAAAAGTGTGAAAATGTATAACCTCAGCTGTATTTATAGGGCCTTATAACGATACATCTGTATCACGTGTCTTCACCATTCACAATTACCCCGGAACGGTTACGTACTATTTCATCTATCACCATTACAGTTTCTTAAAAGTACATTACATATGCAGCACATTTTTAATAAGGGGAAATATTATTTTCAGTTATAATACAGATGTTTCATTCGCACACTGGACAAACAATACAGCAAATAGAAGAAGCACTCTTCAGTGAGCTGAAAGCACGATGTAACAATATTGCATTCACAAAATGTAATCAACACACAGACATAAAAACTTCGCAGAAGTTAATTGTTTTGAGCGTCGTCACTTCTAGAGTTTGCATAGACGCAGTTAATGCTATTCAAGATATAAAAGGTGAGTATCGCTAAAACATTCTGAAATAACAATTTCAGTGTACTAGAACTATAAATACAAATTCATCAGTTTTCTTTTGTTATTTCTTTGTGATTGTTTATTTTGTAAAATATCACAGGGACTTCTACATTGTACCATGGCACAATCCTTAAATACAATATAAAATAGCAGCAGGCGATAATAATAATAATAATAACATCAATATATCAATGGAAATCAATGCTGTCTGGTTCAATCTCGTGGTCGAAGTGCGCTGCATGACCTTGTTATTACACAGGTCCGCGGATGTTACGGCCGGGGACTACTCATTTTCTACATTCCTCCTCTTTCTAAAGAATGCATCCCCATGTATTTTTTTAGGGGTGGGGGGACGGGTCCAAGTGGAGATTGGTATTCCTTGTTTAAGGGGACATTAATAGTGCCGGTCAGAGAGACCCCGAGATGTGCCTCCAACCCCATAGTACAAAACTAAATGCATTCTGGTTAGCTGGCCCCGCAGAACAGGGGGCCATAAGCTCTAGCGATAAGCAAGAATCACAAATGTTTTCTTATACTGGCCAAGACTTCTGCCGAGGCCAATAATTATCAAGGACGTAACAGTACGTAACAGCGGTATAGGAAATACAGCAATTATTAAATGAAAACAAAGTCTCTGCCCCTAGTACTTAAACTACAGTCCAAGGCAAAATTAACACATTAAATGAACAAACATGTCCCTGGGCCCTATGTTAAACCCAAGGGCCGAATTAACTGAATTACATGAGTATATGTATCTGGGTCCTCTCTCCCTGATCCAAGGGCATAATCAACCAATTTGGGAAAATACACATCATTGGCCCAAGGGCAACTAAATCAAACGTACTAAAATAACATGTCCATCATTGGGCCCTATTTCTGGCCAGAAAGCAGAGTTAACTAAATTACAGGAATACACGCCCTACTGATCAATCCGTCTGACCCAAGGACAAACCGACCAATCCAGTAAGATAAGCGATTCCGCTCCTAGGCCACATCACTAGCCCAAGGATAATTAATATCATTACCTAAGATTTTGCTGTGACAGGCCCACAAACAAATAGGGCCCGTCCCTTTCCATTTGTTTTGACCAGTAACACAGGAGGGGTGATACCAAGTACCCTGGACAACATTCTAGTGGCCGACGTGAACAAATAATGTTGAGCTCACCTTCAAAATGCAAGCCATACGAGCTGTCAGTTAACAAAAGAGTCCAGCCCATGTGAATGCCCCGTGGAGACCCAACCGACTCCAATCCCTCCGAGCCTTCCGGTGTTGTCGCAAATCTCTGGCAAAACAACTGCCAGTGAGATTGGCCATCAATTTGTAACACTTGACCGTAAGGCAATTGACCTTTGCTTTCATAGCCCAAGTGCTCAATACCTCCCGGTTGCCATGGATCAACCAGGGTGGAACACATGAATCTTTGCGGTGATGTCGGAGGCAGTTCACAGTGATTGGATGCCACTGGTGTACAGTTGGGAAAGGGATCCCTTGCCCCAGCCCCGGTCTCGGGCTCCCCCGCTGTTGTGACCTGGAGGGTTCCACATTTGATAAGGAGGAGCCGGCCCTGACCTGGGCAGTGTAAATGCTTTACCGGGGTTTGATGCTTGGTGTTGCGTAGCATCACCCTAAATAGGTGATGTAGGTGGAGTGAGAGGAGGTGCAGGTGTATACCTCCCCTAACAAGACACTGGACAGGAAGGACCCGCTATTAAACTGGTGGGCCGTGTCCCCAACACTTGAACGTATCCTTGAGTATATGTAGCAGTTTGTGTGTAAGAGGAGGCTAAGCTGTACTTCTACCCCATTTTATAAACAGAAATTCGAGCGTACACCCCTTGACTATTATGAGTTTTTGGTGTACCCCTTTGATTAGGTACTTGGGTGTACCCCCCTTGATAAAAAAATCCTGTGACACCATCCGATTACGCCTGCTGAGCCATGTAGCCTGCAGTGTTAGCCAAAGGTATTGTAGAAAAAGCACTCCTCTTGACTAAGAGGTACTGGGGTGAACCCCGGTGATAATGGGGAACTGGGGCATATCCTTGATTGTTTGCCATGGGGTTGTGAAAATGTATCCCTCATGACCGAGGGAGACTTGGCTGTACCACCACTGATTCTGAGGAACTGGGCTGTACTCCCCCTGGATAATATGGTCTTAGGTGCACCCCCCCCCCCCCCTCCCCGTTGATCAATTTGGGATTGGGTGTACTCCTCCTTCCTCCTTATTATTAAGAGCTGGGGTGTACTCCCCCTGATAAATAGGGTCTAGTGTGCTCTTCCCTGATTTGGTGTCCTTCACCTTATTACTAGGAGCTAGGATGTACTCCCTTTCTTTAATAGGAGCTGAGAGGTGCTCCCCTGATTAATAGAGGCTGAGGTGTACTCCCTCTCATTGAAAGGAGCTGAGACATGCCCCCTCCCTGAATAATAGGGGCTGAAGTGAACTCCCCCACGCAAATAGGAGCTTTGGTGTCCTCTTGACGAATAGGAGCTGAGATGCACCCCCTCCCTCATTAAACTACTTAATCAAAGCTTCGGTGTCCTCCTAATAAATACCAGCTTAGGTGCACTCCCCCTCATTAATTGGAGCGGAGGTGTGCTCCCCCTGATTAACAGGGACTTGGTTACACCCCCTCACTAATAGAGGCTTTATTGTCCTCCTGATAATTAGGAGCTGGGATGTACTCCCCTTCATCCATAGGGGATGAGGTATTCTCCACCTTACTAATAGGTAGGGGTGTAACGATAGTCGATACTATCGACTTATCGCGATTGTATCAGGCCCGATATTCAATAGTCGATAGCAATTTCACACTATCGATACTATCGCCGATAGTCTGGACAGCTATCGACTTTTCTCGATAGTTTTATTATGTTGGAATGCAGCAAGTAAAATTTCCATGGGGTGACGTAACTCCTTTTAGACTGTAAACTGATTTCACAGTGTTCTTTTGTAACAAGCGGTCTTTTGATTTGAGATCGCGAACCAGTCTAAATTTTACGTAAAAAGCCGATTTTAAACGAATGACTACTAACAGATAGTTCAATATACTTTACGAAACTACCAAGTTTATGATGTGTCCACTTCTTATTTAAAGTGTCTGGGAAGTTAAATTCGTTTGTTTACATAAATTTGTACCGCCATTCCGAAACAAACGTCTGTATTGGTGAATAACGAAGTTATACGCTCTAAAACACAATGCCTCGGTAGCGCAGTGTAATGTATCCCCGCTTGGCACGCGGGAGATCAGAGATCGAAACCTCGCCGGAGTGGAATTAACTTGAGGTGTACCCCTTTTGACAAACTGGGACCGGTGCGTGATCCCCCTGATCAATACTGAAAGGGGCTGAGGTATAACTCTCCTGACTACTGCGGGCTGAAATGTGCCCCCCGCCCCCTCTTATCAATGGGGTTTGAAATGTATCCCCCTGACCAATTTGGACTAGGTTATGCTTCCTCTGATTAATACCCGCCACTTGAGCAGACCCCTATAGAGAGGTGCCAGGGGGATCAACTTGCTGAACATCAGACACTGCAATGCTTGGCAGGGATTGTGCTCGCCCCTCAACATGTTCAATATGACCACAGATACATTTTTGTACTCAGGGTTTGGACAAAATTACCATGATAGTGTATCAACTTACCGGTCTCAAATTGAGGCTTGCCACATCTCTTATTGACTAGTTAACATGAGTCCTATATATAGCACTCACGTGATGTTATCGGTACCGCTTTTATCTTATACTTTAAGACGCGGGGAACCAGAACGTGTTATACACAGTCATATCGCCTAAAATGCGTCCCCGTACTTTAACTGTGCAAATGAAATGTGTAAAAGGGCACCGATAAAAACACGTGAGTGCTATATATAGAATTCATGTAAGCTAGTCAATAAGCGATGTGGCAAGCCTGAATTTGCAGGTTTTTGTAGAATTTTGATAAGAAGCCGCTGGATCCAATGTGTATCCTGACTCAATATTACAGATAATAGTGTTCCCCTTTAGATGAGACCGGATCGTAATTTTGCAGAGAAATCGACTTCTAAATATACATGCGCTCTTGCGTGTGGTTTACAAACTTCGTAAGATTTTGGGTCATGGCAATTTTCCAACTGTATTTGCTAAAATTATAAAACGTTTTGTTAAAAGAGGTTACGACCCAACTGTTTTGAGACACACCGCATGTTTGGTGTTCAACCCGTTTACAGTTGGACGCTATGCTTCCCTCTTTGATTGTGTCTGACGGAAGAGGGGGGGACTCTGTGATGGGCAGTTTTTAAATCCCACTGGGACGAAACTGTTTTGATTTCTGTCCTCTGGCCTGTTTCGTCGGGCCCTTAAGGGTGTTTCTCTTGGTGCTCTGCCTTCTGCAAAGGCATTGAGTACATAAGTTTTTTGGTTCTCAAGGTTTGCTTTTTATATATTTATACACGAGCATTTTTGTGTTTTACATACCATGCCTTTTGTTTCCATTGCGTGTGTTAGAGATTCACCTAGCAGGGATTACTTTTATTTACACTGTCCTGTGACTTTGGAACATGGTGGGGGTAAGAGTGAGGTTGGGTGCGCACCATAAACCGGTTTAAGCTCCCCAGTGGTGTTTTTGCCACTGACCGTTCCAAGGCGGTGCCCCACTGTGGTCCTTTAATTGTTCGTTTTGTCCTCGTGTGTTTGCTTTGTATGCTAGTGTGTGTCGGTAGTATATGTGTGTGTGTGTACATGATTGTGTGTGTTTGTGTGTATGTGTGTGTTGGTGGTGTGCACTTCTGGGTGCTGTGGGGCTCGTTTTGGGGAGGCTGCGTTTTTGGTGCGTGGCATTCCCTGTTTGATATTATTTTTGTTTTTTTGTTTGCATATCTTCTATATATGACATACTACGGTGAAAAAAGAATTTCATTTATTCTTTTTTTCTGTCCAAACCCCGAGTGTCTGTTAATGTGACAAGAACGTTGGTCAGCCGCTGTATAAACTTGATTCTTCCGGGGTGTCAAATCATACCCAACGATGTGGGCATCCCCAGCTCCCACATGCCTTAGATCAACCGGTTTACCCCTTCTGAGGGCTGATGTATCCCCAATCGCTCCAAAACTGACATGCCTACGCTTCAACTCCCCTGGCACATGAGGATGTGCCTAAGCTCTCAACACTGGGGGACCGGGTGCCCTAGATGATTGTGACCAATATTTCTGGCTTGTACTCACTATGTGAGGCCTTGAAGGCCCCGTCCTCCCAGGGAACACCTGTTCATTTCTTGCATGGTACAGCGCACCGGGGGATGAAAAGGACGTTTAGTGATCATTATCACCACCCAAGATGTCAGCATCCACTGGACTAGAACAAGAGTTGTGCTCCAGTTCACATTGCCCTGATAACAAGGGAGCTGAACAGTCCTCTTCATCAGAGTCTAACCAACCGGAGTCATGCAAGTGATATGGAAGCTTAGGGTTTCTCACAAAGGATTTTTGTTCATCACTGCTGTTTTGTTTTGCAGCCGCCGTATTCTGTGAAATGCAGTCGGGGTGATATTGTCAGATTCCCTCCTGAAAACCACAAGTTCCTTTACCCGCTTTGCCCCAAGACCAGGAATCATACCCCGGATGAGCTCAATTTCCGTGAATTTGATACGAATCAAGTCCCTTGGGGGGACGATTTTTCACGGATTCTCTATTGAGTAAAATTAGAGCAGTTTTTAGAAATTACTAGTGAATAGAACCCTAGCACTTCACTTAATTCAACAGGACAACATATAGAAACAGAGAACAGTCAATGATTCTTTTAATTATTTAATAAAATTACACAAACCTAGAAATCACTGAACACTAATCTGAAACAGATGGGGAAATGGTACCCGGCAAAGAGAAAGGCCCTGCTCTGCCAGGTACTGTCAGTTATTTATTAAATAATATCTTAGAATATTTACCGCCTGGTATTCTTTTACCCGGACACCGCTTTAACAAGCGACTTCCGGTTCGGAAGACTCGAAACGGATTCCAAGTCGCGGAAACCAAAAAAAAACAGTCAGAAACCTAAATATCATCCCATAGATATTTTAACTTACATTGAAATATGGCAGTCAATAAATGGCCAAACTAAAACCAATCCGGCGTGCGGATACCTGCCGAACAGAGTTTCAATATAATATTTTTTTTGAGGCCCCGTTTGGGTAAACACCGTTTATTGTCCCCGTCAGCGGTTAAATAGAGGTCGGGGATCCATCCTCTGTTGACTTTACAAATTTTCAAAACAGGCATGGTATAAATGTTACAGTATAAATGTTACAAAATTGTTACATTTACATATTATTAAGAAGCATTCGAACAATAATTTGGGTTATACCCTTAGCAAAAAACTATTTCATTCATCTGGGGAAAATAAACCATTTAACAGGGCCATACTTGTAATGTATTGGCAATTTAACAATATTGAAATACAGTATACAAAATTTTTCGAGAATGTAACGTAATATTTCTTTTCGTTCATGTATAGAATAAGGTTATAAAGCACACAGAAGATCAACAAGATACCAATATGGTTTGTATTTTTCTACCTGAACCGTTTTTTTTTCATAATTGACGAGACAAGGTTAAGGCTTCCTTTAAGGCTAATCATAGATGGTTTAACTTCCTTCCTTTCACATAAAAATAAATATTTCTTAATTTCTAGACATAAGCTATTATAATGTTCCAAACCTGTTTTAGTATATCCTAATATAAAAGATCTACTGTCAATGACAAAAATTGTTATCAAAATTTCTAGCAAGTCGTTTAACTTCCTGTATTAGAGACTGGCTCAAATCACATTCCCAAAACAGATGAAGTAATGTTTCATTTCCAGCTTTGCAGAAAGTACATAAATGTGTTGTACTTATATTCATTTTATACAGTAATACATTTGTTCCTAAAATTATATGTGTAATCCTCATTTGAAGCCACTGTAGATATGTATCATTACTTATATCAAATACCCAGCTGTAAATGTTTTTCCACTGTAAATCTTCATTTGGAAAGACTGTACCCCACTTACTTTTACATGATGGAATTTCTTTATTCTTTATAAAAATATTGTAAAGCGACGTGAACCTTTGGAATTGTGTATTATTGGCTTCAAATAGAAGGGTATTAAAGGGAATGTGTACATGTACTCCTCTACTTCTAATCTAACAGTGTCTGTTTCTAGTTGCAAAGTATTCATATTCTTTTTTATTACATTTTGAAGTCCAATGTATGTTAAAATATTAATATGACAACCTGCTCTTATCTCCAACACGTGTCTGTCCAGAAATCTTCCATCTCTCTTCAAAATATCCTTAACAAATCTTATGCCTTTCTCATACCATGCTTTTATATACAGTGGTTTATTTCCGATCAAAAAATTTCTATTGTAAAATAGAGGTAGGTTTAAAAAGTCATCTATATCTTTTATCTGCAGCTTGTCAATCAGATTTGCGTATGCGCTGTACACATCCTTCCAAAAGACATTTTTTAAATCTTTTAATACAATATCTATGAAGCATCTACCACAGTTCAATATCATTTCGAGATTAACAATTTCAGAAATAAACGTAAAACAGTTACTGTTACTAGACATTAACATTTGTCTTACCCATGTCAATTTAAGACACTTCATATAAGCAAATATATCTATCATCCTTAGTCCACCTTCCGTCTCATTTTTAACAAATACAAATACTGAAGCTTTAAATTTTGGTAGACCTTGCCAGACAAAATCAAAGAACAGTTTATTTATCTCTTGTAAAACATTTGTGTCAGGGTTAGGCAAGGATATAAACAGGTGTGTCAACAATGGTAATAAAAGGGTCTTAACAATAGTTATTCTACCAATAGGGGTAAGATGTCTTCTATACAAATACATAATGCTGATTTTAATTTTTTCTAACTTCTCTTTAAAATTTAAGTCAATCATTTTCTCCATATCAGTATGAAACCATATGCATGTACCTAGACGTTTGAAACATTTAGTCCTTCAGTTAAGTTTCCATCGTGTTTTAATAGCCCTTGTGCTATATTTTAAAGCACCTATCCACACAACATGTGTTTTATCAAAATTAACCTTTAAACCAGAAAACATTGCAAATTCATTTAGGATATGCAGTTCACTGTTCAGAGAGTTATCAGACCCATCTAAAAGTAATGAAGTGTTGTCAGCAAACTGACTGATTTTGTGTTCAACACCATTTATATATATACCTCTAATATTGTTACAGTTTCTAACCTTTATAGCTAAAATCTCTGCACATAAAATAAAAATGTACGGACTTATTGGGTATCCCTGACGGCACCCTCGGTCTACATTGAAAAAGTTTGATAAAAACCCATTTAGCTGAACTGCAGTTTTTACGTCAGTATAAAATACTGAACTCCACCTCAGGAAGTCCGGACCGAACTTGTAAAATTCCAGGGTGTTCATGATAAATTCTTGTGAAAGGGTATCGAAAGCTTTTTCAAAATCAATCATTAACAAAAGGCCCGTTATATTATTATTTTCAGTATGATTCATTATGTCATAAAGTAGACGTGTATTTTCCCCAATAAATCTCCCTTTGATAAATCCAGTCTGTTCTTTGTGAATAATAATAATAATAATAATAATAATAATCTCTTTATTTTCAGAAGGTAACTCATTAAGACATAACAAATATTAAGTGCAGTACATTAATAGGTGATAAATCTTATATACAATGAGGCCTTCTTAAACAATTTTAAAACAAATTCAAACAAGTATAAACAACACAATATGAATAAGACTATCGTAATATGCATACATATTACATTAAGATATAGAAATAATGACAGACATAAAAGATTATGTTTCACTTACAATATAAAGTAGGTTGCAAAAAAGTATTTACAATTTATCAGTCTTAAGCAGAAATGTTTTTAAGCTATATTTGAACGCACTGACACTTGATAAAAGTCTTATATCAACAGGTATTATGAGAGTATCTAGTACAGATTTAAGACTTTTTGCTATCGACCCAGAGGCTAGCTTGTATATAATATTAAGTAAGGTGATTGGACGCCAATTTTTCAAAAATTGTTTCGGTTTATTATCTTTATGTATGCAACGATAATTCCTTGTTTCTGTGTGGAAGAAAATGCACCCTTTTCAAAGGCATTATTTATAGCTCTGACAACAAACTTTCCTATTTAATTTCAATTTAATAATGAAGTCTCGGGATAAATCTGATATCCAGAGCAAAACAGGCCCTTTGTAAAGCCTACTAATGATATCTCAAGCCGATATTTATACCGACTCAATAAAACTTGAGAAGTCAAAAGGATGGTCGGGACAATCAAATATGACCGCGCGTGGCAACCACGTTTGACGGAGTTCTCCGCCCAATTCTTAAAAATTAGGTCTCCTGGTGTGGAATCGGGTCACGCTGACACCATTGTAGAAAATCACAGGGGACTTCTACCGTGGTACAATCATTAAATACAATATTGAATAGCAAAAGGCGTTAATAATGATGATATCAAATATATCAATGGAAACCAATGCTGTCTGGTTGAATCTTGGATCGAAGTGCGCTGCATGACCAAGTTACTTACACAGTTCCCCGGATGTTACGACCGGGGACCACTAAATTACTACAATTTTATTACATGTTATATAGACAAACAGAGTGCATTGAGGCGTGTATGTTCGTTTTGCTCATCAGAAAACTACAACAGTTACAGCAATTTAACTTAAACAAGTTAGTGTAATTAAGGATATGTGGTTCAGTCAATGATTCATGTAAACTGCCGTTTATATTTATAAACCTAACCTTTATGCATTTTATTCATTTATAGCTTGAATGGTGCCATTTCTAAAACTGAACAATATCAAGATTTTCTCATTTCTGTAAAGGTAGAATGTTTTTACTGTAACTAAGTAAAATTGGTTACGAAAATTGACAATACTACAAATAGAATTTCTAATCAAATACTTCTGTATGTGTAGCTAATCACCAAAGATAACTACGATCTATTACTTTCAGTGATAAATGTGGAACGCAATATCAAAAATTTAAATGGAAATGTGTCCAGAGGACCTGGATGCCCCCGTTATGTCGTTTTAGAAACATATTTAAAAAAAAAGTTGTCGCTTCTGAAAAAGCATGTCAGAATTCGATTATGTTTGGTACAAGTAATAAACTTTGTTGTTTCAAACTTTTGAAAATTTAGAAGTCCATCGGAGCTTATACCATGGTGGTTTGTCTGTCGTCCGTCCGTCCACAAACTTCTCCTTGATTACGCTCTACAGGTCGCAATATTCATTTGACTTTCATGAAACTTTCTGATAAGGATCCCTGCAAATTGTAGTTATTCCCTATTATTCTTGGAGTAAGTGAGTCAAAGGTCAAGGTCACAGTGACCTCTAATAGAAACTCCATGATAACACTTAACAGGTCATAATTTTCATTCAACTTTCATCAAACTTGGTCAGAAGGTTTCCTGCAAGATGATCCCTATTGTTTTCGGGTTAGTGTGTGAAAGGTCACAGTGACTTCCGTTATATTTTCCTGATTTTATTGATAAGGCTCTACGGGTCACAGTTTTCTTTTAACTTTCATCAAACGTGTTCAGAAGGTTACCTATAACAAGTGAATGTTCCCATATATTTTGGGGTCAGTGGGTCAAAGGTAAAGGTCACAGTGACCTCCGTTAAATTTTCCTTGATAATGCTTTACAGGTCACAGTTTTCATTAAACTTTCACAAAACTTGCTCAGAAAGTTTCCTGCAACATTTCAATGATCCCTATTGTTTTAGGGATCAGTTGGTCAAAGGTCAAGGTCACAGTGACTTTCAATTTCCTTGATAACGCTCGACGGGTCACAGTTTCCTTTTTACTTTCATCAAACTTGCTCAAAAGGGCCCCTGTAACATGTACATGTAGATGATCCCTATCGATGTTTGGGTTAAAAGGTCAAAGGACTCAAACTACATAGAATGATAGGTCTTACTACGTAGATGATGCCTATCGTTTTTGGTGTCAGTGGGTCGAAGGTCAAGGTCACAGTGTACCGAAAATATTTTCCACTCAATATTTTGAGATCTACATCACCCACAGTCTTCAAACGTCATAGGATGATTGGTCTTACTGAGTAGATGATCCCTACTGTTCTTTGGGGTCAGTTGGTCAAGGTCACATTGAACTTAGCTTTTCCTTGGTAACATTGCAAAAGATTTGTACAAAACTTACTCAGAACAATCCAGACATACAGGCCAGTAGTCTAAGAGCGATACAGGCCCTTTTTTGGCCTATTTTTGTAAAAATGATGTCCTTAAGGAGGATGTAATCATTTTCAAATAATCTTATGTTGTGACCTCGACCAGTATTCTAAGGGCGTTATATTGGCGTGTGACACATCGTCATGTTATGATAAACACATTGTCATGTGATATATCAAATCAAAACATCATCATGTATAACAAAGTTATGGACCGGAAATGGATTTCAAACAATCTTATGCTTGGACTTTGACCTGTGATCTAAGGTTGTTAATTTAGCGTGCGACGCATTGTCTTGTTATGGCTAACACTTGTGCCAAATTATTTCTAAAAACCATCATGTATAACAAAATGGGCAGGGTAGTTGACGTATGTTGAAAAACTTGTTGTCCGACCAATTTTGCTTTTTTCAAGTGTTTGTTTTATAGAGTAAAGTTAATTCGTAAATAGGAAAACTAATTGTGTAAAGTAATATGAACTGGAAACGATTTTTAAGACTGACGCAGAACGTAATGAAGAAACGCATACACGGGCATGTAATGATCTAATTAAAAAAGGTAAAAATGTAAAATATATATAGTTATATCATGTCACACTTTGCTAAATTACTAAAGCCTGTAATCACTTTATGGCCACTCTCTTTGTCACTTAACTTAGGCTTAAACTGTGTGTAAATAGTCCTCCATAACAATTAATTTTACCAGGGACCATGTGTACATGTATAAGATGCATGATTATCTCCGTGATAATTTCAAAATATTTGAACGCCAAAAACACAATTGAGACATCAGCTAATTAGCAACATCCCGCAAATTAGTTCTGCTATAACGCGGTACCTCCCATTGCTATCAGTGGGCCTACTATCACATACCAAAAAGTGACATAGAGCAAGTTGCTATTCTCTCTTCTTCCCTTCATTTAATGAAATTTGGAAATAAAAAAGATAAATGAAGTATAAATTGAAGCGAGTTGCACACCACAGGAATTTCCATCTCACCTTTCCCATCAAAATACTTAATTTAGATTGTTTTATAGTCCCCGTCGTCCCGTTTATAGTGTAATAGTTTTTTTGTACAAATTGAAACTAACGGCAAAAATTTCGCTTAGAATTATCACATTTTGGGCGTTTTACTACAGTATATAATATATTGAAAACGATGGGTAGAGTTTATAATTTTAAAAATACTGCATTAATTCAGTCTTAGATAATTTAAACAATATCCATTACAAAGTTGACATGCTTAATCTTTTTCCGGTTGTAACTCTAAAATGAATTTATTAGTTAAAAAGTTATCGCGAGTTAATAACAACGCTTCTACATATGTATTGGTCTTTGCTGTGACACTTCTTCTGCCACATGACTGAATTCAAATATGTTTACAAAACTTTATGGCGTTATGTGCGAATATGTCTAGTTACTTTGTTGACAACACATGTGCCTACGTTACCCTTCTGAACCTTCTTCTGCATAGTTATTGTTTTCTTTGTTGTTCGACACAAAAATGTAAAGCCAAGTTTCGTCACCTGTTACAACATCCATCGGATACATAGAATCACAGGTCATTATGGCACGTGGAAATCATGCAGAATTAGTCAGTCTTGTAGGACAATGATATTTCTAGCGATAAGATATACATGCAATTCCACCTAGAAATCAAGATTATTGTTAAGCCAAATATAATGTAAATAATTAGGACATTAAAAACTCATTTTATTGCATTTATGAAACACAAGTTTACCATTTGTGATTAAAAATAAAGCGATACTGTTAGTGTACCCGAGTGGACATCTACCCCCCGTAGGCACAAGTTTAACATGATTTTTAGGCCATTTGAATTTTTCATTTTTGAAATTCGAAGTACTCCCGTGAATATGGGAGTATGCCTGGGTACACGCTTTTTGCCTTTTCTGATAGGCTAGAGAAGCTATGTAAACATTGCCTAGATTCGAAACAAAATGGACGCCGTTCCACCGATTCAATTTTTTCAGCGACGTTTGCAAGCACTGTGCACGTCGTTTAGAAAAATAAATCAAATTTATAGACATTGATGCTATCTTTACCTTCGTCAAGGAGCCGCCGTGGCGCAGTGGTAGCGCGTTCGCCTAAGGATCGTAGGGCCCCGGGTTGGATCCCTACCATAGCCATGTAGGTAGTGTCCTAAGGCAAGACACAAATAATTCCACATTGCCTATCTCTCTTCGCGGTTGATTACATCTGGAATGAGTCTCGGGAGCGATTAATCTAAGTTGTGCGAACTTGTTTCGCAATCGAGAATAAATAAATTAGTATATATACATAAAGCACCAAATGTCATGGTCTAGAAAACATGTGCACCCTGACCGGGACGCGAACCAATTGCCCTTCACTTACAGAGAAGTTAGACCGAGTTCTCGTAATCCTTTTTTCCTATCAAATATATTTCACGAACTATCCATTCGAATACGAATACGAATATTTTATAACGCATAAAATATTTTACAATGTTTATAGCATATTTTAACAAAATATGAAGATCAAACAATGTATTTCAAGAAGAGGTTAAATTAACAAAGTATACAATAATGTGTGTCCAAAGAACTGTATATTAACCGCAAGTCAAGTCTCAAAATACACAGAATCATATTATATAATAACTGTTTCTATAAGAGTATGAGCCATCTTACAGAAAGATGGAACATCGACATTAAAACTAGGTTGTGCATACAGTGTTCAGTGCAAGATGAATATAATCTTTCAAAATCAGACGATTCGCTTTTTATTTGCAAAATAGATATATTTAGAGAGAGCAAAAATAGTTTTCCTTGAATTTGAAGACAATAAACTATCAAATTTGAAAATCGTGGGCCAGTGACAATAATATGCTTTAAAATGTTTTTTTCTGAGATCACGATAATGAGGGCAAACCAACAGGAAATGGTATTCATTCTCGACTTTTCTCATTGTACATGATTTACATAATCTAAGTTCGCGAGGTGTATTATCATATCTTCCGGATTATATGCAAAGACTATGAGAAGATGTTCTAAATCTAGCTAAAGCAGTTCTATATTTGTTATCAGTTATTGCATCTAAATATTTCTCTGCTTCAAAGTTATGTTTGAATATACAGTATGTCTGCAGACGACCAGAGTTGATGATATCTGCATACCACTTTTGCAAATACATGTATATATCAATTATTCTTTTTTTATGACTTGAAAAGGTATATCGACCTCAAACTGGTTATTCCATACATTCATTAGTCCAAGATTGGACAGTATATATTTGATACAAAATGCCCAATGTTTTCCGTGATATGTATTATCCAGATCAGCGTCGGTTTGTAAAAGTCTATAAATTTGTTTCACAATAGATGTGTAATTTTGTTTTAGTATTTTGATCCAGTACTTAACCATATTTATTTTTCGAATGATATGAAGTGGAAAACGGCCTAGTTCACCGTAAATCGCAGAAATATTTGTAGACTTTCTTACTCTAATTATTTTTTGTAAAACATTTACGTGAATATGTTCCAAATCCTTAGCTTCATGCGGTATGAATATTAAAATTGAGGATGGAGCCTACCAATGAATCAAACAATATACACTTTTGAGACGTATGTAATTCAATATGTTCTAAAATAGTGAATACGTTATGCAGTACGAAAGACGCGTACTGTGCAATTGATTTTTGGGTTCTATACCAGTTACCGTTTTTGAATAGTGTGACACAGAGATATTTGAAGGAATTAACTAATTCAATCGGTGTATCACATATGAAAAAGTCATGTCTGGAATGTCTACCTTTTTCAATTATCATTGCTTTAAAACCTTGGGGTCAATTGGTGGTATATATTATACATGACATAAATATACATCTTGATCAAAACTAAATAATTTTGCTGAAATTTTAACCCAAATATAACCATTTTCACATTTTCAACAATGTTAACATAT
Organism: Saxidomus purpurata; assembly: GCA_022818135.1. Classification (NCBI taxonomy): domain Eukaryota; kingdom Metazoa; phylum Mollusca; class Bivalvia; order Venerida; family Veneridae; genus Saxidomus; species Saxidomus purpurata. Next base: position 35,398,250 of record JAFMSR010000001.1, read on the forward strand.
TGCCTTAAATCAGATTTATAATAAAAAGAAATCACTCCACTGTATCTACCTTTAGATGTGTTTTTGGACTTATTACCAAAATATATGTTCAACACTGTAACCTGCAATATCAAAATTAAACGTTTCTTTAGTTGACAACCATGTTTCATTCAGAAAAATAAGGTCGTACTCATTTGAATAAGATATAAAGACCTGTTCTACAAGCTTTCGTTTCAAACCATTTATATTCCATGCTAAGACCCTTAAGTATGTCTCTTCTTGACTTCCCTAATGTCCTGTTGTTGCCGGACAATGCTCTACCCCATCAATAAACAGTTTTGCACCTACAAACTTAACAGTTTTTCCATTTTCTTTTGCCGTTTTCATTGCTGGATAGAGTGGCTTCCTAGCGTCCCTTATCTCCCGGGGTAACAGTGCACCGATTCATAGCTTTGCGTCTTTTAGTTGTTGGGCAAAAGCGTATAATTTTGATCTTATCTTATTATTTGATGTTATCCTTTCCTTTGGGATAATGAACTTGGCGACAATTGGACGTGGTTTCTTCGAGCCGTATTTCCTGCCTACCCTAAGTGCGCGGTCGATAAGTACCGACTCTACCTCCAAATCGTTCATTTCCAAATGTTTTGTCATTACGTTTCTTTACTAATTTTGTACAGTCCTCACCATCCCCTCCTTTTTCTATACCATAAAACATTAAATTTTCGCGCATTGATTTTGTTTCAAGTTCTAGAACTCTTGTGTCAATCTCTGCATTTTGGAGTTTCATATTTTTCTATTCAAATTCTAAGTTATCAAATGCCCTTTTCATTGATCTAATATCGTCTCTTGTCCGTTTCAGATCCTTTTTGTTGTTGTCTTGTTCATTTGCCACAAATAATTCACAAGACTTTTCTGTCTCTGTAACACGAGCCTCCAAAATTTTGAATTTTACATCCAAATCGGACACCTTTGAACTAATCAAATTAACAGGTTTTTTTTTTCAATTTTATCCACAGTATGTAGTTTCTGTTTAATTTGCCTCATTTCATCTAAAAGTTCAGTGGCCCACGGAGGGGGTGTTGATGGCATATTGAAGGCTCCGCCACTGAATGGGGAGTGGGTGGGGCTAGTCATATATGGTTGCATGCCGAAGGGTGGTTGTAGAAATGCCATATTTAGATAAAAAAAATGAGAGTTCTTCACTCACAATTTGCTCGTATTGCTCACTGTAATGTTTGTGTTTCTTTTTTAAATGACCTTGATTATATCCATTACAAGGACTGTCCACTCCATGTTCACTGTAAAAACTCGTGACATCCGTGCAATCAGCTAACAATTGAGATGTAGCTGGACGTTTATCTTCTTACTTTTCTTCTTGTCCGAGTCTAAATGTGGTGTATTTATACTTTCCGACATAAGTTAAACACTTTTTAAACATAATAATTCCATTTTCGAACTGAAATATCCTCAAAGAGCACATAATTTTGGTTATTTTCATGGAGCTAAAAAAATCCATGTTCTCGCTTCAAAATTGACCTTGACATTCACTGGTCAAGAAAGTATAATTACTCTTCACTTATGATTGACATTAGTTTGGTGGTAGCAGCATATTATAAATTATTTACGTGCATGTACAAATTATACATCCATTCAAGAAAGACTGAAAATGCAAGAATATTTTATAGGCGTTTCTAATTCGGTATTATCTAATTTAAAGATGCCTTACAGCGTAAATCTCTCAGTTGATTTTTTATACATTCTACTTGTTAATTAGTGGCGGTTGAAAAGTTACCAACTTCCGGTCAAAGGCGAGCTTGATACGGCTGCGCAGAAAAACATAATGTTGCTGATAACCATAAACTAGATCGATAGCATATGGAAGTTCCAATTAGCTCTGATGTAGAGATTTTTGCTATAAATATCCGGGTTCTCGGTAACCGTTTCTGCTTTTGAAACAAACAATTTTCTGAATTATGTTAATAAATATGTTTTCCGTGACATTTGCTTTGCAAAACAATTTGCAGTTCAGTCTGCAATTCAGTCTGCAATATTCCATACTTGTTTTATTTTTTGCTTTAAGTTGGTGAGAGCTCATCAAACCCACTTTGCTTTGAGACACACACAAATTCAGTGCCTTCAGCGCATTGATTTCATGTGGCTATTGAAAACATAATTTGAATTGAAAAACTTAAATGTCTGCGCATGCTCTATCACTAGAATGTTTTTGTTTCAGATGTCTTTGAGGTTACTTGAAATGTTAATTAAAGTCACTCAGAGCTTAATCAGTGAACGATTAAATATGTTGATGTTTTCGTCGTTAAATACAGTATTAAATACTAAACACATTCTTATCTATAAGTTAATAGACACTAGAAAGTGCACCTTTGCATCTGATAAGCTTACTTAAGCACGTGCTTTGAATGAGCTATTGTGTTCCCTCACCGTAAGGCGGTCGTTAGACGTTGTCCGTTCAACTCCCTTTGTGAAAGACTACTGGGTCAGTTCCACCCCAGGCCTGTGTAATTGAATAAGTTTGGTTTACGTGTAAAAAACGTATACTTTAGGAAACGACAGGCATGAAATATTCCATTGGTAATATGATGCTCCTGAGGCCTGCCTGAGTGGGTCATATGTTTTACATAGAAATATAACTATACTAAAGTTTATGAAATCTTCTTGTCAGAAACTGTAAGGCCTAGAGCTAAGGTATATCGTGTGTAACATTGTGTAGTTGTAAAGTTAAATCAAGACATGTCCATACGGTCAGACAGAGAGAGACAGAGACAGAGACAGAGACAGACAGAGAGAGAGAGCGAGAGAGAGAGAGAGACAGACAGACAGACAGACAGACAGACAGAAGAGAGAGAGAGACATAGAGAGACAGAGAGACAGAGACAGAGACAGAGAGAGAGACAGAGACAGACAGACAGAGAGAGACAGAGAGACAGAGACAGACAGAGAGACAGAGAGACAGAGACACAGAGAGAGACACAGAGCGAGAGACAGACAGAGACAGAGAGACAGACAGAGAGACAGACAGAGAGAGAGAGAGAAAGACAGACATACAGACAGACAGACAGAAAGAGAGAGAAAGAGAGGGAGGGAGGGAGGCAGGGAGAGAGAGTGGGGGGGGGCATTTGGCAATTATCTGTGTCTTGCCTAAAATACTATCGCTATTTTGGCACTAGTAACTGGTAGTGTTACCAATCCCGAGGCCGAACACTCCACCTCTGCACCAAGGCGTGTGACATTTTATAATGGTCCTCTCGCATGGCCTTACTATGTATGTCCTAGGGCAAACATTTACCTCGCCCGTTTGACTTTCTTAATAATTGAACTTGTAAATGGTTAAGTCGAAATATGAGAAATCGTGAACTTCACGGGCATTAAATTATTGAGTTTTAATGTCTTATGTAGATCAATATTTTTTTTCACACTAATACTGGTACACGGTTTTTCCGTAAAAATATCTGTTGTTTTACTTGCTAGCAATTAGGACTAACGTTTTAACACACTTTTCAACATTATTCCAATTGATAAATATTTTCATATACAGATCCTGCAAATACAGCATTAGTGATAGTGCATATAAAAGACGAACATGCCCAGCCAAAACAAAGAAGCACTCAGATTTTGACAGACCAGATGTTTGAAGCGTTAGGTGGGCTATTCGACTTGGCATTCTCAAAGGAAATGGGAATCTACCCGTGTGAAATAAACAAAAAGGAACTGACAGGAATTTGCAAATATATAATGAAGAAAACAGAGCAACCTTCAGCTGTAATTTAAGTATTCTGAGTTTCATTTCAACGCAAAAAACGTCAAAATACCTTTTTGAGTATTACAGCCTGCTAATGTTATATCAAATGTTAGTTTCATAGCTGTTTCAACTAGTACACACTATTGTACTAAACAGTATATACAAACTATATTTGGTAAATTTCTATCATACTTGAACATTTGTATCTTAAACTGTAAATGCAAATAGTAATTGTATTGTGTTTGACGGTGGCGGTAAATTTTGTATATATTTAAATATTTCTCTCTGATGTGCACTTTATGTTACACACACTTGGCGTTTGGAAAGTGGTATCCTATTGCCAGGTCCTAGTTTTTTTGCCAGCATAATTGTATCACTACAATACATCTAGGGTCATACACTAATCTAACATAAAGTCTGGCATGTTATAAAATTTCAAAATTTTCGTTAATCAGTCTTATAATATACAAGCTATCAATGTTTGTCAAATACCTTCTACGTCGATTGACAACGGTAATATGAGTAATTGATGGAAAACGGGTACAATGCGAGTTATCAATTTAGGCATTTACATAGCAAAAATAAGGGGTCACTTTCCGATATAATAGGTGTAAAGAGAAAGTATTAAAACTGGCATAACATGGCAAATAGTAAAACATAAGTTCTTACATATTAATGAAGCCAATATTAGCGTTCTTATTAATGATAACACTTTATTTTATGTTTTTCGGTGGTTTATCGAAATATAACGGTGAATTATATCCAGATAAACTCACTGTCCACGCAGTGAAAATTATCAATTTTTTCTACCCGGATTAACGTCAAAATATATACCAAGCGTAACGAACGCCGGAAACCATATAACAAAAACAATACAATGCACGATAATATGACATTTTTTTAGCAAAAGTAAGTGAAGAAATATTCATATTTTAAAATGTACATAAACAGATTGATGTTGGTATTCATTTGAAAAGCAAAATTTATTTTGTATTTTTGGCATTGATGTATCTTTCCAAACTCCATGCAATGGTCCGTAGGTTCAGTGCCTTATAGCTTATGGACATAGATTTTAAATCATGCACATCAAACGTTTCAGACAAAGAGCTCTTTTAGAAAGAATTGAAAAAATCTTTTTTTATAAATAGTAATTGCAAATATTATTCTCCAGTGGTATTTCCGTTAATTAGATTTAATAAGAGATGTACAGACCAATGTACGATAGGCGACCTAGAACTAACCGGGCTGTTTCTGTATTTCTGCAACTATTCGAAACTTCGATTTTACTACTCGTACAAATTATATTTGATTTGTTAAACACGATTTGATCAAATTGCCGTGGAAAGCTACATTGTTTTATCGGAGCCGTCGAATAACGGTACGAGAAGTGTTATTGAATAATACTGGGTAAACTTGTGTATCAATTTCTTGTACTTGTGATAATATAAATTGGTATACAGCAACAATACTAAAGGGAATTTATTCAGACTACGTACACAGATAGAGGACATTGAGTGGATTTGTGATTTCAAAGAATCATACACAATGTTTACTAACTGTTCCCTTCCGAATTATTGAATTATCTCCATTATATAAAAAGCTACAATCTATATCATAATATTTTCATGAAGGGGTAGGAGGTTAATGTATTGCTTGCAATACTCCAGTTACTTGTTTTCTATGTAACATGTATATTTCCATTCTAAATAGTGTTTGCTCATAATGTTCATATAATTTATATGAAAGTAATGTTTGTACTAATAAAGTTATATTCGGAATTATAGTGTCTGTATTAAACGCCTCTACTTCAGGTAGTTAGAACACAGTTTACTACCTACTGGTATTTATTTAGACGTGAACACAGGGCTGACTGTATAGCTGTAAAAAACAAGCATTCCTTTACCAACTATTTGTAGATCACAAGTTTCACACATTTTATATCTTTTCGAAAGTACATGTTAAACCATGTAAATCTATACATCATTGCCCATTATTTAAAACAGGCTTCATCTCGTTTTGGAAGTGACTTTTAAAAAGCCAGTGATACGAGTTGACGATAAGGACCGGAACAAGACGAACATTGTAAGCAATATTAGGAGGCTGAATTGATTTTATATTCTAGGCAACATATTTAATGTTTGTACTCTTAAAAATGACAATGTGGTTCCATTTGATATAACAATACCTTAGTTTAGTTTATACTGATTTACTTTAGCTCGATTGTGAAGAAAGCTTGTAGCCTATCGAGTTACTATCGAGTCCGCTTCCTGGCAAAAACAAGTACTTGTGTCATATGAGGAGGTACGGTCGTGACCACAGTGGGGTTCGAACCAACAACGTCCGGGATGAGCGGCAGCAACTTAACCTCTACACCGAGGCTCTCCTTCCCTTAATAATATCCAGGTCGAATTTAAAAAAAAGGTATTTGTTTAATAAGTGTTACTTTTTTTAAATTGTCGTGTCGGGCCGATGATGAATGAAAGTGTGCATTTGAACATTTAGTATCATATTCCGCATAATTTCAAGAAAAATGTAGAGTTAACAGTCACCATACCGCTTCATTGCGAAGCCTGTTTAGTTATCAAAGTCGACATTTTACTAGTACTGTTTCATATAAATTAGGCAGAGTATATGACAAAATATCAACCGGCACAACCCGACAATTTTTTTAATTATCACGTATTTCTGTACCTGTAAAGTATAATCATCTCTAGATTGAGCTATATGAATAGTGTTCATTTTTCTTCGATCGAGTGACTGAGTATGAGTGGCTTGTCCTGCGGCCATCATTCGTAGTCCGTCGGCGATTGTCCATCGTCAACATTTTCACTTAAAAGCTTTTCTTCTCAGAAACAACATGTCGGACTTTCACTAAATTAGCTCTACATTATCCTTGCATTTGCCTCTTTTAAAGTTGCGAGATGGTTCTGGTTTAGTGCACACAGGGGTCACTGCTACTTAAATTAGAACTAAAACATTTAAGGGATTCTTCTCACGAACCAAAGGATAAAATGTCATCAAACTTGCTCTTACTGCTTCTAAAAATAAGAAAAACCCTCAAAAAGGCTTCGCCTTATCAAACAACGTGTTGAATATCACTAGATTTGCTCTTTAGAATTCATTCATTGTCCCCTTCAAAACAAAGAAAATAGTTTTGGTCCTGTGCACACAGCAGTCAATGCGCCTAAAACTCGAAAACAATAACAGTAAATGGCTTCTTCTTATGACCAATTGAGCGAATGTCGCCAAAGTTATTGGGTGGCCTTTGTTATCCCGTTTCGATCCAGTGCACACAGGATGGGCTGTTACTATAAACAGAACACCTTTAAACGGTTTCATTAAAGAACTACACAATACAAAAGAGCACTACTGTACAGTACTTAAATGGTAACAGCTCTAAGTATGTGTGACATTCATCCCAGCTGCTTACCACATCAAATGCAACTTGCTCATATGAGTGATTTGGGCCAGGCTGGCCTTCTTGTGTTCATTTAAAGAAGCACATCAAGGTGTCTGTTGAAATAACATAAAAGCTATAAGTTACACGTTCATGGAAAAATATTACCAACATTTATGGATGAAACCATAAATATTCAGTGATAACAAGTAATAGCGAGTAAAATTAGTAAAATAAAAAGTGTTGTAAAACGTGATGTTAAACTTTTATTTTGGCTGAGAAAAAATCGACTAATTGTAGGGTATGTCCCTTTGAATTCTGAAATTTGTTACAGAAGAATAAAATTTGCTTAGCTTACTTTGATAACATTTTTCGTCCTGTTGCAGTCGTTTATCATTTTAACAGTATTTCTGTTTGGCAATGTAGTCATGCAATACTGTGATTAATGGACTGACAGAGGAATAAAACATAAATGTCCTCTCAATTTGTATTGACGGTAATTTATATGGAAATTTGAGATGTGTAGTAATTTTGTCATGTTCCTCTTTTTTTAGATTGGTATCTTTTATTTATTTTTAAGAAAACAATTCACTCACTAAACATATAGTGGTATGTATACTCTCATTAAAAAGTCAACAGCATATTAATTTAGTCTGCAACTTAACATGCTTTTAAACTAAATTGGTCTGGTGTCTGTGCATCTGTGTGATCTCTTTTTCATGAATGCAGATGGAATATATTGATATATTTCGTTTTGTCCTGACCTGACATGATCATGTAAAAAACTTTCACGTAAACAACTCATATATTAGAATATCGGCCTAGATACTTACCAAATGGAACCACACTGTCCCTTTCTACAATAGAAACATTAAATTTGTTGCAGTGAGTACAAAATCAACCCATCATCTAACTTTGTTTACAAATTTCGTCCTGGTGCGGTCTTTAGTGCCGATTTGATAAAACTTATCTATTGCGTTGTTTTCAAGTCAGCGCAATCACGAGGAGGATCCTCTTTTGCATGCCGTCTACATTGATATAGATCATTTATTACAAATAAATTGATAGAGCCATTGTAAATTTAAGAGGTTTAAAGCTGGTCCCCTTCACCAAAACAAAATGATTTGGTTGCATTCACATCACTTTTCCTTGCGAAAGGGCACCGTAACGGGTTTTGATATATGTCTTCGGCTAAGTTTTATGCTCTTATATCGAGTGTCAATGTGGAATTATTCTAAATGTTTTGAGAAGTGAAGGCAGATCGGATAGTGTGGCGTTTACCCCCAAGTTGTGCTGTGATTGAGGCTATACCCCCTAACGTAACAAGAACTGGCATACCATTGAAAAAATAGCAGTGGTACGGTTTCCTCAATCATAAAACAATAACAAAATGAACAGTTTCTCTTAAAGCTCTTCTTCTCAGAAACTACATCTTTTCATTTTTACCAAACTTACTCTGTAGCGTCTCTTTACGGACCCCTGTCCAAATCTAGGAAATACTTCTGGTCCAGTGCACTGAAGTGCCGCTGTTTTTAAAAACAGAAAATAAAACCTTTAAACGGCTTCTTTTCATGGACCAATCGAAGGAATGTCACCAACTTTGCTCTGTAGCATGCTTACATCGTCCCTTATCTGAATTGCAGGAAATGGCCCCGGTTAAATGCACACAGGTGCCGCTGTTGCTAAAAGTAGAAAATCTTTAAACGATTTCTTCTCATGAACCAATGGAGTGAATGTACCAAATCTTGCCTTGTTTCCTTCCAAAGTAAGTTGGAAACTGTTTCTGTCCAGTGCATACAAAGGGTCGCTATTATTACGAGTTTTAGTTTTAAATACTGCATATTAACCAAAAAGAATTAGTTAACTACATAACTCTATATATTATAGAGTACTACAGTACTAATCAGAAGTAAAGATTACTGCATTACTACAGAGTACTACAGTATTGTACATTACCATAGGGTACTTAAGAGGGGTAGATTTATATACCAAATTACTACAACGTGCTATTACAGAATGTTTCTATGTTGATTATTCGTTCTAAAACGAGGCATTTTTCTAAATATGTTGTTCTTTAACATTGTATCTATTTATCATTTTAGGTTTATTGAACACATTATTAATGTTTGGGTATATAATCTGTTAGATGTAGGGAGTGCCCCTTTAACGGTTACGACCACCCCCTCCTACCATGCCCGTCCGCGATATTCTTATTAAAGCTCATACCTATAAAAGGTGAATGAAAAGCAACATCTTGATACCGTTTTTCTCACAACTGCTTAGGCATATGCTCTTCATAGAACTGAACATGTAGGGCTATTTTGCTGCGGGAATGGCTGCAGAATCTAGCCGAATAAACTTCGAGCTTTTAAATGACCCGAATGCACAGCAAAATTGCTTTAACAGTTTGGTGTTTTAAGCACAGTGCAGTATACTGTCACTACCTATTTTATCCTTTTCTAACAACCTTTTGGACAAGCATTGCCGTTTCATCTGAAGAACTAAACTCGACTACAATGGTGACCAAATTTTATATTCGATTGATGTCATATGTTTTGTGGAGGTAGTGATTTAAAGTTTAGACATATAAATGGGATAAACATTGAGCATTTTGTATATAATGACCGACAGTAAGCGGTCTTAAGCATAGGAGGGATAATAGGAGGGTGGTGACAGCCTTATATTCGTCACATGCATTTCTCTGCAATTCACAACACCTTTTATGTCGTATTTTGGAAAGAAAAATATTAGTTTATACACGCTATCGTGTCTCTCGTAAAAGTCTAGCAAATAACTTGTAATTAAAGTGTATTGTGCCATAATATTAACAAAATATGATAATATAACATCCTTTTCACAATCTTGGATGAATTTTTTAGCCACACTACGTGTATGACTTCAAACCATCTTTAAAATAGTTCGTATGTGTGAGATGACTATATACATGAAGCATAGGATATTATGTTCTATGATAATGTGCAAAGTTTGTCTTGCTTATTTTCTTTTTAATCTGACAAAAATCGGTGAGAAAGAAATACACGTCATCGATCGCATCTTGAGCCAGGTATCTTATAAGCTGATATATCAATCTGACTTGACTGAAAGAAAATCATTCAAAATGTACAGCTTGCTATTCACAAGGTTTTACTCGACTGGCAAACTAAAGTACAATGTATGTTAAAACATACTATCAAATGTTAGAAATTAATAAGTTTGGTACAAGGGCACATCGAGAAGTCCGTGACCTAACATAATAACATACTGAGTATCTATTTCAACCTTTCACTTTTCGACATAATCATCATGCATTTGTTCCTGCGATGCTCCAATTTAACATCACTATTTCGAGAGAAGTTTTCTTCCTGATCCACCAAAACGGAATTGACAACATCAATGACGTCAGTACGGGCTAAACGAGGAAGTTGGATCAAGCGAACGCTGGGGATGCGAAATGAATTCAAAGCCAAACTCATCAGCAGCAGCTGCTGTAATTTTGGATATGTAAGCAGTTACATTATCCCGAGGAATACCTGATCTGACGTTACCTCTTCGTTTTTCTGCAATGCTCTCTTTAGACTCTCGTAATATATTCGCATGGTACCAGGCAGTGATGGTTTGACCTCCCAAAACACAATCAACCATGATAACGCTGTTGCAATCCTAGAACAGTGATATAATAACTTTGTTAACAGATCTGCTGAAATTTTCAATGGTGGTGAACATTGTTGTTTCAACTGTATACTTTTGACACTGCATCAAAGTCATAATTCTCCTGTGAAAGTATTCTGAGTTTCGCCGAAAACGTTTTAAAAGTGTTTTAAGTATCCAGCCTGTTCAACGTTTTGTCTGGTTTTAATATCCTAGCAAGTTCGGAACTCACCTTGCTGAAAGGTGTGTAATGTAAAGAACATTGGACGTAATGGATTGGACTTTATCGAAATGTATTCCTACAGTAAACAGTTACTGTTGTATCATTCACTACCACATGATGTAACATTAACCTGAGTTTGGTAGTTGCATCTTCAGTGCATTTCTTGCATGTGCCGATATATTACAACAGCTTATCTTACTAACACTTCTCCATTATAGTAATAGCTTACAACAACTCAACAATAAAACGTACTTTTTGAAGCTCTGATTGGCGTAAGATGTTAAGGTGACGTAAATCATAGAATATAATTTAACTACTATTTATACGGTACATTGTACATCGTAGTTTTATCGGTTGAGAGATTGTTTGTGCCCAAGACTACCAGAGGAGAGAAATACATTAAGCTTTTAGCCTCAATAAAATCCGCTTTCATGATGAGTGTATGGTCACTTTCAATGTTGTGTTTTACTTGCTTTTGTAAATGTAGCGTGATGAAAAAAATATTTAAAGGACGAATACCAGATTTCCTTAACATTTTATTAAAAACACAGTCACGTTGTTGTGCTATATAAAGTACAGAAAATCATAAAAATGTTCAAATCGATTTCATTCAAAATGTATGTCGACTTTGATAATACAATGTAAGTATAAGTTTACGTACGATTGTTTACGCATTTTTAGTGATAGTTTTACTTAACATAAGGTCATCACCGTCTGTTTCATCAACCGTAACTAATGATAAAGACATGTTTTGACTCGTGCTTTAAAAGTTCAACCATCAGTTTATAAGTTTCTCGCTTACACAGTGTCATGATGTATTATTGTTTTGAATCAAGGAAACCTATATGATTTTACAAGGTGCACCTTCTTACGTAAATGCACGTTTTAAATGTTCAATACTTACCGCTTAGGAAAAATACAGTACGAAACAAAACACGTTAACAAACTTCTGCTAAATACATATTCTCAAAGTTTTTAAACCAGATCGAATGTTTAAACTTGATTGATTTGCACTTTAAATTCGATGTATGTGAAGTCATATACTACATTGTACTAAATAATGTATTAGAGAGTCGAATTGCCCTTTACAGCTTACATTGGAACAATGTTAACAACAAGGTCGCAGAAAATAAAAAATTGTTAAGTTGTAAAGTCTAGGTAAAGGTTTATTGTCGATCGAATCAAGGCAAAACATTCTTCTGTAAAACAAGTGATCCTTTAAAAAAGATTTATTCACATTTTTAGAATTTATGAGACACTCTATATAACTAGTGTTGTACTAACTACCTTCAAAAGTATAAATGATATAATATTTACAAGTATTATTACTAAACCCAACAGTTTATAGTAAGCTATAAATTCAAGTCATTATCGGAAAAATCAGACTTTTAAAATATGTGGCAGTACCGTAAACCATTCAATACTCTATGTTAAGTTGTTGTGCAATTAATGGATAGATAGCAATTAATTACAAAAGACCTTTTATGTTGAGTATTTTGCTAACATGAAGCATTTTATGATATATGGTGTTCTTCAAAATTGTATTTATTTATCATTTAACGTTTATTGAACACAATATTTATGTTTCGGTAATATAATCTACTAGATGTATGCAGTGTCCGTTTAAGGCTTTAACTGTTACGGTGCATACCATACAGATTATTTCCTCACAACATAAAAATTAGGATAAACTAACGTAAATCAATGAAGAAAGGAATTTTTCAAGAAGAACATATATCGACAAATGTCTCGTTTCTGAAAAAAATGTCAACATAACGACATTTTATAATAAAATGGGGGCGTTCACAACAGCAAGCAGTTTTGTGAGTGATAAACAGAACTTGGTTTCAGATGGGGATAAAGTCCGGCTCACTTTTACCGTCCTTTACCTCTCCAAGCATATCACCTAATAGAAACTGTGAACTGTTTGTATCGATAGTGAATGATTCTCCACTGATTGCATACGCAAAAATTGGCGGTTTTAAGTGCGTCCTTTAAAGGTCCCATTGATTGAAAATTTCACCTGTTTAATATTTTGTAAGCCATTTGTTAATTAAGTGCACTGAACCCAGTTGGGCGGAAATTTTCGACAAGAAACGTGTTTATTGGGACATAAATCACCAATACAAATTGGCCGGTATTTCACCGAAACGCAAATATTACGATCCTCGGCGACTTCCGTAAAATATCGGAAAAGTTTCCGTGTGACGTCACTTACAGGACTCGAGAAAGATCCGTTACATTTATTATAGTAAACGAGCACACAAAACTCCGTGTAAAAACGCGATTAACTTACTATTTATATTATTTTTGTAAATGGGAGGCGCCTAGTGTGTTCTGGGTGGATGCAGCAACAAATTGAGTGAGAGAATAAGCCTACACCAGTAACCTTGGGACTCTAATATAAAAAGTCAGTGACTAAGACAATAGGGACCAACCGCAGTCGAATGAAATTTGGGCCCTGGAAAGTCATTCCTATAAAACACCCCGGCGTGACTATCAAGCATACATAATACGAATTATATATGTTTTTATGGTCGGCCCGGGGTGTTTTATAAAAATAACTTTTCGGGTCCGAACTTCATGTGACTGTATGACGAACGTTTCAAAATTCTAGAGTAGCAACTGCGTGAAACGGCCAAGCGTTGAAAGTCATGCACGACATAAAGACAGAAAATGTATTTATAATTCGACCTTTGTAGAATGATCTCGATCTATTCAATTTAAGTATTTTCTTAAGGAATAAGTTTCTTTTAACAAGATTTAGACTTTGTTTGTTACAAACTTTTCCAATCTAGAACTTCACTTCTATAACTTAAATCATGTCAAATTACATCATATACGAGGATGTTATGTTGAAACTTTTGTTACGAAATGTATTTTATTACAGAATTTTATGATAATATTTAAGACACATGTTTTTAAGATCTAGTCTTTATAACAAAAGCTGGCATTTATATTTCAAATCATTTAAAAATAAAATGTAGAACAAAGGCCCTATATAGAATATTACTGTTACTCTACTAGAAGTTTACCTTACACGGTGCGGAACACTCCAGTAATCCATAAAAGTTTTAAATTCTTAAACAATATCTCGTTTTAACAACGTTGCCATGGTAAATAATTAACGTAGATCTAACCATTGAAGGAATTACAGTTAATCTAGCCCAAGGGCATAAGTCACAACAAAGGATGCGATATGATTTGTTGTTAATTGGCGCCCTCCTGCCAGCAATCTAACTGGTCACACATTATTGCATATTGCACACTGGTCAATTGCATTTGATAATTACACTACAATATACAACAACAATATAGTTTATTAACATGCAAAGTGCCCAATTAAAATTATGAAACCATTATATTTGTTTTCAAGTTTCAATCTTGAAAAACATAAATAGAGCTATATACAACTTGATAAAAAGCAATTCAGCAAAAGAAAGTTTCCAGCAACCCTATAAATGTTCAGAAAGTATATCTTTTTGGTTGCCGATGACACATTTTATGTACTCGAATGAAATATTTTTCTTAAAGTGAAATTTGACACGTATTTAGGTAGATATCGCGATTTTAATTATAAAGAGTTTTCAAATAGATTTGCGTCAGAATTGTTTTTAACCAACAAAATCGTGTAACCTATTTTGATTTACATTCTTAATTCAATTGTAAATCTAATTCTTTATACTACCCACCAGAAAATCAAGCTCATCATTTTAGATATTGTAATTAGATCGAGCATTTGTGTTCTCATTTTCATCATCAATGGAAATATAATATCGTCCATATTTGTATAGTTTGTAACTCACGTGCATGCGTACATTTAGATCGTTTCGATACATTTGCATGGTACTTTTCTTACACATTTAAGAATGACACATAGATTTCATTTTTATAGAAACAAACAGAAACAGAAGTTGGTGTCATTTGCATATAAAATAAACTCGACATAACTGCTGTATTTTTATACTTTAATCAAATAATTTTATAACATTAAATGGACTTCGTTCTATACGTTACGGGCTCAAAATATCTTCATCTCTACTCTCTGAAGATGCCTAATAAGATGAAATTATCGCTTTCGTTGTTGTTAGAGTACCTGTTATCGGACACGATTGTACTGCAAATGACGTCACTCCAGGCTAGCGATTCTGAAACTGCCGTTCGTAGATTTCCGGAAATATTATCGTCACTTTCCGTACAGGTGTGTTTTTTGAAAACTTTATGGACTTGCGGACAGGTAACCACTCAGTATTTTTCGTTAAAAATTGTCACATTTGCATTTGCTGACGAATAATATTCAAATGATAAAAATATTTTTTTTCAATCAATGGGACCTTTAAAGTTTCGAACGCAGTCTGGGCCTCTTCGGACCACACAATCGTTGAGTTCTTGGTACATAGTTTATACAATAGTTTCGGAATCTTGCTATAGTCTTATACAATCTCGTGTAATACGCGCATAAGCCAAGAAACGATCTAAGCTCACGCACATAAGTTGGTGTTAGCCAGACTCATAGTGCTTCAATGTTAGCACTGTCCATTTGAACGACTTCTTATACCATATGGCTAAGTACTTTTACGGAATTCTGAAAGAATATAAATTCTAACATGTTTCAAATTGGCAGTCATTAATCTTTGGAAAACCTGTTAAAGTTCAACCTCACGACAGGGTACGATTATGTCGTCCATATAGACTAAGCATTCATGCTATTGGAGATCGCGTACCCTCTCCCATAAGTCTGCTGAATTCAGACGTTGCGGTAACCAGTCCATATGGTAATCTCAAAAACTGGGAAAAACCCATCGTAGTAGCTATTATAGGGGCTTTCTCAGGATCTTCTTGAGCTATAGATAGCTGCATTAAACCTTGGTTTCATTCCATTCAACTGAAGTATGAGCATCCATTTAATGAATCGAAATATTCACTTCGGTAGTGGAAAACTATCTTTCTTCACAACTTCATTTAATTTACGAACTGCAAAACGTGAACTACTATCCGGTTCAGTTAGCAAAAGCACTGGACTGTTCAATTCATTAAGGGTACATCGCGAGCATCTTTTTAGCTTCTACGCGTTCAGTTTCGCGCTTTGCGATTGTTAGTCTACGCGAAGCATGTCGTATTGGTTTAGCCCCCTGCACATCAATGCAAGTCTTGATATTAAATTAACAAGTTTACTGGGAAGTCACTTTGTGATAAGTGTTCTGTTCAACGCGAATACAAGTATATAGGAAGATCTGACTTTCCTGTTTCACCGCCGCTGTATCTAGGACTAAAGAGTCTGACCCAATGCATTGAAATTTTCCTGCCCTTGATTGCTAATCGTATTTGGGGTGCCTGTGTTTGGACTTCTGAGCTCTGTGTGATGTCTGTACCTGGACGCTACTGTGGCTCCAGATGTCAGTTAGGGTTGACCTCTCATATGTACAGTTTCTCATGGGTCTGACGCTTGTATTGTCCACGCTGACATGAGTCCATCTGAAGTCATGATAAGTTAACCTACATTGGCGTTCGATGCGATCGAACCGTGGTGCAAACTGCTTCAACACCCGATTGCTGTCCGTAATTATGACTGAATGCTGCGCATCGGTGTTCGATAATACGTATACCTGTGGATTATCTTTTCCCGTTACCCCTTCATATGTTTGCATTGTACTAGACGACATGATCAACAGTGTTTTTGATACATTTATACCTCAAAGGTAAGTGTACAAATGGTCCAATGACATAAAATGAATAAGTGTAAACTAAATGTTTGAATTGTCTTATATAATTCTTCAAAATAAAGCGCAAATCTTATCCGATACTCTGTCAACATAACCGAAAGGGATTTCATTTAAAACACTCAGTATTTTTCCATTCAAAATTTCCCGCCATCTTAGGAACGCAATTAATCCACCATATTGGATCCGTCGGTGCAGTAAAACTGCCATTAGTCCGCCTTCTTGGATCTGGCGTTGCGGGCGGTGCAAGATGGCCTCGAGTTAATTATTTTACACTACTGACAATTAACTTCCGATAAACCGAGTGTAACTAAAACATCCGTATAATTATATGAAGCGGTGGGTCATATTATGCAACTGCGTGTCAGGTTAGCACACATATTTGTCCACTATTTGGAGGTTATCTAGTTTACTTAAAATTGACCCAGAAATATAGTGTCTCGAGTTGTAATATACATAATAACATAACAAAGGACCGCAATCAAAGAGTGTCTGCAGTAGTTTTCTTTCGAACAGTTCATGCTCAGGTGTACAAATACAAAAAAGAGTACGAGTTTACTGTATATGTTGTACATTAAAATGAAATGCAATCGAAATGACTCTTTATACTTCCATGCCAAATTGCAGTGTATCTGATTTTAAAGCTTATTATTTACAAACTTTCAAGAAAACATATATGACAAAACAAGTTATTCCCGAACGATACCAGTACAGCTGACGTCACATGTAGAATGAAACCAAAATGCTTACTACTCAAACGCATATTAATGGAATGTTTTTAATAGTATTGATATCCGTTTAACAACGTACATGTACATGTGCGTTACACATTGTTTCAAATTGTTGTATTCTATTTGCGTGATTTAACAGCTTTGCATGATTCTCATTTAAGGATATCGTCCCATGGTTCCGTGGTTTATTTCACTATTTTGATGTTTCCGCCATTTTGTAACGGAATGACATCGTCATTAGTGCGTGTCCTTGGTATCGTGTTCGAATTGAGATTTCCTACGCATGTTTTGTTTTAAAAACTTAGGCTAACTGAAATATGATTGCATGTGCATACATAAAATTTGGAGATACATGTAAATGTATTATCTTTCAAACATTGTTCTAATTAATTGACATCTGAAATCGGTCAAATGATACAGATAAAATTATTTTGGTAACAAAATGGCATGTACGTTACAGGACTGGTACATGTGTTTGAATTTAAAATGACTAATTATACGTTACGGCAAATATAGCTTTGTTTGCTGTTTGTCGAGCATTTTATAGAAATCTAACTTGTGCATAAGACAAAGAGAAGTCAAATGTTAAAAAAAGAGTGATAACATTTTCATTTTGCAATGCATGGTTTAATACCATTCTAAAGTTTAAATTGTAAATTCATTGAACATTTCAGGGGTATACTTAGCGGACAGCTAATCATCTTGTAAAGACGTAAGCGATATTAATATCGTGATTTTAGTAATATCTCCAGCTTGATCCCTCCGCGCAATATATGTAGTGCTTTGTTTACAGTTTAATCTTGATATTATCGTGAAGAGGGTATATAAGCCTGATACTATATTATGAACCATAATCTAATTCATAATACATGTATTGACAACAGAAATTAAGCTACTTCATTTCGTACTGTTCAATGCAGTGCTTTCTGGCCAACACGAGAAGAGTTTGAATTTATGTCGAATGGCTTGAAATAGCAATAACATTCAAGCCCTTTGTGAATCAAGCGGGCCATGTTGGTCATATATGCTCACCTGACTTACCATTGCTCCAAGGACGTCAAAGTAGGTCAAAAGGTCAGAACAAGCTTTCCCTTAGATTTGACCTGGTTACCTAGTGTGTGACCAATAACGACTCACATTGAAATTGACTTAGACACACTAAGTAGATCAAATGAAAACTGCAGTCTCTATTGCATACACAAGAATTTTCTGAAATTTTACTTGGTGACCTAGTTTTCCATGCGAGATGATTATTCGAACTCGACTTTATCAAGAAAATCATTCTGACCAAGATGCATAAAGATCTAATAAAATATGCAGTCTCTAATGCATAAACATGTACACACTTTTCTGAGATTTAACCTACGGACATAGTTTCTGGCTTGAGATGACCTACACTCGAAATTAATTTAGACTTTATCAAGATAATCATTTTGACCAAGATTCAATGAAAAATGCACCCTCTATTACATGAAGAGGTTTTACTAGCATGTGACTTGGTGACCTAGGTTTAGACCCAATATTACCCATACTCAACTTGACCTTGATATAAATGAGACACTTATTCTGACAAAGATTCGTGCAAATCCAATAAAAATGTAACCACTATCGCTCAAATATTTATTTGCTACATTTGTAGAATTTCATCGAATAACCCATTTTTGACTTGATAGGAACCGTTAGATTTCATCAAAACACTAATTCTGAAAATAATTTTTCAAAAATCAAATGACAAATACAGCCTCTATTGCATACACGAGGTTTTCCTACGATTTGATCTGGTTACCAAGAAAAATGACCCGAGATGACCCATATTCAAACTGGAACTAGATTTTATCAAGACAGTTACTCTGATCAAGTTTCGTGAAGATCCAATGAAAGATGAAGTGATCAGACAAAACAGACTGACTGACAGACGAAAAACAGACAGACAGACAAACAAACATCAAACGATCGTGATAGGTCACATTGAGCATTTTGTGCTTAGGTGAGCAAAATATACGATGGTTGGTCATCTATGTCCAAATAAATGCCGTTTCCCGGTTCAAATAAACATAGGAAATAGAAGTCGTAGATACGGAGGCTCACATTAGATGAAAGAATGTTATGTTAAACCTGAATTTGTACTTCTTCATAGTAGGTAAGAAAAAGCAAACCATGTAAAATAATCGCTAATACAGATTTTTTATCATAAATTCTATGATGTTCTATGAAGCAATTTTAGAAACATATTGTAGATATCAATATTAACGAAAGTATTCAATACATTGTATCAAAGACTTATCGCCGTTACACATAAATACTATGTTAATATGAGATATTGGAGATAAATGATCACAACTTAGGAAATAAAGAATTGCATGTAGATGGTATGTACTGATGTGTGTGTGTAGCCAATGTCACAAAAGCACTGTTATGCTTACTATTTGAATATGAAGAAAAAGAAGTTTATTTGCTATTGAACCCTAACAAGAGTTATAAGCAAAACATATTTAAATCAAATACACATGTGTATGCATACTAATAGGTGCATGGCATGATGGCGACCATTATGTACTAAGATTTATTATATACCTATAAATATTCTGTCAAAATACAGCCTATATTCAACCATCAAATACGGCCTGACAGAAAAAAATTCCGTATTGTATGTACGTGCAATACAAATAGCGCGGCATAATTTGTAAGAGTGCATTCAATTGGCCCACAAATGCAAATGACGTTAATAACGTCGCTTTTGACTGGGTCGTTACTATTTGTTTATACGATGACGTCAATAAATTGACGTCGCACACTACGTATATTTCGCGCTAAAAAGGGTTTTTCTTCAATTGTATGCTTAGCATGTCATTTTAATTTAGTTTATCGCGCAGACAAGTGTCAAATGGTATATAATAAAAGGGTTATTAGTATAGTAATGTGATCCATAAGCCGGATTGGCTCTCGTCGAGGTCGGATCAAACTCGTGCTACGCACTCGTATGATCCGGCGCACGACTCGAGCAAATCCGGCATGCTGGATCATGTTACTATACTAATAACCCTATTGTATCATCCGTACGCTAAGAAAAGCGTTTCTAAATTAACAAATTTACTAGTATTATTTTAAACAGTATATTTCGGGGTACTGACTTCAACGTCATTGAGATAGGGTATAAGACATTTCCAGTAGCACTAAAAGTGGCTGTCATAAAACAAAATCAAGGCAATATACAGTTTTAAGTTTGTATAAGTTGTTATGTTTTAACGTAGTCATATACAAAAAGTATAACTTTCTATGTGATAGCTGTTTTTATCGCAAGAAAAATTAATTTTGTGACATTTTCAGGCTTCACAAGTTCAAAATCTAACCTTTCAGCTAATTATATATATCAAGTATGACAGTTCCTCAACAAATATTCTTAAAAATAATGCATGTTGTATTTCTACATAAAGTTCTTTTAATTTCTAATGCGAATTTTTAGTCTTTTGCAAAAGTTGATATCTCAAAAAAGCAACCAAGATGACATACTCCTTGAATTATTTTTACGTTTTTCTCGAATGTAGTACTACAATTGCATAAAATCAATCTAGATGTTGTTTAGCAGAGGGTATAACTGCCACCAGGTTTGATACTCGAATTAAGTGTGCAAATACATTGTAGTCTGTGTCAAAGCAACTAGACAGCGGTGAAATTAATTTGAAAACTGCAGATTTCATAGTTGTTTAAAAATAGCTTTACTAAACTGCAGAGAATGTGCAGTACGCTTATATGAATAAATGTAACTAATTAACCTCCAGATACGCTTTATCTGTTGGCTTGTCCTCTTCATATTTGGTTATCAAGATGCAGATAATGATAAATAATGAAACGTCCTATTCATACGTGATTTGCTACCATTGGGGATAGAGTAATTCTAGCACAACTCGCAGAGAAAATCTGTTTTAGTTTCTTTACGATATTATTATTATCATCATCTTATGGCGACCACGAACGATTTATCTAGGACATTGGAGAGCGGACACCAGCCATTTTATGTGTTCCCATGTTCCCTGTGCGAGGATCAAGGGAAACATGTGGAAGCTATTAAATACTGTGAGGAATGTTTTGTGTACATGTGTGATAACTGCCTAAAGACAATACATAACAGAATTCCTCTAAACACGAGCCACAATCTGTTGGATCAGGGACGATTCACTGCCGTTAGCCAGTCTGTTCTTAAGTCTTTCCCGACGAAGCACTGTTTCAAGCATTCTGGAGAACGCCTGAATATTTTCTGTGGAAATCATGATGTCGTGTGCTGCAGTGTATGTAAGGCTCTGGAACACAGGTATGTATTTTAAAAAGGTTAGTTTGTTCTATAGTATTATAAATAACTTTGCCTTTGTTTTCGGATAATATCAATATAAATTAGATTTTTTTTCTACGTAATTCTCTTTTGATTCGGAAATAACGTGTATTGACAGCATTTATAAAAGCTGTGACGAAATATATAAACAGGCCATTGATCCAAGTCTTACTAGCTAACTTTACGTTTCCTTTTCACAAATGTTCTCTTTATACAAACATCTATATTATAATGTTAGTAATCGAGTGATTAATTAATGATAATTTTATTATTCAACTTTACAATATTGGCTGAAAAAACAAACAAGAATTATATAAATGTTCATGTAACAATAACAATTTTATTTGTATTTAACTTAGTAAAATAAGATATCAGCAGGAATTTTCAAACTATCGTTAATTGTTTGATTTACAAAATGGCGTCGTTTAAAAATCTTACGGAAGTGGCTTCTCCGTATTGGCCCTCTCTTTTAAACCAATCAGAATGCTTGGATTCCATATTGGCCATGTTTTCTCGTATTGGCCCTGCTTTTCTCATATTGGCTCAGTTATGCTTTGTATTAGCTCTACCTGTTTCATATCATGTGCGCAATTGATTTAATACAGTGTGTTATATTGTAAAGTTGAATAATGATTGTGTATTGATACCCCCTCATTTTATAACAATAGGAAACGGTTAAAAAGTAAAATATTAACTTGAGGTGATTTTCATTCCATGGAGGAAGATAAGCTGACGATTTAATCATATGTTACAGACTTTGACGAATGCATATCATTCTTTTAGAGAGGCTGAAAGACAGACTGTCAATGTCAATGTGTAGGTTTGAGTACTTAAATTTTAATGCAAAGAAACAATCTTATCTTCATATACATTTATATAAGAAGAAAACACCTGCTGTAAAATATGTCAATCATATAAGTGTGCTTAAATTAGAGCAGCTAAATGTAAAAACAATGCCTAGTTTGAGGAATTTCGAATAATGAGCGTATGCATGAACTTTCATTATTACGGTGCCCGTAAAGTGACATGTGATACATGTTTTTATTTCGTAATTGCGCAATACATTTCGTAAAAACGATCATCATATCCGCCCCTTTTATATACCATGAATCCAGAGAAATATATAGCCGAGAAAATCTTTTCAAGAATGGTACATAAATTAACATTTCCGGGAGATATAGAACTTGCTGTTTCCAGCAGGAGTTAAAATACCTATGAAGTAATGTTGTTAATGTTTATTTCAATTACGTATTCACGATTAAATCGTTAACCCGTTTTTTCAGGTTGAAACGCGAGGTATTAACTGCGTTTACCTGGCGTTTCAACGCTGCAAGAACCATGACGAAACCATAATGAACAAAGCCGTGATCGCCACTATATCTTGTAATTTATGTCAAAGGCGAATTGAATTGTTTCCCATTGGTCGCAGTTACAGTAGCGCCAATAGTCAATAATATATAAACAGCCGAATTTGAAAACTGCTTTTATTAAACGAACTTTTAACAGGTAGCTCTAGGCCCCTAATAGTTTTAGAGTAAATCGAATCTGATATTGAAGTAATATAATATTAGGAACGAACCATCTTCATTTGCATTTTTAACGATTTATATATATATATATTTCACTCCTGTCGACAGCATTGATTCCTTTTCTTACTCTACATAATATCGTACACACAGAAATGAAGGATAATTTTCTAAATGTACATAGATCGGCAGATATATTCCTAAGGATTCTAACATTTTTTCCCATTGGATTTCTAATTGTCACTTCCAAATAAATTCCAATTGGAATTCCAATTGGATTTGTAGTTAAACGTTCCAATTGGAATTCCATTTGGACTGTATCAAACCAATTGGATTCAGTCCAATTGGAATTCCAATTGGATTATGCAATCAATTCCAATTGGAAGTCCAATTGGCAAAAATCGATCCAATTGGATTTTCTGATTTTCCAATTTGAAAATGGTATTTTTTCATGGTTTTGAATCTGTTTACAAGTTTCAAACATAGACGTATCTTTCTGAAATTTAAAACATTTATTCTGTTCATAAAATTATGTTCATAAAGACCTTTCCATAGACATATAACTCATAGTTATAGACCAAAAACTCTTGGATTTCAATTTGCTGGAACGTGTTCATCACATTTCGTTTAAACGAAATAACATTTCGTAAAAACGAAATTACATTTCGTAAAAAAGAAATTATGACGAAATAATAAAAACGCATTTCATATTTACGAAATGTTATTTCGTTTATATGAAATGTATCTCGTTTTTACGAAATATTTGTTCGTTTTTACGAACTGTTTTATCGTTTTTACGAAATGTGTACATGAAAGGATCCTCACAAGCCTTTCAAGTTTCATATAAAAATGCCTACAAATATCGGTAAAATTAGCATTCATCATAAGTGTTGTAGTTCCGTAAAACCTCCATAAACACTTGTTTCATCATTTTGGTGTGGATAGCGATTTTTTATGAAAGGTCGCCATATTGGCATTTCGTGTAGAACATAAACTTGTTCGATAGATGTTCTTGAAAAAGGCATTCATTTTTCTTGGCATATATAGCCTATCTCCAGCATTTTGTAGGGCATGCTTCTGTATGAACACTGAACCTCCTACATGTAAAAGCGTTAGTACAATCGCTTGTTGACAAATTCATGAACAGAATAGTTTGACGTACTTGTTAATAAATGAGAAGGAATAAACCATATTTTATTTTTGTAAAGGCGTTTGAACTATTTATGATTATTTTCAGTACTTGTAACAAAACCCAACATTTACCTGACGCCGCTAAAGGCATTAAGACGAGCATCGAATACCAAAATATCAGAAAGGAAGCTAAGATGTTCTTGTCAGAGCTTAATAAATTGCTAGATGACCGAAAAGCGAACAAATCCCGTATAGAAAAAGAAAAGCAGCAAGTTAAACAAACCATCGCCGACTTCAGACAGAAAGCAAATAAGTACTTGGATGACCTGGAACAAAAAAGTCTCAAGGAGTTGAATTTGAAAGAGAAATCAATTAATAGTTGCTTGGAAAAAGACAGACGATTTCTCGATAAAACAAAGAAGGAAGCTGAAGATATCCTACAACGTCTAGATTCATTCAGCGGAGATAATGAATGTGAGTTGTTCTTCCAGGTTAAAACTTGCAAATGTTTCATTGAAGAAACAAAAGAAAACGTTGAAGACATTTCATCCACTGCAACCGAGTCTCTTGTCTTCAAAATAGATGTGAGTATTGAAAGGTACCTTAATTCATTACCTACGCTTGGATGGTTTATTGGCAAGCATTCAGCTTCAGTTCAATTTTCCTCATCAGGTTCAAGGACAATCACGAGCTCGGTACAACTTCCAGATATCACAGGTACGATACACTTCACATCCACACCTCCAACAAATGTTCCTTCCTGTCATTCTGATCGATTTATGAAATGTAAAACGCAATCGTTTGGAACGTTTGACCAACACTGGACAAAAAGAGTAATTACGCGCCAAATAGCATGCATGTTTAAGATATATAATCCAATTATTTTTAAACTTTTTACGCTCTTGATCGATGTTGTTTAGAGTTAAACAAGTTTAAAAATAAACATAAATGGACGTTTTAGTTGTGCAGAAAGTCAAGTAATCTAAGCGATACTTGTTCGCGCCCTGAACAAATTTCATATATTTCCTTCATTAAACTTAATAGTTGCGTCCGCATATAAAAGTATTGTCACTGTTTTTAGGATGAATAAAAAATAACTGATGCAAACATTTTATAATTGTATTCTTTGATTTCCAAGTAGCACATACAGTATTTGTTTTTCTAGAATATAAACGGAAACTATCTGTTATGCGAGCAAAGGGCCGGTAGCACCTACTATTACTGCATTATTTACTTTGAAAACCTCATAATTATTAATCGTAAAACATTAGTAAAAAGTAAGTCCCGATTTCAATTTTGTATTTACATTATTTATGTAATTTACTCATTTTCGATTGCGATAAAGGTGACTGGCAACGCCGAGAACGACTCTAAACTCGGTTTCGACCTATCGTCGTCTCTTTCCGATGTCAAAGGGAAATCGATTTTGACTTCATGAATAAGGTCACGTGGGCCGTCGTCAAGAAAAGTTTTCTGAGGAAATCAGGTACGCCGTGAACGACGGTACACTCGGTTTCGTTCATCGTCGTCGAAGGGAAGTCGAATACGACCATTTTAATTAGGTCATAGAAGACGCCGACGGAAAAACCGTACACTCAGTTGTGACCTGTTGTCCTCCAATTCCTAAACATCGTTAAGAAATAAAATATTATTGTTTTCCCGTTATTCTTGGATGCCAATTGTAAATAAATGATTCAAAACGTCAAAATATTATCCTACATTCGAGGCAACAGAACGGAAGTCATTCGAACCAATAAAAAGGATTAAGGCTGTCCCGTCTTTTTGTCACCGTTTTGAAATTAAAATGTCGAATAACTTTAAAGCTATAATTACTCAACCAAAAGTTCTTCTTTTAATATATTTATCTACTTTCCGAATTGTCTTTCTTTTTCGAGTTCTCCACGAGAGTGATTTTAAAAGCATTTTATGTATTATGCCCCCGAAGGTGGGAATTTAAAAATCGTATCGACCGTCCGTGCGTGCGTCAGCTCTTGCATTTATTATTCGTATAGGGGCTGTAACTTTGTCATGCATAAGGGGATTTTCATATAATATGGCATATATGTGTTCAGCACATCAAGACAACGTGTCGTGTGCATGACCCATGTCCCTTTCCCAAAGGTTACGGTAACACCCTATATTATATGAACATTCATGTCCGTACTGTAACTCTCTTATATACATTGAAAGGTTTCAAAACAATTTGACAGAAGGTCAAGGTCACAGTCAAGTTTTAAGGTCATGGAATCCTGTATATATTCATACAGTTATGTCCGGACTGTAATTATGACATGCATTGAAAATCTTTAAAACTTTGCCACAAATATTCAGCACATGCAAACAACATGTCGCGTGCAAAGTCCAACATCCCTAGCTTGAAGGTCAATGTCACACTTCAGAGTCATGGAATCCTGTATACATGGTGACTTTGTCGTTTATTGAAGGATATCAAAATTACATTGCACAAATGTTGAACAATTGAATATGACATGCCATACGCGTAATGAAAATGTGACGCGCGCTTTCTCTCTCTCTGTAGACATTTTATTCTTGTTCAGAATGTAACTCGATCTGATTTTAAAATAAATCTGCACGAATGTTCACCACATGGCGATAAAGCGTCGTGGTACCATAAAAATACACAATGTTTTAACGGCTATTTTTCAAAAATACTATTGATCGTAGACACAGGATTTTTTTTAACTCGGGAAACATTACTTTTAATCAAGTCCAAGATACTTTATAATTCAATTTCCGCTATACCTTTGAAACTTCTTCTACGATTAAAAAGAATTTTACTGACTTGGAAAAGAGAGGTGAATTTTGTGTCAAACGCCTCAGAGGTTGCATCTGTGTCATTCGCCTCAAATATGAAATTGTTTCAGACGCTATTACCTAATGTCGGTTACTGATATAAAACATTTCCTTTCCCGTCGATAACAATAATGCAAGTCACTGAAAACTTCTCGTAAAATTTTGCTTTCTACGGGACCTGTCCAATATGGCGTCTACTTAAACTTGTGCCGCACCATCAAAATAACAATGTGCTTGCGCTAGTCACAAGTTAGTGCAGTAAAATTAACATATGGTTAATACATGTATGTCCTTTCTTTTTGATTGATAAACGTGTTATCAACCTTGTGCATCGTCTTGATATGGTTAATATGTATGTCAACTTCTTCAAATTGCTGGTGAGATAAAGGTCAAATATAGATATAGATTATAGAGGGACGGACAACCATGTCAACGGCAATATTAATACGTTTCCCCTAATCAATGATGGAGACATTTTTCAGATTATATTTATAAATGCTTGTTTGATTTCCTAGTTATTTCGATCCACGGACCTGGCGGATATACTTTGAAACAAAAAGAAAAATAAACTACAACACTGAAATATCAATATGCCTTAACATGATCAAGTGAGAGGGTCATGTTTGATCTGTATTATATATAGAGTTATATGTATAAAAGACATGAAGGCAGCTTATATATCGGTATTAGTCTTACAATGTTAACGAGTCTTCTTGTTCAGCTCAAATGAAAATGCAATCTATAATGCTCCTTACGTGATAGTGAATTGTCGAACAATTATGCACTTGTTAACACATGAATGAAATGAAAATGATTGCAATCATGACTAATTTGATAAGTCTGTTCATCAAACATATTTATTGCAATACGTTCTATTATGAGTTTGGTTTCTTAATAGTATCTTAAATGCATTTAGATTTCCATTTTCAGATACTGTACAATTACTTAATGTGTACAGTGCAAATGCAGTCCAATACTTTCAACAGGATTTTATCAAACGTTTACAAGACCAGTGCGCTGATAGACCTTTCGACATCCATAAGGTGCAGCCTGAATCCATAGACACATCCAAGAAGCTGATTGTTTTCTGCTTCACCGTCTCGAGAGTGGCCGCAGACGCAGAAAGTGCTATCAAACATGTCAAGAGTGAGAAATGCCATAATTTGTTTATATTGTACATATAAAATAAGTCAAAGTCAATGTGCTTCTACATGTATGCATACTATCATCCACATGCCATGCCTACTTTATTAAGCAAATGCAATTTCTGCTTTTTTAAGCAAATTCAATTTAAACTTTTCTAAATGTGTCAGCACAGCAATTCCCTGGTCACATTAACGCTACGACCTCCATATGAGTCATTATTTTGCAAAATCGCACGGAGTCCGTTCGGATGTCATTAACACTTGCGAGCAAAGTGCGGATTTTTGAACACTTAAAGGACTCGGTGAAAATGATTCACGGAGCTCCTGAGTTCTCGCTGAGTTCATAGAAATTGTCGAAGCCTGGCCCCGATTTCACGAAAATACTTGAGTAATTGCTCAGCTAAGTATATTTTTTTAAATTCTAATTTTCACTAAAAATAAGGATATTTCATGTTGATATTTCAACAATAGTATATCTTTTAATTGAATTAATATGTTGAAAGGAAAAAATGTAATATAAACCTAATTGCAAGTCAGATATAGCGAAAAGTTCATTTGAGTACAAGTTAAGAATTTTAAGAAATTTAAGAATTTGCTTAAGTAAATTACTTGCTTTTTAGCAAAATTTCCTGCAAAAATACTAACAAGTGTATAATCATTTTAATAAATGGGTAAATACGATTACGAAAAATATGCAAAGGGCTTTAAGGTGTTAAAATAAGTTGAGCATGTTACTGAGTATTTTCGTGAAATCGGAGCCTGGTGCAGCCCGCAAGGGCCCCGTAAGGACACAACAAGGGCCCCGGAAAAGCTCGTACGGATTTTGAACACTGCGGGTCCCGTAAGAGCTTGCCGGTGTTCGCACGACTATCGCAGGGGAGACGCACGGTCAACGTACGATGTTCGTATGATACGGACACCGGTCGGGAACTAACGATGTCTACACGTAGCCTACAGGGCGTTACGTTCGCCGCACGGGCTCCACACGACATCCTTGACGATTCTAGCAAAAATTGAGAAATGTTCAGCTATCGCCGAACTATTTTATTCTTGTCGTACGAACGAGGTACGTTTGAGCTTCTTCCAAGCTCCGCATAGATAGATAGATAGATTTATTTCAACATAAAATGTACAATTTACATGGCAACTTATAATTAAAACATACAATAAAACAATAAACAAACATGTATGAATTAATATAGCCATGCCAATCAACATTATATGTTAAGGATAACACAAAATAAAGAGCTAAAACAAACTCTTATTTCCATTGTGGTCCTTAAGATATAGTATTGTATGACATAGGAAGATACAATTTATCACAGTAAAAAATCACAGCAAAATGCCTTAAGAGAAGTTTGTATAAAAACCCTGATTGAAAGACATTAAAAAAGTCAAGTTAAGCTTAAAAAATGTTCCTTAACCTTGCATTTAAATGAATACATAGTAGTTGCATCCCTCACATTTTGTGGCAGACTGTTCCATAGACAACAACCATTGTATGCAAATGATTTTTTTCCAAAACTTTTGACCACAGGGAGAGCATATCTCTTACTATCTGACATAGAAAAACCTGTACCATCAAAGGAGGCATATGCCTTTGCTCTAAACCTTGTGGGATAATCATGAACAGTATTGATAGGGGTAAAGTGTTCACTTAAATATGAAGGGGCAACATTAGAATTAATTTTATAAACATGACAGAGAGTTATCTGATTAACTCTACTTGAAACTGGTAACCAGTTCAAACGTGAAAAATGCTCAATTCCAATATGTGACATTGGATGTAAATTCAACACAAAGCGTATAAGTTTATTTTGTGTGACCTGTAACTTGTTTTTTAATTCCTGTGTTAAACTATTAAACCAGGTAGAAGAGGCATAGTCAAAATGACATTGTATAAGTGATGTAACTAACAGTTTTTTTGTATGCAGAGTGAGAAATTCACTTTTACGGTACAGGAATTTTAACCGAGCATTGGATTTCTTAATTACAGACCTAGCCATAGACTCAAAAGACAAATTTTGATCAATGGTAGCACCAAGATATTTAACTGAAGATTTGGATTCAATGGATTGACCATTGCAATTTATTTCAAGATTTGCTTGTTTTTTTAACCTTTGCGTTGACCCAAATAAAATAGATTCTGTCTTACCAAGATGAAGAGATAGTTTATTACATATGAGCCATTGACTGACAATATTCAGGTCCTGACTTAAGAAATTTTCAATATCATACTTGTTTTTGGCAGACACAAGAATTGCTGAGTCATCAGCATAGAGAAGCAGTTTGTTTTTTACAACAGCTGACATGTCATTCACATAAATAAGAAAAAGCAGAGGACCTAATATAGATCCCTGGGGCACACCACATGTTATATTGGCAGATGAAGACAAAGTACATGATATTTCAACCAACTGACGTCTATCAGACAAATAGGAAGAAAACCATCTGATAGAGGATTCTGTGAGACCCAATGCTCTTAGTTTCATTAAAAGAATTGAGTGATTGACGGTATCAAATGCTTTTTGGAGATCTAATAGAACCATACCCACAAGATGACCTTTATCCATCTGAAAACGAATATAGTCTGTGAGGTGAATAAGGCATGTATCAGTTGAAAACCCATGTCTAAAACCTGACTGATATTCATACAAAAGACTATTTTGGACAAGGTACTGTTCTAATTGATCATAAATGACTCGTTCAATGACCTTAGATACAATACTAAGGATAGAAACTGGACGATAATTCCCGACATCGGTTTTATCATTCTTCTTGTATAAAGGCACCACACGAGCAGACTTAAGTTCATCTGGGACAGTACCTTGTATAATTGACAGGTTTATAACATGTGAAAGTGGACCAGCAATAATAGAGGCTGGGTCTTTAACAAAACGTGAGGGAATCCCATCTAAACCTGTCGCCTTATTTGGACAAAGATTGTTTAGGTACTTCAGAACCTTACTTTCAGAAACAATTGAAAATGTAAAACTATCAGGCTTTACACCTTTAGAAGAATAAAAATTAAAAACAAAATTCCTACCAAAATTATTAACACAATTGGGTAATTTGCTCACAAGTTTATCTGCAACAGAGGTGTAAAATGAGTTAAATTTTTCTGCAACCTTGAGTTTATCAAAACAAATGTTACCATCAATGGTCAGTCCAATATTACTTGAGCACTGATTATTCTTACTTGGTAAACCTAGATATTTTAGCCTTTTCCATAAAGACTTAGTCATTTTTATTGTTTTCTAGAGAAGATTTAAAAAAATTCTTTTTCGCATTCCTAATAACAGTATTTGCCTTGTTTCTTGAGGACTTGAAAAGATTAAAATTTTCTTCAGATTTGTCATTATTATAATTATAAAAATCCTTATCCCTAGCCTTAATACATTCTAAAACTTCAGAGTCTACCCATTCTTCAGTTCTTTGTTTAATGCAAACAGATTTGAGGGGAGCAATAGTATCTAAAGTAGGGACAAAAATTGATTTAAAATTGTTCCAAGCACTGTTTACATTATCACAATATAAAACTGATGACCAGTCTGAACCTAGTAGAGATTGCTGAAAACTTCCTTTATTATAGTGCTTTAAAGAACGAACAGTAGCAGTATTGTGTTTTCCAATAAATTCACAAGAAACTTTTCTGGTACAGAAAGTCATCATATGATCACTAACACAACAGTCAATTACACCACTCTGTGAAATATTTGATTTATGACTTGTCTGCGATGTCCGTACGGATATCCTACAATTGTATCCTCCAAAAGATTGTGAGGGTTTGTAGCATGTGACTAGAAGCTACGATTGTACAAATATTTAAAGTTGGTGAAATCGTACGATTTTATAAATCATATAGACATCGTGCGGATAAGTGACAACGGCGTAACTCAGTGAAAGAGAAATTTAGAATTTTGGTGGGAATTATATTTTTTAAGTGTTCATTCTTCTGTCAATTATTATTATAATAGTGTTTATTGAAAATATATTATTGCATTTGTAAACAACGGAAGAGTTGCAAGTACATGCATGTTACAGCCAATTGATAATATGCAATTGCTCACTAAAATAACGACCTAACTTTTCAAAAGAAACACTAATTTATCTGTCTTTATGTCAACCTTCGAAAAAGTTGGGGTAAATTGCTATGCAGATTCAGTCGGTCAGTTGGTCGTTAGATCTTTGATTATTGCTCAATAACTTGAGTGTCTTTTATTCATAAATATCAAACTTGTACATCATTTGTTTAATTTTAATGTGAATGTAATTGTTATACAGATCGTTATTTTGGGGTTATAACTTTTGCAATGTTAACTATTCTAGGAGTATAAATCACTGATTAACGTTTAATTAAAATTTTTGATGGTCACTTTGAACGGTAATATCACTTTTAAGATAAACTGCGTTGACCCGAGTTACCACCAAAACAAGATATGTAAGCAGTGACATATTATTTTTGCTACATAAAACGTTTGACATCATTTACTTGCCAGCAAAGATCTGGTACATTGTATGCAAGAAATTATTTGCAACCTGGACTTTGTTCATTTGTGCAATTTTGTTATGTCAATCGTATTTCAGTCACATCACTTTTAATCATAGAGAGGATAATTGTTGGTTTCGGTGTAAGATCACTTTTTATTATTATTTAGCCAAAACTTTTCAGAAGTCTGCTGTCACGGGAATAGTTTGTTCATTTTTGGATAGTAATTATCAATAATTCACTGATGATTTTACTTATGCCTTGTTTCAATTCACTTTTATTTTGTACTTCTTTTTTAAAGCATTGGAAAAAACAATTTCTGTAAAAAAACTATATCATGAAAAGAAAATCTTAGTCTTGCCAATTATGTGTATGTGATGTAACGAAGCCACTTATTAATAAGTACTATATACAATGTACGAGAATGCGAGCCCAGAAATACTTTTACTTGTAGCTTTGTTTTGAAACGTTCTAGGGCCTGCGCATGGTGGAATGTTTGATGACGGATTTTTTTTATTTTATTCAAGAAGTTGGCCGAAAACAACCTACCGTATTGTTTACATCACATAACATAACATATACATGCACTTTATTTGGCATAAAATGATACATTTATAGCCAATACAGTTTCAACAATCATGTAATGTAAGGACATATGACTCACAGCTTACTGAGTGATAATGTTTTACAGAGAAAGTATCTACGTATTCACCGCTAACAAAGTGATAATGTTCTACGGAGAGTGTATCTACGTAAAACGATGTAAAAGATGCTATTAATCATTGCTATTTCGTCCTTTCAATGCAAAATACAAAAAAAATAGATAAATTGTTCAATATCTGCGTATTTGAAGCAGACATTAAATTTTCAAACTTATGTACTGTTGGCCAACGACAATAATATGGTTTTAAATATTTGCGACGTAGATTGTTATACTTCGGGCAAACCAACAAAAAGTGAAATTTATTTTCTACTACATTTAAATTGCATTTTGTACAAAGTCTATTTTCTCGTATAACATTTTCATATCGTCCGGTTTCTATTGCTTAATTATGTGACGATAATCTAAATTTTGTAAGTGAAATTCGAAATTTGTTAATATTTACTTTTTTAGATTTCTTCTGTTTCCAAAGAATGTTTATAAAAATACTGTATGACGATAGTCTACTAGAATTATTGACGTTACCATGCCACTCTTGCTTATAGATGTCGAGAATTCTACTTTTTTTTTGCTGAAAATATGCTGTTAAATGCTCTTGATTAATCCAAAGATTTGACATTCCAATTTCATTTAAATTAAATTTTACTTGAAATGCCCAGTTATTACCACCATAAGAAAGACCATTTTCTGCATCAAGTTTTAGAACGTTATACATGCGTTTCAGCAAGCTGTCATTACCTAAAGAAAGTATTTTCAACCAGTATTTTATCATAATTAATTTTCGTTGTATTCGCATAGGATGTCTCCCCGTTTCACCATAAAGTCCATCAAGATTGGTTGTCTTTTTACACATAAGATTTTTCTAAGAAATTCATAAAGTATCATTCTATATTTTTTCCTTCATGGTAACCAAATATTTCAGCACCGTAGTTTAAAACTGAACCAACAATGCTATCAAAAAGTTTAAATTTGTCAGTTATAAATAATTCTAACTGGTTAAATACGGTAAATAGCGTAATGAAAACAGGGAATGTTGGGCTAATTTCTTTTGTGTTTGGTACCACTGACCATTTTTGAACACATTTATTCCAAGATATTTAAATATTATCACATATAAAATGGTGCTGAGTGTGTCTGCCTTTTTCAAAAATCATTAATCATTAAGTCCCCATCTTTGGCAACATGCATGTAAATTATTCAACATAGACTGAAGTGTTGTAGGCGTATGCGCAAACAAAACTGCGTCATCAGCGAAAAGTAAAATTAATATTCTGACGTCATTCATTGTAAAAAGAGTTTATGTTTTGTAATATGTCATTTACAAAGAATAAAAATAGTAAAGTGGAACTGGGATCGCCTTGTTTTGCCCCAATATTTGAATCAAAGAACGGTGAAATTGTGCTGTTATATCTTACAGCTGCTATAACTGATGCGTACATGCATCGTAGCGCTATTACAAGTTTTGAACTAACGTTTTCTGTTAACAACTTTTGAAAAATAAAAAGATCAATCTAAATAGTTTGTCGAAACATTTTTCGAGATCGAGAAAACAGCGGTAAACCTTTTGACCCTGTGACAGTGACTTAGCGATTATTGAATGTAGCAAAACTATGCAATCTATCGTAGATTTTTTTTTCTGGAAGTCAAACTGATTGTCAATATTTTTACTATGTTTAACAGACCATTTAGTCAAACGATTAAGCAATATTTTGGAATAACTTTTTGCAATAATGTTTATCAGAGTGATTCCTCTATAGTTCTTAATAGAATCTTCAACGTTCCCTCCTTTAAAAATCAGGACGATAATACCTGCTCCCCAATTTTTTGGTTTACTTTCTTATACTCTAAAAAAGTTTTGGCGTCAATCGTTTATGCCATTGCCACCGTTTCAATGAAATTCAATACAAAAAGTACATATAAAAATTTCATTTTTGTAGATCTACATTTTTCTGGTATAAAGCTGGAAATATATTAAGTATTGTTATACCACAGCCAAAATCGATATTTTTACACTTATATTTAAATTGCTTTTTAATGTAGATCTAAATCCTTTTTGTTTTACATTTTTAAAGGTCATGCTAGCAGGATATACAATTGTATAAAACTGACATGAGCGCAATCACTTCAGAGTAAATCTCTCTTTTCAAAACGGGAGTTTCACCACAGACAAAAGAGTGTTACACCAAAGAGTAGGACGGTACTTTTTAAACTATAATTTAACTGGGAAATGTACTGAACAGAACAGAACAGAACAGAACTTTATTACTCTCAATACATGTAAAACATGCAAATATGAGGTATTCACAACATACAAATACATGTAAACGAGGCTAATGCGTTACATACAAAACATACAATTTCACATATTATTAGAAAGTATTAAAGCATGATTTATCATAAATGTGAATGTACCCCAAAACTACGTTCTTACTTTTTGCAATATTACTTTAATAAACCTACACAGTTTAAGAAATTCAGATTTGTTACTTGTACGTGTACATTAATTTTTCTAATTTGAACATATTTGGACGGCGATAAAATACGGACGACTTAAGATATTGCTTTCTTTCATCAGAGAATTGAACACACTCAAAGAAGTCATGAAATTCATCGCCAATCTTATCTCGACAAGTAGTACAATTTCTTTAATTAATAGGTATTCTTAACCAGTTTCCAGTTTCAATCGGCAAACGATGATTTCTTGTTCTAAATTTTATAAAATAAAATAAAAGAGATGTTTTAATACTGGAAAAATAAGATTCGATACCAAATGATTTCTTTAAAAACTCTATAAAACATACCATTACTTGAATTATCAACGAGAGAATACCAGTCATTTAGAAACAAGTCTTTCAGTTTTTGTTGACCTGAAAGTTTTAACCATTTAGATTTTGGAAACGTATGCTCAGTCCACACGTTAATAAAACCACATTTAGCCAGTATATGTTAAATATTATGCAGCCATGGAAATTTTAGTTTCAATGTTTCGTCAGGTAAGCCCTCTGAAAGATATAAAAGATTTCTGTACACTAACGAAGATAATTTGTTAGATACATGTATATCAGTTTCATCTGTAACACATAATCTTGACCAAAATGATACTATCCTTTCCTGAATATCTATTGCTAATGGTAGATAACCAGTTTCTCCGTACACAATATAATTTGGTGTCGACCGTATTAATTTTAAGAAACTTTAATTGCACTCTTTCGATAACATCAAGTTTGCCAAAGCCCCAAATTTTGGCCCCATAAAGTAAAATTGGTTTGATGGTTTTATTAAAAAGATCAATTTGTAAGTCGATTGGAAGACTAAGACGATTGGAAGTTTTAATTAGACTGTACATTGCTCTAGTTGCTTGATTTGAAATATGTTTTTTACAATTATAGAAAGATCCACTCTTACTAAAAAGAATCCCAAATATTTATATTCCGCTACGACTTCTAACTCCTCATTTTTGAAAGTGAAATTGTAGTTTTGCTGTCTTCCTTTTGAAAAAACTACAATTTTTGTTTTTGAAGTATTTACTTTGAGTTTCTACGTTTCGCAATATTGCCCATAGGTATTTAAAGCTTCTTGTAAATCACCTGGCGATTCTGCCATAATTACTGTATCATCCGCATAAAGTAAAATAAATATTTTCAGAAGAGTAAAGAGATTATTGATTTCTAAGCCATTTTGCATTGTCACACCCTGTACATTACTATTTTCTTGAAAAGATATGTTCAAATCATTTAAGGATAAGGAAAAAAGCAGGGGAGATAAGTTCTCCCCTTGTCGAACTCCAATATTACAACAAAAGAAGTTTGATAGTTCAGAATTTACCCTTACAGATGATTTAATATTACTATACATGTTTTTAATAACTTGTAGACATTTTCCATTTATTCTTATATTTAACAGTTGCATTTCTCTTTTAACATTTCTCCATACGGTGTCAAAAGCTTGCTTTAAATCTATGAAAGAACAGAATAACTTCTTTCTGTTGTTATTTAGGTATTAGATCATGTGTTGTAAAATAAATAAGTTATCTGCAGTTGAAAACCCTTTTCTAAAGCTGCCTGTGTGTTATTTAAAATATCTTTAGATTCAACCGTTTGCGAAACGTTTCTGCCGAGTTCCCGTAAAACAGTTACCCGAGGTGACGGATATTTCCGTCTGAGCCAAGTGTCTCATGATGGAAATTTTTTCTTGCATACCGTCTTGCACTTCAAAGTAGATTTCTAAATGCAAACTTATCCAAATGATGAATTATCATGTAAAACAAACGATTTTCCGCCGTTGTGTTAGGGAAATTGACGTCACAATGTTTATAACGTTACGTCATAAGTTATTCACGAGAGTCGTCTGGCATAGGAGGGGTGCCAGACCGGTTTTTCCGGCATGGGCAAAATCACCGGAAATGCCGATCCGATATGCAAGAACGGATTTTCCTGCATGGGCAAAATCACCGGAAATGCTGATCCGATATGCAAGAAAAGTTTATCTCACATGGGTAAATGCGCGGAAATATGTATCACATAGGTGAGAAAAACTTTTGTCACCTATGGGATACATATTTCCGCGCATTTACCCATGTGAGATAAACTTATCTCACATCGCTTATCTCACATCGCTGCCGGACTATTTTTACGTTAATTGTAAGCAGACATAAAAATCGAAAAATGGCTGTGAAATTGTTATTTATGAAATAAACATAGGGTTGTTGGTATTCATTTTCTTAGTTAGATCATTTTCTATCCATCTATAGTAGTTTTGAAGTAAAATTCGAGAAAAAGTTGAATTTCATTTTTTCATCCCCATCCTGTATTTGCACTAATTTCTTCTTACTTGTGTGAAAATGCGATTTAAACGGTGAAAAAATAAATCTACCATGTTCATTGAGTTTTGTATAAGCTCGGCCTCGTTTTTAGACGTATCTCAACCCTCGGGTGGGATTTCCTTATCCACAACTCATGAACATGTTAGATTCACTTTATCTCACATCGCTTATCTCACATCGCTGCCGGACTATTTTTACGTTTATTGTAAGCAGACATAAAAATCGAAAAATGACTGTAAAATTGTTATTTTTGAAATAAACATAGGGTTGTTGGTATTCATTTTCTAAGTTAGATCATTTTCTATCCATCTATAGCAGTTTTGAAGTAAAATTCGAGAAAAAAGTTGATTTTCATTTTTTTATCCCCGTCCTGTATTTGCACTTGTTCCTTCTTACTTGTGTGAAAATGCGATTTAAACGGTGAGAAAATAAAACTACCATGTCCATTGGGTTGTGGATAAGGAAATCCCACCCTCGGGTTGAGATACGTCCAAAAAAACTCGGCAGAGCCTCGTTTTTGGACGTATCTCAACCCTCGGGTGGGATTTTCCTTAGCCACAACTCATGAACATGTTAGATTCACTTTATCCACAACTCAATGGACATGGTAGATTTATTTTCTCGCCGTTCGAATCTCATTTTCACACAAGTAAGAAGAAATGAATATACAGGAGGGGGATGAAAAAATGAAAATCAACTTTTTCTTGAATTTTACTTCAAAACTGTTATGGATGGATAGAAAATGATCTAACTAAGAAAATGAATACCAATAACCCTATCTTTATTTCAAAAATAAAAATTTCATTTTTCGATATCAGCATCAATCTCCTTTGCAGAGTTACCGTTCCTTACACTCACTATCATCTCTGCAACAGTGAATGTAATGATAGCCGATAGTGTAGAGAGTGTATCAGCATGAGTCTAAAAACAAAATGGCGTCGTTTAAAAATCTAACGGAAGTGACTTCTCCGTATTGGCCCTCTCTTTTAAACCAATCAGAATGCTTGAATTCCATATTGGTCCTGCTTTTCTCGTATTGGCCCTGCTTTTCTAATATTGGCTCAGTTATGTTTTGTATTAGCTCTACCTGTTTCATATCATGTGTGCAATTGATCTAAAACAGAGTGTAATATTGTAAAGTTAAATAATAATAAATTAAACAGTTTAACGTAAATGTTTTTCATCAATGGAAAAGACGCTTTAATTTGATCATATAAGATCTTATCGTAACCACAGGCTTTGTTATTTTTTAAAGATTTTATTGCTGCTTCTATTTCGTGCTCCGTCATAGGTACTGGTGATACTGCTTTTGCATGTCGAGCTAATTTGTTTGTTTTGCTCTTGCTTCAGATATTAAATTCTTGTTTTCTAAAAAGCTTTGTTGTTTTGGTGTAACATGTACTTAGTGTAACACAAAGTCTATGGTGTAACACACATATTACATGTTTGATATATTTAAAGTTAGCACGAAATTACATGTTAAATACCTTTATCAAGGAACATGTCATAAACTTTTATTTTAAATCAGGAAGTGTCAAGACTATATGTTATTAAATGAGTGCTTTGATACTGGCCCTGTTATTTGTGCGGGGGCATACGTATTGGCCCGAGCTCGTAGGGCGAGGGCTAATACGAGGGCCAGAGGACAAATGATATGGCCTATATCAAATCACTCAATTAATAACATATATTATTAAATACACATATTGATGTGGGTATTCATTTTTAATTCACTTAGTTGGAGCATTTTCTATCATTTTAAATGGGTTTTCAGACAGAAATTGATAAAAAGTCGATTTTCATTTTTTCCATTCAATCTTCAATGCTGATTTCAACAGAATTCAAGATGGCGACAGTCTTCGTTTTCAAGAAACTAAACATTTGAAAGTATCAGACAATTGGAAGCTCAGATTTCTCAACAGCCAATCATTTGTCAGCAATCTTTTATTGGACGGTCCAATAAGTGATATTGGCCCAGATGTTTTGTTATTGGCCCTGTCTTTCAATTTTATGATACCTTTTCCTATTTTATTACGTCAGGTGGTTAACGAATATTAGAGCCAATAAACAATAGTTATTTAATAATAAGTCGGAGGAAACAATTGACTGTCTGGGCAGGGTGAATTTTGACCTAAGGGGAACGATTTGAAAAAAAAAATGGTAGAGGACAACTACAATAAAAATACCATTGTTAGGATAGTGCTTACAGCTAAGAGTTTTATTTATTTTTGTACGAGTCCATGTGAAAAGTAGCTGTGCGTGTGGCGACCAGGTTTTTTTCAGATTTACTTGAACAATTGTTGGGGCGGGGGCGCCAAAACGGCAAGTGTGAATATGGCGTGTCGGCGAAATAAAAATACTTATTGCATATGTTACTATATATAGTATCAAATTTGCCTTTGATTGTCGGTGATACGGGCCGATAAAACGATCACGTGACGTAGTGTGCCGATAACTGATATTGGCACACTTGCTAGTGTGCCAGAAAATTCGTATTGAGGCTATTTCCGGTCAACTGTGCAGCAACGTTAGACTGTCAGCACGTGAAAACGTTGACGTAATTGACAACGTAGACGTAACGGAAAATGGCCGCCGAAAGGACACAGAAGTCTCTATCTCAACGTTTATTGAATTTAGAATTTAGGCTTATTGAGCACCGAAATGTGGAAACTGACACGTTTGCTTTTGTGGATAGTATGAATAATTTATTCATTCAATGGCATTTATCTTTATGAAATAGTATAAGTATTGCAGGAATGTGCGTTTTGTATCTACTTGTCTTATCTTTTCCCATTTTCAGCAAAACCGATGTTCAACATATGCAATAAAAAGGTAATTATACGGGGCAGGTGTGCCTTAAGGCGATATTGGCACACTTGGTTCAAATTGGCCCTCGGGCTAAAGCCCTCTGGCCAATATCTCACCAAGTGTGCCAGTATCGCCTAAAGGCACACCCGCCCCGTATAATAACCTCTACATATCCCTCTTTTGTCGACTGTTTAAGAGCATGAAACTTGATTGTTACTTGAAAGGTGACTACAATAAATATAATTCAGTTTGGTTAGAAAATTAACTTTGACGTTTTAAGTTTTGAAACACTAGAAAACACATCTACATGTACATATACATGGAACGTGAAAAATTCTAGAGTACATTTTGTTGTCTTTACAATACACTTTTAAATGTTATAGGTTTGGCAAATGTATGCTGCAAGACATATAATGCTAAATGTGACAATGTGTCTCATATGTTTTACAGCGTTTTTACAGCTTTATTATTGTAACAAAATAATTGTCTTCAGTTAATATATTTTAATATTTATATACAGATCCTGCGAAAACTGTATTGCTCCTGATTCATGAGAAGGATGCACATGCACAGCCACCAAAAATTAGTTCCATTCTTAATGACAAGAAGTTCAAGGATTTAGCTGGGATATTTGACCTAGCATTCATAAAGGATAAAAAGATGTATAAATGTGTCATGACAAGCGACATAATAGATGACATTTGTCAGTGTATTGAGAAAATATACTGAATCACTAGCAATGGAATTGTTAGCAAATTAGCCTTTTCAGACAATATGTATGATTACAGTTCGTGATATTTAAGATATCCGCATGAATACTGTACAAAGGTATTTGATATGTAATATGACATGTTAATGAAATATGTAGGAGTTTGACGTTGCCTTTT
This sequence comes from Saxidomus purpurata, assembly GCA_022818135.1. Lineage (NCBI taxonomy): Eukaryota > Metazoa > Mollusca > Bivalvia > Venerida > Veneridae > Saxidomus > Saxidomus purpurata. Next base: position 35,440,318 of record JAFMSR010000001.1, read on the forward strand.
TATTGCTTTAATATACCTGATATATACATGTAGATGCCATTGCAATTTATTATATACCTAACATAGATGCGTACAATGTATTTTTCGCAAACGATCGCAGACAAATCCATCTTTACATATCAAATACATGTACAAATCTGATTTCGTATTACCACACTACCGAATTTAGCAATTTTTGTAAGGGTGTTTCCCATTGGTACACAAGAAATCGTTCATGTCAATAATGTCGCTTATAATGGGATCGTTGCGTCTTGTAATGTAGGGTTAACAAACGACTTTTTGTGTTCTAACATCTGCAGAATCCCGAGGGATGTTTGGTGCCCGAGCCCGTTAGGGTTTTTGTTTTTGCCTATTTTGTCGGTGTTTTAACAGGAGAAAAAAAACGTGTGTTAACGGGGAGATTCACGCGCCGTTATAACCTGTTTTCATTTATGCGCAGGACAGGGCCATTGTAAACAATGGACCTGTCTCCAAAGTCTTACATCATATACGGCGTCAACAGTGCCGGGCTTAAAAACCGCTGGTGACGTCATAAATATGACGTAAACAACATGGACGTTGTCCCGCGCATTATTGAACATGTTACCAGTAAGACCGTTTATTTTATGTTTTTCAGTGAATTATAGAGTTTTCTCAGTGAAATAATAGTGATAATCCACAGTTTTGAAACAGTGGATTACCATTTTTATTTTTCACTGTTTTTGCAATCTTTTACCCGGTTTTACGTAAAAAAGTATACCGATTGTAATTAATACTGGAAACCATGCAACGATGACGTCGTTTAAATGACGTCATTTGCGCTATGTTTTCTGATGACGTTTCCTGCGATTTTCGATATCTTATAGAAACAAACTCAATAAAAGTAGAGTTTTAACCATAAAATAAACAGAAAAAATGTTGGTATCGGTATAATATCACGTTAATTTCACTCGTGAACACCAAAATTTGTTATTTTCACTCGTGGCTGCGCCACTCATGAAAATATCACTTTTGCTGCCGACTCGGTGAAATTATAACGTGATCTTACACCGAAACCAACAATTATCCTCTATTTCATTTTTATTTTTATGATTTGTATGCTATTTATGCTAGAATAGCGTTAATGCACGTTTTTTCGTGTTATAACACCTGCAAGAAACCCTCGGGATATATTGGTGCCCTCGCCCTTACGGGCTCGGGCACCAACCATCCCTCGGGATTCTGCAGATGTTATAACACGAAAAAACGTGCGTTAACCCTAAATTAAGACACCGGCAAAATAGGCAAAAATAGCACATTTTATACTAGGAAATAACATGACGTGAAATATATGGCGTCGTTCAACACCTAATGCGCGCAAATTATAGTTTTTCCTATTTTATGCTTAAGTGTCATTTCAAATTAATGATAGTAAGTACCCAAAGGTGTATGATAAAAGGGTCATTATCATATAGTATTGTCATCCTGATGCTGGATTGGCTATCGTCGTATCATACTCGTGCTTAGTATGAAGAAGTATTCGAGCATATCCGTCAATCTGGCTCACATTGCTATAATATTAATAGCCCTTTTGTATTGTACCAAAATATAAATAATTTTGCTTAGAACAACAAATGTTATATCAGTAACAGGGGCAGCTCAAGAGAAAGACCAAATACGAGGGCAAAGTTTGTGTGGGTGCGGACCTGTGTCTTTCACACAGTATTTTGCAAATCCCCAAGAGATTCTGTTCCCTGGGTTTTATTTATGTGGCCTTACTGAGTTCGACAAACGTATTCTTTGAATTGACCTTATGTGTATAAAATACTCTTGCGATTTTAGTCTTTCTTGAATGGGTTTATAATTTTAGTACGTAACTAATTCATATCTATCAACACAATATGTTGTTACCGCCAAACTTATGTTATTTATAAGTGTAGAGTATTGTTTTCCTGATGCACACGTCACGATACGTGTTTAATTTCTATTGGGGGCAAGTGGCCGGTTAGCTCCGTCGTGAGAGCATTCAATTTCATATCTCTGTAAGCGAATGGCCGTGGGTTCGAGTCCCGGTCAAGGTGCACATTTCACTATAAAAATCTAGCTACCAATCGCTTTCATATACTAATAATTTCGCCAACTAAATTTTGAAATATAGTTCTTGCTTGTATTTTATTGATATGCCCTGACTTCTGGCGGCCGACTGGGGAAGGGGGCAATTACACTAATCACAGGAGAAGGAAGGAGCATTTTATTTTTGTGGCTGAATTAGCAGTGCTAATTTGCTATTGTTTTGTTTTCTTTAAATAAATTACAGATTGAACATGTACACGCAAAGAGCACTGGGCCTATTCAATATGATACCAGAAGATAGGACTTGCTACAGTACGTGAAAAGTCACTATGTATCAAGTGTATGTACCAGAGTTACTTTTTCTCTGCTGATCTTAATTTAAAGACAATTTGCATCCGGTAATGTTTTCTCATTAGTGACCATTTTGTTATAGCAGCTCTTAAAATATGTTATACTTTGATATTAACTTAATATTAGCATTTGTTTCAAGAACTGAGACAGAACAGTTAGTTGTAGAAATACCAAAAGTTATTCTGTGAAGATGAATAAACTATATAAAATGGTAGATTAAATGATAATTTATCACATGAAACAAAATTTCCTCTTGAAAATAAAAAGTACCATTTCATAGCACAGACGTAACACATTTATATGTGTGGTGAGTTTTCAATAAGAATTACATTCCTGTATCACTACATGGTTTTAAAAGTGTTACTCGTAGTGAAAAAAATTAATGAATGTTTAATTTTTTAGATTTTTTTATTCATAACGAGTGTTTGAAATATAAATTTCTCTCAGCCATGGTTACAGAGGATACGTCACAGGTTTTTAGTTTTACCAACACTACAAGATTAATTTACATCTTATTTAGTATTGTCTCCCCGCTTTCCCGTGGGGACACGTTTTAAGCATTGCCGTCTGTTTGAACGTTGTTTCATTCGGATTCATTTGAATCGTCTATAATAAAAGTGGGTAAATACTTGATATTTTATGAATTGTGTACTGCATAGATATACTAGCCGGATTAAATTTGTAATCAGTAGGTTGTTGGTGTTTTTTGTTGAAAAATATGTTTCAGAATGAAAAGTAAGACCGAAACATTCTTGACCCTTAAATAGCATACTAACTCAGCTGATCAGTTATATCTTTTGAAACTTCTCGTCGCAAGTGAGTTATTTCTTCAAATCCCGATGGTTAATATAGACTTCAGCAACTTGTGCATGAGGTTGCGCAGCAACAACAGGGATTGTAGTACAACAGAAGAAACACTTTTTTAGTTTATACTAATTCATTTAAGCTCGATTGTGGAGAGGAGCTTGTAGCTTATCGAGTCACTTTCGAGTCCGCTTCCCGGAAAAATCAGTACTTGTGTCATACGAGGAAGTACGGTCGTGACTCCAGTGGGAATCGAACCCGCAACCTCCGGGATGAGCAGCCGACACCATAACATCTACACCAGCGCTCTCCTTAACTGTAAGGATTGTTACCGGTATTTGTTGTGTTTTTCAAGAAATGCAGCATGACATATCATATAAAGTCTATACTCGGCTGTGATTCGTGTATCTTCGAATAAGGATCAGACTACATGTTAAAAATGTGGCGCAGTATTTTTTTCAATGATATTGCAAAAAATAAAAGGTTTTCTGGCAACTCTTTTCTATGAAGAAAAGACTTAAACACGACAGAAAGATGTATGTCAACATTGTTTTAGAGTGAATAGAACATAGTTCTATCATTATCCTATCAGTAAATTCATTTTCTATATCAGTAAATTCAAAGTGATCCTGGGACTAAAATGGTGATCTTTCAGTTTTTTCTTATCGCCGACAACATATTTCTGGAGATATTTTCTCCTCGCATGTAATTTCTTAACTTTTTTGGAATTCCATAGCAGTCGCACTATAAATTTCAAACCGTTAAGAACTCTGGTAATGGTAGGCATGACGTCATAAAACAAGAGGGCATAGATGGCCTTAAATTGCTCACCTGGCAGTAATTTGCTATAATACAAGGCCAACAAAAACATCACAGGAAGTGTCAGTTTTGACTGGAATGACATGATTCGAATATTGCTCATACATGTAGAGGCCCACTACACAATGCCACATTTCAAATATTCAAGTTATGGGTTTTTTAGTTTAAGACAAGAAGATTTTTGAAGTTCTCTCTACGTTTTCACTCTATAAACAATATACTTTTGAGCTTCCACTGGATGCCGCCATTACTTAGCTTTGCCTGATGTAGTGCACAGCATAGCGGTATGAGAGGGGACCGGACTAAATCAAGTGACCCCCGGGCATGTCAATTTTGATATGGGGGTCATGATTTGACCACTAGGCCATGCTATATACGTGCCAAATATCTAAGCTTTATGCCTAAGCTTGTGGTTTCAGAGAACATTTTTAAAGCAAGTATTCCATGATGTATTTTTACTTTTATAAACTGAAAACTGTTTTAGTGTATTCTATGATGTCATTTAACTGGTTAGAACTGATAATACAGATTTTTGCAGATTTTTGTGACATCAAAATACGCCCTAGCTCATTTACATATTCTGGCCAATTGAACTGCATTTCTACTGCATGTTCACTGCTTTTAAAATATAGGATTACGTAGATGTGAGCTTTAACATTAAACAGGGTCCGTATATTACATTACAATATACGGACCCTGCATTAAATAAACTCAGATCACTGCTACGAAACTGCTCTGTTAAAATACATGTACCTGCTGAAAAATGCATTTAAAGGCCTTCCTTTTTATTAAGCTTTGGATGATGGACGGATGACGGACATTCATCGATCCTAAAAGTTCACCTTGATCCGGTTGCTCATTTGAGCTAAATAATTATCAAAGGGCAATAACTACATGAACGATTATTTAAGTAGAACGTGCCGATACATGTAATAGGCACATGTTCCCTTGATAGTGAAGCAGTGTACGCAGTTTCACTGGATTACTGTCGGTAGTTCCTGAAAATAGCCTGGAGGAGAATGTGTGATGGGTGAATGGAGACTGTTACCATACCCCTGGCGGGGGATAACAATTGACCACCTGAGCAGGGCTAATTATGACCCCAGGGGTTGGAATTGAACAAATTTGGTAGATGACCACTAGACAATGTAAAATACCCAAACTCTTAAAATTAGGTCGTATTCCAGCTAAGCATCTCAAGTGATTTCATAACTATTTTTTTTAATTATAATTCTCAGCAATTGTGTATAATATCATTTTCATTACATACTAAATTCAATGAAGTTTTAATAAACTAGTCACACTCTCCTTGTTAAATTTTCTCAAGGAAATTATTTTTAAGGAAAATCTGAGGATTTGACTTAGATGCTAGTGGAATACGACTTCTGGTCTTGTGATTTTGGAGAAAAAGATATTTCTACGTTTAGCTCTGGCAGTCATGTTGTACAATGAACAGTAACCATTTGAACAAGTTTAAGAGCACTTAATGCAAGGTTGCTTCAGATCAATTTTGATAAAATTCCATGAAGTAGTTTATGAGAAGAAGTCACAATGCAAGAAATGACAGATATTGTACTTTCCTGTTTCCAGAATCAAATGTGTTGTTTGAAGATTTCCCTTGAACAGAAATTCTTACACCTTTTCATATGATGGTCATTTCTTAGAAATAAACAGACTATACAAATTCATCGACACGCATTTTTGTATTTAAAACAGCTGGCTATATATATATATATATACAAGACCTTTTCATAATCATTTATAATGTAATCGCGTGTTCTTTATACCTGATTATCCTGTTGTGAAAAGGAAACTTAGATTGATGTAACATGATTTGAATTTGGATTAAAAAAAAACAAAGATACCACTGTTACCTATTCTATGTTTTATATGCATGAAATCAAAGACTACATTGTATCACAGTACGTTATATAAACACGCAGTTTTGACTGGGAAGGAAAATAATACATGTTTTATACAATAATTTGTCCAAATTCATGAAAATCCAGCAAGGAAATATTATGTGCATGATAACCCGTTTGTCACCTATTTATGCAATCCCAAATTTGAATCGAATTACTGACAAAAAACGTTGTCAAGAAAAACAGTGTTAACCTGAATGTTTGTTTGACATTAACAAATTTGGATGACCATCAATGAACACTAGCTTATAAAGCATGCGTAATACTTCAGCAAAGCCGACATATCAAGAATTTGGAGACCAGTGGGTTTCAAAAATACGTGACAAACAAGTCAGATGATATCAGTAAAATGACTGGGTTTCCGACAACAATCTGAAAGTTAAAATCCAGGAAATTCAGTAAAAGGTCAGGATTCTCAGGAAAAAAATAGCATATTTGGGCATTTTTCTCCAACTGTAATGCATATGAATACTAATCTTTTCTGGTATTTTCCAGAGAAAGTAACAGTTTGATTGACTTAATTGTCTGTGCGCCACCCCCGCCCCCCCCCTCCCCCCCCCCTCTGCAAGACACTTTTTTTGAAATTCAATGACAGAATTGCAACTCAGTTTCCATGAATTTTCAAGAAGATATTGGTTTCCTCTCTGCAAACCCCTTTAAGTCATCATGATTATAAAATTTACAAGGCAGTCTAAAACACAGCTATATCCACTGCTGCAAATAGGAACATTGCAGGAATAAATGCTGCAGATTGTAGTATTCATTCTAAGGTGCATAGCATAGATTTCTATAAAGATGTTGGGTTTTACACACAGTCTCTAAAAGATGATTTTTTGAACAGAGTTTCATTAAAATCCTTTGAATTCTTACCAGATACTGAGTGGACAGACTAAATCTTTGACCTTAAGTTGTGACCTTAGCATTATGTCAGTGTGGCCAGATCACAGGTTCTGCAAATTAACTTCATAAGGTACACCTTTGGCCACAGCTTCATCAAAATCCTTCCAAGAGTTCAGGATATATGAATTGGACTGGATATTCAAGACTCTAACCTTTGACCTTAAGCTGTGACCTTCACTTTAACCAAACATGACTAGATCATGGGTTCTGCTCATTGTCTTGAAATAGTGACCATTTGATCGGAGATTCATCAAAATCTTTCAGGGTTAAGGAAATATGGAGCAAACAAAAATTGCAAGACTCAAACCTTTGACCTTGACCCACATGACCAGCTCATGCGTTCTGTACATTATTAGGGGGTTACGGAGATATGGAGCAGATAGGAAATGTAACTGGGAGATCATTCCTGTATCCCCCTTGCTACACGGTGGGGGATAAAAAATACTACCAGTACACCTTCAGATAGAAGAAAATAGGCACAACCAGAAAGCGTTCAAGAGGAACTTTACACTTGTGAAGGTATTTACATAAATGAATATATCCAAATATCATATAATTATGTGAGTACAAACATACATGTAGCAATATGTCACCCATGACCTGTTCCTATAAAACAGCAAAAGCAGTTGTTTACAAACAGACACAGTACACAATTTTGATCATATGCATTTGTAAGATAGTTTGAAAATATATTTTTGAAACAAGAGGGCTAAGATGGTCCTATATCTCTCTTCTGGCTGCTATTGGCTATAATGCAAGCTCAACAATCACATCATAGAAAGTGTCAATTTTGATCTGGGGGTCTTGATTTGAACACTATTCAAAGAGGTCCACTACAGATTGCTACATTCCAAATACATGTTTCTAACTCCTGGGCCATGTGTTTTTAAACAAGATTTTCTCTCTATGTAAGCCTATGTAAAATCAAGTGGCCCCCAGGTGGGGTTAATTTTTCCAGGGATCATGATTTGAACAATCCTTAAAGGTTCACTAGGATAGGCTACATGCAAAATATCTAAGCTTTAGGCCTGGTTTCAGAGATTTTTAAAAGTTTTTTCCTATAAAAGCTTATTTAAAATCAAGGGTCAATTTTAAACCAGCCGTCATGACCTGAATATCTTGGAAGAGGGCAACTAGGCAATGCTACAGGCTAAATAGCTAAGCTTTAGGCCTTCAGAGAAGAAGATTTTAGAAGTTTTTCCTATATAAGCCTATATAAAATCTAGTGACTCTAGGGCAGGATCAATTTTGACATGGGGGTCACAGTTTGAACAATCTTGGTAGAGGCTCACTAGGCAATGCTGCACTATCTAAGCTTTAGGCCTTGTGATTTCAAAGAAGAAATTTTTTAAAGGTTTTCCTATAAGCCTAAGTAAAATCAAGTGTCCACAGGGTGGTGTCAATTTTGACCCGCAGGTCATGATTTGAACACTTTTGGTAGTAGTCCACTAGGCTATGCCACTTGCTAAATATCTAAGCTCTAGCCTTTAGGCCTTGTGGTTTCAAAGAAGAAGATATTTAAAGTTTTTCCTATTGTTGCCATAGCAACTAGAGTTCTTCTTTGAAAACTTTGTGTAAGAAACACCCCTGACAAGTTTTATCAACACTGACCCAGTGGTTTCAGTGGAAATGTTGTCTGAAGAAAATGGTGGACAGATGGACGATGGCAAGTGATCCTAATAGTGCCAGGTGAGCATAAAAGAATACACAAAACACTTTGAAAAGACTTAAATCATACCATCAATTAAAATGTCTCAAATATTAACACATAAAATAAAAATCTTGTAACAAAAGAGTATATAACTTTTGTGATGATGGTAAAAATATTAACTTAAACAATATACAGTGTATAAACTCCTGAAGTGTACTTGCTACATGTACAATATGATTTCAAGTTTTGATTTTCTGTTTTTCAATTGCTTTTTGTGAACCATTAGCCAAAGATTCTCTTAGTCATGATACATTTTACATAAATTATGTGCATTATTATGATCCTGCATTATTTGAACTGAACCATGCAATGCTAGCAGTCAAAACAAACCTTACAGGAAACTTTAAAACAGAGCAGTCAGACTAAAGAATTTCATAGTGGAAAATTTTGCAATAAATTACATGTAATTATAACTAAAGGAGACAAGCACACCCACTGGCTTCACCTGGTGACTTATTTTACATCCAGCTTTACTTTCTAAACACAAGAGGCCCATAATGGTTAGTATCGCTCTACTGGACTGACTGGGCAGTTCTGAGTACATTTTTTGAAAACCCTTTGTAATGTTATCAAGGAAAAGTTAAAAGCCGTCTCTGTGACCTTGCCCAACAAACCCCAAATCTACACAGTAAGACTAATCACCCTATGAAGTTTGAAGACTGTTGTTGACAATTAGGTTTAGTGACCTTGACCTTCCACCAACTGACCACAAAAAACAAAAGGAATAGTCTACAGGTTGCATGTAACTTTCTGAGCTTGTTTAATAAAAGTCAAATGAAAATTGAGACCTGTAGAGTGTTATCAAGAAAAGCTACCATCACCATGACCTTTAACCCACTGACCCAAAAAACAGTAGGTATCATTTACTCTGTGAAACCAATCATTCTATGAAGTTTGAACAATGTTGGTAATAATGATACCATGATATTGAGCAGAAAGGATTTTCAAAGTTTGGGTCACAGTTCAACTTGTCACTCACTGTGACCTTGAACTTTGACCCACTGCCCGCTAAATACAATATGGATCATCTGCAGGTTGCACGCAAACCTTCTGAGTAAGTTTCATGAAAGTCAAATGAAACAAGAGCACCGCCTACGGGTGCCTGATGCTCGTCTGATTTTATCCTTTTACGGTTTATTTATTACCATTTTTTTTAAGTAACAGTGTCCTTGACCCCGAAACACAATCCCACAAAAGGTTTTCATAATAATAACTAGACATAAGTTTGGTCACAATAATTCAACTGCAACTAAAGATCTTGTGCTTTTCCCATTTTTCTATTTTTAGAAAAAAAATTCTGAGCTTTGACTCCATGAGCCCCAAACACAATCGCAATATTTATTTCCTCATTTATATATATTACACACTTAATAATTTAGTTACATTATGTCAATTGTAACTAAAGATATTGAACATATTATTGTTTTTCTATTTTTAGTTACAGTGACCTTGACAATGACCCCAGGAGCCCATTAAAGATCTTCTTAAATACTTACTACAAACGAAAGTTGGTTACATTATGTCAACTATAACTAAAGATATTGAATATATTATGATTTTCCTATTTTTAGTAACAGTGACCTTGCCCCCAGCAGCCCCAAAACACAATCCAATTTAAAAAATATTCATAAATACTTCCTATACACTAAGTTTGGTTGCATTATGTTCACTATTACAAAAATATTGTGTGTGTGAAACTTTCTAAGTTAAGAAGGGGCAATAACCCAGTCAAAATACATGACAGGGTTATGTAACTTGTAAAACTCTTCCTTCATTCTATTGTACATTTGATAGTGAACATGTATTCCAACTTTCAAAGTGATAGCTTTGATAGTTTGCATGTAACTGACCTAAACGCAAAACTTAAAAAATCAGACTAGCTAAAAACTACAAAGTCCAAAAATATTAAAACATCCCCCCCAAATGTAAAACTCAAACCCCGTTTGATATGTTGAAGTACATTATCCATTTACTGTTTGTGAAAAATTTGAAATCAATCTATCAAAAAATGAAGAAGCTATGTCCAATTCTCAAAATCAACCAAAATCAATCAAAATTCATGTTTTTTACCCAAAAAAAACAGGTCAGACTCAGCATCTTTAGCATACAATGTGAAGAAGGGTATTAGATGAACAAGCTTTCCAAGTTTCAAAGTGATAGCTTTGATAGTTTCCATGTAAGTGACCTAAACGCAAAACTTAACCAACGCCGACGACAATGACGAAGACGACATTCAAGTGACGACAATAGCCCGTCATTTTTTTCAAAAATCAGACGAGCTAAAAATGTGACCTGTAGAGTGTTATCAAAGAAAAGTATTTAGTAGAGTTAAAAAATAATTCTTTTTGCCAACTAGTTCAAATTAGGAAAACAATTCTTGTGAAGATCAGTGCAAAACATTCTGTATGAAGCTGACAAGTTTGATTAAAGTTTTCTGTCTATTGTTTTATTTGACACATACATGTAACCTACATGTACAGTTTGTTTATTAGCACACATGGGTGTGTAAAAGAAAAGGTTATTATTTATTTATATATTACTGTCTATGGTAAAAATATGCAAACCATACACATGTAGATAGAAATATTTCATATAAAATTAAACTAATAAAAAGAATATGTACAAAGTTAGTTATTACACAAAATTGATGTATTTGATCTAAAATTTAAAAAAGTTAAAAACCTAAGGTAAAATTAATCAGCACATTTGCTATAACTTACTATGTTTCCTTCTTGTGCTACTTATGTCAATGTTTGTGGCAGAAAATATCATAAAAATATGAAATCAAGTTTGCATTTGCAAATTTTCCTTACGGAAATTTCCAAGTTACAATCACTGAACAATACACAGAACAATACACTGTAACAGAACATCAAGTTTAAAACCATTAGTTGCACACTTGACTGTATATTAGAAATGCAAAATATGCCATTTTTTTCTTTACATTAAATGCAAACTACATGACTGTGTACTTTAATACAAAGATCGTCTCCCTTGGTCTATTTCCGCCTTGGGAGCGGGAGGTCGAAGGTTCGAATCCCAGCAGGGGTCTGTTCTGATATGGCCGGTTGGTGAGCCGCCAGCTAGTTAAATAATGGTTACCGTATGCCTACCTGCCTGGTGCCTGGCATGAAAGGATAGGATTCTGGCTGTACATGTGCTCAAAAAGAAGGTGTCTCATAAGTCAGAAATGGCTAGCCCTTTAATTAGGGGTGACACTATAATAAAACAAACACTTTACAAACATCAATGTCAAAACATCATCTTAACATAAATTTGCTCAACAAATCAAATTCAACAACTCATTATATACATTTTGGTTGATAATAAAATATGTTTATAAGTTACAGAAGATGTAATATATAGAAGGAGTAAGTAGACACACAATGAAGAGTTGTATACATTTTAACCAGATGCATATTAAGGACCTGTCCCCGATTTCACATAAATACTTTTAAGTATTTACTCAGTAACATGCTCAACTTATTTCAACACTTATCGGCCCATTGCATGTTTATTCCTTTTAAAGAATCCAAGTTAGTCAGAATCGTATTTACCAATTTAATTAAATTTATATACACTTGTCAGTATTTGTGCAGGAAATGTTGTTTGATTATATAGCAAGTAATCTATATAAGTAAATTCTTAAAATTCTTAACATTCTTGAGTTGTACTCAAATGAATTTTTCAGCTGTGCAATTACTTAAGTATTTTTGTGAAATTAGGGCCAGTTCTTATCGTGAAATAATTGCTTATTTGTTAAAATAAAATTGACAAAACCTAACAGAGTAATGTCTCTTAATTAAACTACATTATGGAAATATTTTAACTTTAATTTGGCCATCCTTGAAAAAGCCTTTGTGTAGCAATGGCTTGATAAACTAATGAAAAATGTCCCTATATTTTGTACTTATCAACCCTCTACATCACATCAAATTGTTTGCTCCCTCTGTACTCCAGTCTTTTGTAAAGTTAACAGGCACGTCAGTTTTGTACGAAAACGAACACTTCACTTGATGATTTTTACGCGCGACATTGTGTGCGAATCCTGTTCCACAGAACATACATACATATGGCTTTTTCCCATTATGCTGCCTCATGTGGGCCTTTAGGTTCCACCTGGTAGAACACTCTTTACCGCAATAATCACAAGCATATGGTCTGATCTTCAAGTGCACCCTTTCATGCCTCTTCAAAGTTGTGGTATTAGTAAAAGCTTTCTCGCAACGTGTGCATTTGTAATTCTTTTCACCAGTATGAATGAACTTTGTGTGTGATTTTAGACCTTCTTTACTTCTGAAAGGTTGTCCACACTGTTCACAAATGTATGGTCTTTCCCCACTATGTATCAACATGTGACCTTTCAGTCTGTTATTTGTGCAAAACGTCTTATTACACTGAATGCAAGCAAATTTTCCCTTACATGCCCAGGAATGGTGCTTGAAATTCTCCCTATTGTCAAAACATTTCCCACATCTTTCACATATGTGATTCCTTTTGTGCAGCAAGACATGAGATTCAACATTGACATATGAGGCAAAACTTTTCTTACACACTGGACAGTTCAAGAGAGATGGGTCATGCTCCACCATATGACTGTTCAAATCTAATTCAGATATAAGCCCTTTATTACAAACTGCACAACTGTATGGAAACTCGTCATTATGATCATCTTTAATATGCTGTCGTAGATTTTCCTTCCATTTAAAGCAGACTGTTTTCGGGCACTTAAAACACACATGATTAAAGCGTAGAGCTGTATCACAGTCATGTGTCATGGGCTCCTCTGGCTTGCTAAATACCATGGAGCACTGGTCACATTTGGACGGATATGTCTCATGGTGCTTACCTTCTATATGGACGCTCCAGCTTTTATGACAAGCAAATTTCTGCGGACACACGAGACACTTGAAGTAATCTATACCAGTTCTTTTTGTATACTTCTTTCTCTGCTTTTTATCTTTTAAATCATCTTCATTTTTTATAACTGAATCTGAATTCACTTCCAATTTCTCTGACTTTCTAGGCGTGGCAGACATCTTCCGTTTCTTCTTAGGCACCTTGGTTTTGTTATTTTTTATATTTTTCACACCTTTCGTACGTTTACTCTTTTTACTTGGTAGCAGAAATTCATTATCTTCATCAGAACTATCTTTTTCTTTATCATCACTGTCATCTGCTGAAAACTCTGAATCACTGTTGTTTAATACAGAGTTAAATGTGTCATTCATGTCTTCATAATTTGAATCAGGAGAGTATGGTTCAGTGTTCCCATCACTAGAAAGGTCATATTCTTGCTTTACAACCACATGGTTTGTATCAAATGCATTCACATCATTTGCTTGATCTTTCAATGAAGGAAGCATGTTTTGCAACCCAAGCTTTTCACAATACTTTTGTGCAAATTTATGTTCATCAAATTCATCTAGATTATCAGTTTCACCTGTCTGAGTATGCACAGTTTCTTCTGCTTTTTCGTCAGTTTGAGTCCCAGATGACGTGGTCTCCAAAGGTTTTGTGAAAGGGATGATTGATGCCAACAGAGCTTCATCAGTCTGTACTTCATTGCAATGGTAGTCATGTTTTGGGAATGCAGTTCTCATGGAGTGGTGATAGAAGTAACTTCCACCTTCTCTATGTTCTGTTAAGTGACGATGAAGAACCCAGAAAGTGTCGGCTGAAAGAGAGAAAGCACTTACAGATTAAACAAAGTGACCGGATCTGGAGGTTGCGGGTTCCGGCCCCACTGGGGTCATGACTGTACCTCCTCATATGACACCAGTACTGAATTTCCAGGAAGCGGACTCAAAAGTGACTCGATAAGCTGCAAGCTTTTTTCACAATAGAGCTAAAAGAATTAGTATAAACTATAAACTTCAGAGACTTGAATAATAAAACTTTGACAGGATTTGTCACAGAAAATTAGATGAACCAGGAACTTTTCAATATAAATTGTGTACATTTGTTTAATTTTAACAGTTACGATTTAATTTTTGCTATACCTAAATTCCCTACTATGCAAAGTCAAAACTTTTTAAGAAGGAATCATTTTATCTAGTACTACAATCTTGTAAATTACAAATTGCATAATTCTTCTTCAGCATATCACAAATTCACAAGCTATATACATGTATCGGCCTGCTGTCAAATCAACAAATTTTGTCACCCCAAAATAACTCAATTTACAATAATATTGAGACAGTACATTATAAAAAGTTAATCCTACTTGAATATCATAGTTCAGGGACTGGCCAACATAGAGACAGACTGGAGAAATTGTGCTCTAAAACTGTCAAACTTTTCTATCTTTTACTGAGGGAGGTGGTTTTAAATTAGAAAGAATTTACAGGAAGTAGAATTATAAATAGACGTGATTAAAATACACCCCAGAAATACGCCTTGTCATAAGAAATGTGTCATTCACCACAACAAATACATGTACAGCCATGGCAATAATAGTGTATGTTGCTGGGCTAGCTTAATGGTTCAAGTGCTGGCTTCTCACTGCTGCAGCCCCAGGGTTTTATACCAGTCCTGGTGTTGGTATGTGGGATGGTTATATAGTAGCCAAGCCGGAAAAGGTGGTTTTTCTCAGAATATTTCGGTTTATAAAAGGCCACAACAATGCAACTATCTGTGCCAAGGAGCTTGATGTAGCATAAGTTGTACATGTATAACTTGTCTTGTGATTTTTGTAAAATAAATGAATTTCAAAAATAGTCTATATTAGACTTTCATTTTAGTATACTGTCATTTTCCTGCCCAAAGTGATCAATGTACTCAAATATTGATCAGTTTTCTTGTTAGCAAAACAATTTAAAGACAATCTGAGAAACAGAGATTACAAATTCCCAAATATTATGAATGCATGTTACCACAGTGTCCTAGAGTACAGTAAGCCGGAATGGAAGTTGCTGGTTGGCACAAATTGAAGCCACCACGGTCTAGATTTTGTATTTTAACATGTTTAAGTTTATTTAAATCGTCTTTTTTGAAGGAGATATTTTAGGGGTGAGTGTCCAATTACATGTACTGATACTTTTATTGTGATCATTCTTTGCTTCAAGTAAGGTGTAGTATAGCTGCATTAGGCCTTCGTTCTCAGTTTGATCACTGTCGAATTAACAAAACCGCCATAAAAATTTGACTTTGTGTTCGCATTTTTCTGAAATTTTCATTGTGTATGTAGTTTCTGGTCAATAATAATATCATCGTGCCAGCTCTGAAGAAACAATTATTTTTCTGACTCATAGATTTCCTTGAACCGAGATTAAGTAACTTGATGCAGACAATATAACTGTTTTAATTTGTCACTGAAAGTGACATGAGTGACTGTACCAAATGAAAAAAAGAATGCGACCTAATACATTATAAATAATCCTATTGGTTAAGCTGGTCAGTATAACGTCACAGCAAAGCCAAGAATACTGACTGTCAGACATGTAATGGAGTATCCTACAAGTATGTAAGTAAAATTATAAGTGCATTATTATCATCTCTATAATAATATTTTCAATCAACCAGTATTGACCAGTTTTAACCAGTATTTGGGCCCTAATATAACGGGTCTGGTAACGAACGCTATCTGCCAATTAACCTCAGCCTCTCAGCTTTGTGCATCATTTCAAATCTTTATGGTTACATGAATAGCAGGCTCTTTATCGATCATTTTCTTAAAGGCAATGGCTTAGAGTTGTGGTACCGTAATTATTTTTCTTTTTAAGTATTTACTTAATTTGCAGTTAATATGTCACCTTTTTAACTGCCTTATTTAGTTTTGTTCGAGGAGTTCTAACAATTTGAAATGTATATGTAACTTTCGGACATACATGTATAAGGGGAAATAAACATGGCACCCAATGAAAGTTTTAGAAGGTGCAATGACTTGAATACCAATTTGCAGATTAACAGGGGATTTGTTTTTTTTAAGTATTTGCTTAATTTGCAGTTAATTATCACTTTTTCAACTCTCACATTTAGTTTCGTTCCATGAGTTCTGAAAAATCACAATTTAAATGTGATTTTCAGCTGTGTACATGGTGTAAACACATGGTAAAGGAAAAAAAATATGGCAGCAAGAAAACTGAAAGATGCCGTTTGTTATGGACACGACTGCAGGTAACAGAATACTTTTAAGAAATAATAAAAGTGTCACTTGATTTTATCGTTTAATAAAATACAGTCAGGAATTCAGATGCGTAGTACATTATAATTAATTACGAGTGGTTAGCACGTGAGAGATGCATTTATTATTTTGATTCTAACACGAAACAGTCTTAGAACAAGTGACAGGAAATTGTCACAAAACCAGGTTTTCATTTTCCAGTCTGCAACAGAACAGAATACTCCAAAGTATACAGGACTGGTAATCTATTCTAAAAATAGACAGTAATAACAGAGTATTCTCCCTTTTATAATAACAGAATATTCTCCCTTTTATATATACTTAAATAAGGAGACACAAAATTGCTAACGGACGGACGGACGACCAGGGGCAGAACATTATATATTCAAAATTCTTTAGTTCACAATTATAGTTCTGTGAAAGTTTGGTTGAAATCCCTTGAGAAATGTAGGAGTTGCACACAGAAGAGTATTTCTCTATATATATTACATTATATGGAAAAAAACAAAGGCCCATAATTCTGTCAAAAATGATCAAATCACAAAACCCCGAAAATATGCGCCAGGGCACTAGGTGACAATAATTCTGTGAAAGTTTGGTTGAAATCCCTTGAGAAGCGTAGAAGGAGTTGCGCACAGAAGAATTACATATGTGAAAAAAAACAAAGGGCCATAATTCTGTCAAAAATGACCAAATCACAAAACCCCGACAATATGCGCCAGGGCATTTCATGACAATACTTCTGTGAAAGTTTGGTTGAAATCCGTTGAGAAATGTAGGAGGAGTTGCGCACAGAAGAAATTGTTTACGCCCGCCCGCCGCCCGCCGACATACTTCAATCTAATAACCAGGATTTTTCCTACGGAAAACCTGGTTAAAAATACCACAAACTATGTTCAAAGCGTAGCAACATTCCTTAGTAACTTACAAGCACAGAATGCCATTGGACGCGAGCGATATTTACCCCACATTTAGCCAGTGGAAAACGGAATCTGTATTTCATCGTTAAATAATGTTTAGCTTCTTTCCCTCTACATTTATATAAGAAAAGTTGCGGATCCTGTTAGAATTGTTTTTATAAATCATGTATTTAATTTACAGAACTTTATTTTATCACTTTATAGAAATTAATATTGAGTTTCGTTCCTTAGACTTCTGGTATCTAATAATTGATAATTAAATCTCGCCGTTGATATGCAGTAGGCACTTCGCCTTATCTACAAATTCTGTTGCTATCTGAGACACAATACAATCGATAATTGATATAGATATAATGTTCGTTACCAGACCCATTATATTAGGACCTAACAAGTAATGACTTCTGGCCCAATGTTTCAAAAATTTCATAAACATGCTTTTAAAATCGCTTAATTTGTAAATCGCTTCCGAGCTCCACGGAAAGTGCTATAGGAAACATGGACCTATATTCATGATTTACACATGGATCAATTGGCAACTTCCAGATCCTAGACCAAAAGACTAGGTAGCCGGTTACGGTTGCCCAACTTATTGTGCACCATGGCTATTTGCTGTATGCTTCTTTCTCCACGACACGAGGGTCTAAGGAATGATTCTGCATATTCTATGTTTAAAAATACTTTTTTCGAATGAAATTTAACTCTAAAAATCTTAGATAACTATCCATTATTCCTCTTAGAAACACAATTTAATGCAGTCATTTGTTGTTTACACAAAGTTACTTGATATATTATGACCTCTGACTCTCTGATACACTCTGACACTTTCTCCGGGATCCAAGGATTCTGATTGGCTGAAATTGGGCTGTTCCATTATGTGCTTCCCACACTTTTACAGGTAAGTTCAGTATGTATGTTCTAGACTTAAGGGAAATAATCACTCCTGACCAAGGGCAAAATGGAGAATTAAAATTTTCAGCTTATTTCCATGAAATATGTTAAGATGGTGTAGTTTTTTTTAATAGTAATACTTTTGAAGATAAAGGTATTTTTTACATGATAATTCTTCAAAGACCTGCTTGATTCGCATGATTTTTCTCATAAACATGTAAAATCGCTCGATACCAAACTTGCATAGAATCCGGATGTTTGGAATTATTTCGCGTGCGACCATTCATCAAAAGTAACTATCACGCGAATCACGGCGAAACCTCAGATCGGGGAGAAAGAGGGATATATGACGAAGTCCTGCCTTTCACGTCTATAACAGACATCTAAACTATGAAGAATAAATATCTAGCTGTGCGTCAGAAACACTGGTAGTTCAAAACATGTAACATATTTTAATGTTAGATTACATTATCTATTGAAAATTATTAATTAAGCAGATATAAAGTTCATTTACCCGAATAAAAATATCCGATAACTACTACGGTTTGCTACCATAACTTGTCTACTTCAAATATTAGTGGATTTATAAAAATAAATTCAAACATACTTGAAAAAGCACAGCCTCCGCATCTAAATTCATAGATTTCAGTCATAAAATTCCATCTTTGCGGCAAGTCCATCGTATATTACTCTCTTGTGTATGTTTTTTCTTACAAATGGCGCAGTACCTGTTAAGGGAGGCAACTTCACAATGTGGACTGCTACTAAAAGGCGATATCCGGTATACTCCGCTACATTCATCTATACAAATAAGACATTAGCTGCGTCAGTGGTGTAAAGGTGAGCATGGTTGCCTTCATATCAGATGACATTTCTGGAACTCGACTATTTGCCGACGACCGACAGTTCTTTAGCAGTCTCGTCAAATTAGTCACACTAAAACAATAATCTTGAAAAAAAGTGTAAGCAGTGGCTTATATAGATTTCAATCCCGGTAAAACAGAAGTTATGTTCGCGATGTCCAATCCAGATAACAAGCCGCTACTTTTCTTCAACCATACACATTTAGATTTTGTTGATCATCTTACACACTCAGGTGTAACTTCTTCAGCTGATCCAGGGTCCGTATATTACATATATACGGACCCTGGCTGATCTAAAGTGGCATGATCATATTAACAGAATCACATTGTCGGCACCCAAAGTACTAAATTAAGTTCAATGCGAACTCATAATTCTAAACTAAAAAGAACCAATATTAACCAGATTTACACATCTTACGTGAATGCGTCAATAGTTTGGGACGGATGCGCACGAAAAACACTCGCATGAATTACTGGAATACGAAGCAATACGTATAGTTTACATGCTTAACACGTTCAGTTTTAATTGATGAACTAATTAGAGAAATAGGTTAGGTATCACTTTGTGAAAGTTCAAAAATTTAGTTTCAGTATTTAAAGCTAAAAACGGGTTCTTACCTGAATATTTGACTAATATATTTTCGCGAACGATTGCAGAAACTACAGAATATCCCTTGAGAAATAATTACAACTGTTTGACGATTGCAAGGCGTACATGATGTAACCTTCGTCAGTATAATTATTGAACTCGCTCGATAATGACATCAGAAATTCGACGTCATTAAACAATTGAAAAAATGTTTAAGGCAACTGAAGAACCGAAATACTTTTTTTGCGGGGAATGTTTTTATCAGTGTTGCACGCTCGTTTAAGGAATAAATGTAGTAACTTGACGATGACGTAAATGACGATCTGTTTAATAATAATAACAATAATAATAATAATAATAATAATAATAATAATAATAACAATAATAATAAATTCTTTATTTCAAGAAGGTGACATATTAAGGTTATACCGTGACAAGAAGAAACAAAAGTATACACCTTATTTACAACATGGCCTTCTATAAACAAATTAAGAGACAAAACACTGAAACTGTCCAGTTACACACAAACATTCACTTATTGACAGACACTCAAAATAAACTTATCATAAGTATTGTATAATTAAAGCGTATGATAATTGATTAATGTGTAATACAACAAAAACAATAATACATGTAATAAATGACAGTTGAATAAAGACCATTATTCACAAGTTAATTTCATTTTCATACGGATTGAATGTTCATGTGTA
The DNA here is from genome assembly GCA_022818135.1 of Saxidomus purpurata. NCBI lineage: Eukaryota > Metazoa > Mollusca > Bivalvia > Venerida > Veneridae > Saxidomus > Saxidomus purpurata. The sequence goes on from JAFMSR010000001.1 coordinate 35,460,951, forward strand.
GCATTCTGATAATTCTTAATAAAATTTCTTTATAAATTAATCAAATAATACGTGATGCAACAAGTATTGTTTATATCTGCATTTAAAAGAATTTAATGTTTGAGCTGAGCGGACATCAGTAGGAATATTATTCCAGATTTGCGCACTGTAGTACGTAAAAGAATCTTTATAACAGTTTGTCTTAAACTGTGATATAACCAGGTTATTACATGACGATGATCTCAGTCTGTAATTTTCATTTTTTTGAGAATGTCAGTAATTCGGATAAATAACCTGGGGTCATGTTTTTAAAGTATTTAAAAACTAATACAGCAGTGTGATATTTACACCTGTCTTGAAATGACAACCATTTCAATTCAATAAATAAAGCTTTGGATGGCGTTTTAACTTTGAGCACATCTTATCTACTTGCGTATTCCAACTTAGTGTTTTGTCCACATACATACCAAACATTTTTTGTGTTGCAACGTTTTCCACTTGCGTTCCATTTATATTAAGCATTAACTCACCAGCATTCTTCAATTTATGTTTGCTACCTAAGAGCATACATTTTGTTTTAACAGGATGAAGAGACATATTATTTATACAACACCAAGACGAGATATTATTAAGACCTTTTTGCAGGTTGTCTTGAAAAGTAGTTACATCGTAATCACTTACATATAGAGTTGAGTCATCTGCGTACAAATCAAGGTTGCTCAAACTGTCAACATTTAATGGTAAGTCATTTACGTATAACAGAAATAGTAGAAATTGTTAAAACTCACTAAAGAGATAATTCTTATTGTAATTGCGGTAAAAGAATTCCGGATAAAGAATTATCTATCTATCTTAACTACTATGTAGCAAATGCAGATCAGTACTTTTGTAGCACATTATATTTGTTCGGAAATATTTAGAGGGCCCAAACGGGGAACAGACATCTATGGCGTTAGGAACGCGGATACAAAATGTTTAGTTCTTAATAGGCATTTATTACTAGTGTACATGTATTTATTTATTGCAATAAAATTTGGTTAAACTAAACATAAATATGTGTCTTTAATTTCTTAATCAGTGACATAGATATTTATAAATTTTTAGTTGTCTTTTCAATAAATTCAATAATTTGTTTTTGTGTTTAATTTGTCTACCCTGTCATTTTTACAATGACCGTATTACAAATTTGCATGTATGATATTGTAAAAGACGTATAAAAGCCTACTCATGGCTTATGTCATTTGTCGTACTCTTGCCAGAGACATGACATGAAATCATTGCTATCGACCATGTCTCTTTATAAAAGAAAGTTTGTAACAGACGATGTTATCTCCAATTGTTATTACTGTATATTACTTTTATTACAGTAAATCGCATTCACTTAAAAATAACACACTACTCCTTGGTTGGTTTAGGAAAGACGTGAACATTTTCAAAATCGGTCTGCCTTTGAAGTAGAAATAGTGAGACTAGTGAGGAATACTTACTTAGCTCGAACAGAAATGATTTCGTGCGTCAAAAACACTTTATCGGGGCAACATTGGGTACGAGGCAAGGCCAAACATTGTTGAAATAGTGCCCCTACCAGTTTCTACACGTCTGAAATGATAACATTCCAGTCCCCTGTACAAATGTGGAAGAACTTTTCTTTCAAACTTCTCACAGCGATTTGTTTTGGTGAGCTCCACTGTAAGGGGAAGAAACCGCTGTGAGGAGTTTGGGTTTTTTCGCCATTACAAAGTTGGTATCCCTGCTTTTATGATGAGGTATCATTGTTCATAACTGATGATCGTCAGCGGTATTTCCAAATTCTTCTCTTGGTCGCGTAAAACGCCAAATTTGGCAACAAAACACAAAGAGGATAAGTGAAACGTACATTCATCCATTGGTTATGTATAGTTCTATCAGGGAAAATGGCCACTTTAAATGTTTTAATCCTTTCCATTGGATAATAAAGCTTTAAGTGTAAAAATGTATCATTTTCCACATATTTATTCATATTTTTACCCATAATCTTTAATTCTAATGACAGATATCTTTACCTTTCATTTACCAGAAGAATGCTGACTTAAACTCTCCGCAAATGCAAAAATTTGTGTGTATTTTGGTTTTGTTAGTACCTACAACAAGCATTTGACGTGTACATAGAACTGGCGTTTTGGGTATGATTCTGGCGTGTAGGTAGCCGAATACCCGGGGTGATTTTGTAATTAGATTTGATGTCGGTAACAGGCTTGTCATCTAATTATTACGCATTCGAACTTCTAACAGTGATTTAATACACGTTAATTCACTGTAATAGCTTTAATATTTCTTAAATGAAAATACATCAACAGCTATAGCCCCACCTGCCCAACCCATCAAAAGAAAAAAGAAACTGCCCGCAAGCTTTTAATCTTATTTTTTCCACTTGTATTAGAACAGTTGACAGTTCATAACTACATTTACTCAGGAAAATAAAATGACGTGTAGGGCATATGAACTATAACTCTAGCTTCATCCTTTTTTCCAGTTTACTGCCGATATGACTAAAATTCAAGTTTGCAGACTATTGAGGATGTGGTTCAGCACCACTACTAGACTACTATCCTATTACTTTCTCATATATAGAAACAACTTCGGTAGCAGGGTTCAATCCAATAATCCTCAATCCATGAGAGGTTACCGTGACTTCTTGCCAGCGACTCTAACAACACGATCATGAGTCGGACAAAATGCCATATGCATATAATATTGACACTCTTATGTTATTGTAGCATATAGTCGCCGATTCGCACGTCTGTCCGGTATGTTAATACGACTAAGAAACCTCCTTGAAACTTCGTGGCTTTCGTGTTTACCAAGAGAAAAGATGAGTTTTCGCAGTTCATATTTTTCACACTAATAGATGATTTAGACAGGAAGTGCTTCCTTTATGAAACACCATTTATATTTTTCTGTTTGAATGATCACCTTTTATTACACGTTAGTATGCCTTTTTAGTACGTTACTCAAATTGGTTTCGTTTTTCATAATGATTGCAGCGGCAGAGTCAGTTCTGTGCTTTTGGGTAACAATCTCCTAATAGGCCTGAGGGTGATGAGCAGATGTTTCATATTAATTACTCTGGGAACTCACTCAAGATGGAATCAGCCTTCAAGAGAGAGAGAGAGAGAGAGAGAGAGAGAGAGACAGAGAGAGACAGAGAGAGAGAGATATGACTTAAAAAGGGCTTTTGTTAACTTTGATTCAATTTTTCATTCCTTCCGATAAGGTAGTTATTTCTGATATCAAATGATAAGCCGTCTTAAAACTACATTGTACTGCAAATTTATTCTTCTCAATACTGAACTATTATGCCGGTTTATTTTAGTTGCCGCGTACCGTTGTACCATTTCTTTTCGCGCACGGGTATGTTGAGTAAATGTCGCTGAACACGCTTATGCAGTGTTGTATAGAATAGTACAATGACAAATGCCCTGGGCTGTTACAAATATTAACGCAAAGCATTCACCTATGACCATGGTATTTTATTCATATTGAGATTCTTTGGGAAAAAAGACGTGTCGAAGGTAAACATTTATTTGTATATTTCATGTTATTTTTGAAAATAGAGAATATAATTTGCTTTTTTTAATGATTGTGACATTTGTTGGAAAGGAAAGTAGGGCAAACTGTAATTATTGATAACAATTTTGTATTCCAACTCCGTGAGAGACCGTGCTATCTCAGATAGTATCTGTCACCACGGGAGATTGAAATTTTATCCGTATATTTGACTATTCTTGAAATCCTTGTAGCCTTATTTATTTGGCGTTCAGTGTGTCTAATATTTTATAATTGTCACGCCTGTAGAAGGCGGGACAACTCTAAAATGTCAACCAGTAAACTCGGTTTGCCTTCAAAGTGGAAAAAGTGAGACTAGAAATCCTTGTAGCAAACACACACACAAGTATGTGATATAAACACAAGGAGTGTTTATATATATGTAAAGGATAATGTCAGTATTTTGGATTAGGAATTTTAGAGTTTTGCTTCACAACTTCAAGTTCCTGTGGTTGTGCATATTATCGGCATGTTCCTGTTCAGTGATTTTCATAGAATTTTATGATGTTTTGGCTAGTTCTCAAATACCATTTGGCAGATTTCAAACGAAACCTAAGACAAGTGACCAGCAGGCTGATGAAATGTCCGATTGGGCTTCCAAAAATAAACTTTAAAAAGGAGTCATTTCATACACTTTACATTCTATTACAAAGTTCAGATGTAGAATCTGGAGAATAAATCAAAAAGTGAATAAAAGTCATCTTTAGATTTTTTAGCATAACCAAACTAAGTTTTAAATCACTGAAAAACACATTTTTTAAGATTTTCAGTGCAAATCTTCATGAATGTTTCTGAAACAGCTGGTGAATGTTATATGCACATCACCAAAATCGATCCAGCCATTTCTTGCGCCAGGATTTTGGCACTTCTACTTTCAGTTTCCATATATAAAATATTTTATATATGGAAACCGGAAAAAGGACACGCACAACAAACTATACCTTTGTGTGTCTTAATTTGAGCTTTTTTATAATTATGTGTGCATTTTCTATGATTCTGAGCTATTTTAGAACTTTCTGTCGATTAGTTTTAAAAAAAGGCCAAACATGTCTTCTTGACAATCCGATACAGATGTTTGCAAGAAAACATGAACACTTCTGTAATTTTAACTCTTTTTTCAGATATTTTTATCGTACTTGATGTGTACCTTTTCAAAGTGTAAGAAAATCGTTTTTAAAATAACTGATTTTAAAAAGCCCGATTGGGCAATTTCATCAGCCTGATGAGTGCCAAGCTTAGTTATGCATATCGTTGACATATCCGGTTCAGTGAGTTCAGGGAAGTTGTTGCCCTTGATTTGTCAAATTTAACAGGCTGAGTATATCTCCCGGTCGGGGTAAATACCCCGAATGAGCTAAAATAGCCCGATCGGGCTAAAACGTAAACAATAGAAAAGTACATTTTTTTAAAAACTTTTTTGCTCGAAAAAAGCGCATGTTATTTTTTTCAGTGTATATTTAAATTGAGGATAATTGATGGTTTTGGTGCGATATCACGTTATAATTTCACCGAGTGGGCACGAGTAGCGCAGCCACGAGTGAAAATTAACTACTTTTTGGTGTTCACAGGTGAAATTAACCTGATATTACACCGATACCAACATATTTTTCTGTTTATTGTCTGGTTAAAACTCTACTTTTGTTGAGTTTGTTTCTATAAAATATCGAAAATCCCGGGAAACGTCATCAGAAAACATAGCACAAATGACGTCATTTTAACGACGTCATCGTCGCAAGTTTTCCAGCATTATTTACGCTCGGTATAGATATACTTTCTAACATTTATCCGGGTTAAAGATTGCAAAAACAGTGAACATAAAAATGGTAATCCACTGTTTCAGAACTGTAGATTATCACTTTTATTTCACTGAGACAACTATAATTCACTGAAAAACATAAAATGAATTATTGCAAGCAATAAGAATGAGCAAATTTCATGTCAATATCTTGTTTCAGTGTGAAATTTTGATTTTTTTTACCGACTGAAAAACCAGAAAGTAATGTTTTTATCAGGTCTATATAGATCAATTAAATATTCTGTGAAAAATTTAACTTGCGATTTTTCTTTGAAAAAAAGTTTGAAAATTGTACTTTTCTATTGTATACGTTTTAGCCCGATCGGGCTATTTAAGCTCATTCAGGGTATTTACGCAGATCGAGAGATATGCTCAGCCTGTTTAATGATGTTTTTGATACTTCGTCTCTACCATTCGCCGGATTCCAACTAAACCTAATAGAATATATCGGCCCCAATCCTAGTTGTCGTCGACGTGTTCTGTTTTATTGATTTTCAGGGAAGTTGCATCCCTTAATTTGTCATATGAAATAATGTATACACTACTTTTCCTATATGTTCACCAAACCTATCAGGAGTGGTTAAAATCCAGGAAGAACATCACACACACACAAAACTAACACTAATTGTCTCAAGGAGACATTTAGTTACTCTAGTATGGATATCCAAGACATGTATCAAATGTCAATGCATTCAAATATAACTTATAAGCATTTCTGCTTAAAACAGACAAATTGTAACGACTTTTTGCAGCCTACTTTATATTGAAAGTGAAATGTCATATTTTATGTCTGTCAGCGTTTCTACATTTTGATGTAATCTGTATACTAGTATGCATGATGACATAAGATGGTTTTATTTATAATTATTGCGTTATTCATACTTGTTCAGAATTTGTTTTAAAATTTGTTTAAGATTTTAAGGCCTCGTTGTAAATAAGACTTGCCACCTTTTATGTATTGTACATATACAATGATATGTGTTGTCTGAATGAGCCATCTTCTGAGAATAAAGAGAATGGCCATTTATCTCGGTTTCATACAGAAGAAAATCTACGTTAGGCATTTTCACATATGATTTCTATACGAAATGTACATGAGAATCGTAAATTGACTCAATGTTTATTCCTTCCATAATACATTGCACAACTGAAAGTTAACTTTAAATTTATTTGAAATGACGATCCCTAAAACTCACAAAAGTGGAAAGTAAATTATGGTATTATCCTCCGCCAAAGGTGGAGGGATATTGTTTTGACCTTGTCCGTCTGTCCGTCAGTTATTCTGTCAGTCTATCCGCTCTTACAAACAGGTACCTATGTGGCTAAATTGTCCATAGCAAACAATAAATAACTGTAAATTCCATTCATTCTGTAGGATAATTGGCTCTTATGGGGCTAAAATTTATCTTACGTGGCTAAAATTAGACACATACATTGTAAATACTTGAAATACATAATATAGCCGCTTAAGTACCATTTTGTAAAAACGTTTGTCCGTCCAGAGTCATAACTCAAAAACCAAGGAATAGAATTTCATGAAATTTAAAATAAGTGTACAATAGCATAATGCTGCGGGGCCCACACAACTTTTGTCAATATTGAATGAGTATCTCCAGAGTTATTTGCCCTTTAATCGCTATTTCATTTCTGTATTCAATTTAAAAACATTAAAATTCTATTTGCCTGAAACCAGTTATCAAAATTGAATTGTAATTGGCTCAAATAATTAAATTTTAATGATCACTCTTTCTAATATCCATCCCCTGCACATCCTGACTTTTTAGAAATGAGGACCCTTAAGGGGGTGTAGCGCTTTTCTAAATATTCTATATTCTATATAGAGACTTAGAATTTTTTCTTTTCTGAATATGATAGTACTGATTCAATTTAACTTTCAACAACTGACTTCTGTATCACTGTAAGATGCAGAAAAAAGAATTACCTCTCAAAGATGAGGCCCCAATGGGATGGTGAAATTTTAAAATGCTTAATTGTTCTGGAAAGGCTTGTCGGAATTTGATAAATAAATAATCAACTCGGTATTATCTAACAACGCCAAATTTAGAAACTGGGTGTTTACAGAAATGAGGCCCGTAAGAATTCTTGTTTTCTGAAAGTAGTAGTACTTTGTACTGATTTAATTAAACATACAATTAAGTTCTTTATGACTGTAACTTGAAGGAAAATAATCATCTCGGAGATGAGGCCCCAGTGCGGTGGTGAAATTTCAAAAATGCTTTTTTTTCAAACAGACACTCACGGACCAATACACTTTCCAGTTGTAGTTTTTCAGTAATTTTCTTCATTAGGCGGGGATATAAATTAACTGAATTTGCTTGTTTATTCTGAAATTGCACTTCCCGACATCGAGCAAACGATCTCTATGTTTACATTATCTGATTACAGAGTTAACCCTCTGCTAGGTAGTACAGCTCCTCCCCACACTCCTAAAATGTATAACATACTTAAACAGTAACGCACCTACTTCTTATGTAACGTCAGTTTGTGCTGTTGTCTTTCGTCCTTTAGTATAATTACGGAATACTTTGTTTTCGGACGAGCGAAGCAAGGGAGAAAATAAACATTTTTCCTGTTTAGCTGGCTGGAGATGTGACTGTAAATACATGTTGTACATTGATGCGCCAAAATTAATAATTTAATAATATGAATATTTGTTTGTAGATGTCAATGGTGTGATGGAAATGGTCCATTCGGATAGCTGTTCCGTGGCGAAACGGATGTGAAGGCTTATTGTATTCAACACTGGTTGTAAAGGCACACTCAGTTTCCGCTGGTGAGTTAGTTTGACAACGATTGTGTATCTTGCGCACTTGTCATAATTACAGGTTCGCCAGCAGGATTATCCTTGATGATAATTTGTGTTACAGGTATGTTCTTGGATGGTTGCAGTTTCGATATATATCTAAGTTTAAATTTTCGAAGAAAAAGGAGGCATTCAACTCACCTTGGCATTTGAGTCACACCTTGGTTAGTTTTCTGTACTTTTCTTCAAAACCAATATAGCTATTGCTTTGAAACCTTTAATAATAATTTACTATCCTAGCCTCCATCAACGTACAAGAGTACTTAAAGGGGCACTCCCTGCATCTAGCAGATTATATTCTCCAAACAGATCATGTGTTCAATGAACGTAATATGATGAATAAATACAATTTCAAAGAAGAACCTATGGCGAAAAATGCTTCATTTTACCACAATTTATCAATATAGAGGCTTTCTGTAATAAATCGCATCCACCCATTAATTGTACAACACAATTTGAATTTTTAAAGATTGCATTTATGCAATTTTGTACGAATGTGATAAAATCTGAAAATAAGTTGAGTTAAAGTTGAGTGCCTTACACCCCTTTTTGCACTAAGGTTTTGTCTCGAAAACTTAATGTTTGCTATAACTTTGCAATTTCTTAAGATTTCTTCATCAAACTTTCAACTTGCATTGCTTATGAAAAAAGGGTCGTGATGCCACCAAATTGTGTAGGTAAAGGTCATATTTGACAGAGTTATGCCCCTTTTTGTATTTTGGCTATAGCTTTGCCCTTTCCTTCTTCATCCGAATTTCAAATTGCATTGCTTATGACAAAGAGTTCATGTGTAGGGGTGTTTAGGCATAACTAGTAATATCTTTTGTGTACATGAGCCTTGATTGGACGTTGGTTACTCAACATTGAAAAGCATTCATTTTCTCTTTGATAAACAACACAATTTGAATTTTTAAAAATTTCATTTACACATTTTGGTACGAATGTGACAAAATCTGAAACTAGCAGGCTTTCAGGGTTAGGTACAAGTTGAGTGCCTTAGAGAAAGGTAGTTAGTGGTTAGCATCATATAAACTGTGTGCACAAAGATGATTTCATTGTTTTTAGGTCAGTCATTGTACAAAAGATTTAGTCTTTTGACCTTTTTTTCTCAAATGTACACATATTAGTAGGTCAGTAATCTCAACCCTTGCTTTTGCTGTTTTTTGTTTGTCTTCCTGTGAATTCTACCTTTGAATGTGCTTTATGGTAAGTCTGTCTTCAAGTTGGCAATGCCAAACAGGCTTCCTAGGTTAGGCACACATGTAGTATCTTAGTAGCTGGTTGTAAACTGAGATATCAGTTATACCCAGCAGGCTTTGCAGTAATATACCCAGTCCAGTATCCGGTGCTTTGCAAAGACAAAGTAAGTGGTTGAGATTATTTATTCTGATTTAGAGGACTGTTTAGGCCAATCATTTTTGACAAAAATTTCTTTCAAGACAAAAACCTTCTGTGAAGATAAATGAACTTGCATGGCTATTTTGGCCATGAATTTCTAATCAGTTTTCTGTTTAGTTGTGAGTTTGTTTCAATTTAAGGACTGACCTAAAAACCTTTCCGAGCCAATAAGTTTTCACAATAAGCTTCTCATAGAAGTAATATGTTCATTTTAAGTATTGTTCAGGCCTATGATTTTTGACAAAATCTTCTTATAAGTTATAAGGTTGATATTAAAGGCAAGTGATTTTGTTTTACAAAACATCTGGTATGGAATATAGTTCATGTGTAGGGGTGTTTAGGCATAACTAGTAATATCTTTTGTGTACATGAGCCTTGATTGGACTTTGGTTACTTATCATTGAAACGCACTCATTTTCTCTTTGATAAACAACACAATTTGATTTTTTAAAGATTTCATTAATGCGTTTTTGTACGAATGTGACAAAATCTGAAACTAGCAGGCTTTCAGGGTTAGGCACAAGTTGAGTGCCGTAGAGAAAGGTAGCTAGTGGTTAGCATCATATAATCTGTGTGCACAAAGATGATTTCATAGTTTTTAGGTCAGTCATTGTACAAACGATTTAGTCTTTTGACCTTATTTTTCTAATATGTACACATAGTAGTAGGTCAGTAATCTCAACCCTTGCTTTTGCTGTTTTTTTTAATGTCTTCCTGTGAATTCTACCTTTGAATGTGCTTTATGGTAAGTCTGTCTTCAAGTTGGCAATGCCAAACAGGCTTCCTAGGTTAGGCACACATGTAGTATCTTAGTAGCTGGTTGTAAACTGAGATATCAATTATACCCAGCAGGCTTTGCAGTAATACACCCAGTCCAGTATCCTGTGCTTTGCAAAGACAAAGTAAGTGGTTGAGATTATTTATTCTAGTCATATGACAATATAGTTGCTTCAGAAACAAAAGCAATAATGCCATTTGGTTATTCTGGAAGGACACATTAGGCCAATGTTATTTGACAAAGCTTCTCATAAAGCTGTAGGATCATTTAGAGGACTGTTTAGGCCAATCATTTTTGACAAAAATTTCTTTCAAGACAAAAACCTTCTGTAAAGATAAATGATCATGCATGGCTATTTTGGCCATGAAATTTCTTATCAGTTTTGTGTTTAGTTGTGAGTTTGTTTCAATTTAAGGACTGACCTAAAAACCTTTCCGAGCCAAAAAGTTTTCACAATAAGCTTCTCATAGAAGTAATATGTTCATCTTAAGTATTGTTCAGGCCTATGACTTTTGACAAAATCTTCTTATAAGTTATAAGGTTGATATTAAAGGCAAGTGATTTTGTTTTACAAAACATCTGGTATGGAATATAGTTTATGTGTACGGGTGTTTAGGCATATCTAGTAATATCTTTTGTGTACATGAGCCTTGATTGGACTTTGGTTACTTATCATTGAAACGCATTCATTTTCTCTTTGATAAACAACACAATTTGAATTTTTAAAGATTTCATTAATGTGTTTTTGTACGAATGTGACAAAATCTGAAACTAGCAGGCTTTCAGGGTTAGGCACAAGTTGAGTGCCTTAGAGAAAGGTAGCTAGTGGTTAGCATCATATAAACTGTGTGCACAAAGATGATTTCATTGTTTTTAGGTCAGTCATTGTACAAAAGATTTAGTCTTTTGACTTTTTTTTTCTCAAATGTACACATATTAGTAGGTCTGTAATCTCAACCCTTGCTTTTGCTGTTTTTTGTTTGTCTTCCTGTGAATTCTACCTTTGAATGTGCTTTATGGTAAGTCTGTCTTCAAGTTGGCAATGCCAAACAGGCTTCCTAGGTTAGGCACAAATGTAGTATCTTAGTAGCTGGTTGTAAACTGAGATATCAGTTATACCCAGCAGGCTTTGCAGTAATATACCCAGTCCAGTATCCTGTGCTTTGCAAAGACAAAGTAAGTGGTTGAGATTATTTATTATAGTCATATGACAATATAGTAGCTTCAGAAACAAAAGCAATAATGCCATTTGGTAACTCTGGAAGGACACATTAGGCCAATGTTATTTGACAAAGCTTCTCATGAAGCTGTAGGATCATTTAGAGGACTGTTTAGGCCAATCATTTTTGACAAAAAATAATTTCAAGACAAAAATCATTTGTGAAGATAAATGACATGCATGGCTATTTTGGCCATGAATTTTCTTATCAGTTTTGTGTTTAGTTGTGAGTTTGTTTCAGTTTAAGGACTGACCTAAAAACCTTTTCCAGCCAAGAAGTTTTGACAATTAGCTTCTCATAGAAGAAGTAGGTTAATTTTTAGTATTGTTCAGGCCTATGACTTTTGACAAAATCTTCTTATAAGTTATAAGGTTGATATTAAAGGCAAGTGATTTTGTTTTACAAAACATCTGGTATGGAATATAGTTCATGTGTAGGGGTGTTTAGGCATAACTAGTAATATCTTTTGTGTACATGAGCCTTGATTGGACTTTGGTTACTCATCATTGAAAAGCATTCATTTTCTCTTTGATAAACAACACAATTTGAATTTTTAAAGATTTTATTTTTGTGTTTTTGTACGAATGTGACAAAATCTGAAACTAGCAGGCTTTCAGGGTTAGGCACAAGTTGAGTGCCTTAGAGAAAGGTAGCTAGTGGTTAGCATCATATAAACTGTGTGCACAAAGATGATTTCATAGTTTTTAGGTCAGTCATTGTACAAACGATTTAGTCTTTTGACCTTATTTTTCTAATATGTACACATATTAGTAGGTCTGTAATCTCAACCCTTCCTTTTGCTGTTTTTTTATGTCTTCCTGTGAATTCTCCCAATGAATGTGCTTTATGGTAAGTCTGTTTTCAAGTTGGCAATGCCAAACAGGCTTCCTAGGTTAGGCACACATGTAGTATCTTAGTAGCTGGTTGTAAACTGAGATATCAGTTATACCCAGCAGGCTTTGCAGAAATATAACCAGTCCAATATCCGGTGCTTTGCAAAGACAAAGTAAGTGGTTGAGATTATTTATTCTAGTCATATGACAATATAGTTGCTTCAGAAACAAAAGCAATAATGCCATTCGGTTACTCTGGAAGGACACATTGGGCCAATGTTATTTGACAAAGTTTCTCATGAAGCTGTAGGATGATTTAGAGGACTTTTTTGGCCAATCATTTTTGACAAAAAATTCTTTCAAGACAAAAACCTTCTGTGAAGATAAATGATCTTGCATGGCTATTTTGGCCATGAAATTTCTTATCAGTTTTGTGTTTAGTTGTGAGTTTGTTTCAGTTTAAGGACTGACCTAAAAACCTTTCCGAGCCAATAAGTTTTCACAATAAGCTTCTCATAGAAGTAATATGTTCATTTTAAGTATTGTTCAGGCCTATGATTTTTGACAAAATCTTCTTATAAGTTATAAGGTTGATATTAAAGGCAAGTGATTTTGTTTTACAAAACATCTGGTATGGAATATAGTTCATGTGTAGGGGTGTTTAGGCATAACTAGTAATATCTTTTGTGTACATGAGCCTTGATTGGACTTTGGTTACTCATCATTGAAAAGCATTCATTTTCTCGTTGATAAACAACACAATTTGAATTTTTAAAGATTTTATTTTTCTGTTTTTGTACGAATGTGACAAAATCTGAAACTAGCAGGCTTTCAGGGTTAGGCACAAGTTGAGTGCCTTAGAGAAAGGTAGCTAGTGGTTAGCATCATATAAACTGTGTGCACAAAGATGATTTCATTGTTTTTAGGTCAGTCATTGTACAAAAGATTTAGTCTTTTGACCTTATTTTTCTAATATGTACACATATTAGTAGGTCTGTAATCTCAACCCTTCCTTTTGCTGTTTTTTTATGTCTTCCTGTGAATTCTCCCAATGAATGTGCTTTATGGTAAGTCTGTTTTCAAGTTGGCAATGCCAAACAGGCTTCCTAGGTTAGGCACACATGTAGTATCTTAGTAGCTGGTTGTAAACTGAGATATCAGTTATACCCAGCAGGCTTTGCAGAAATATAACCAGTCCAGTATCCGGTGCTTTGCAAAGACAAAGTAAGTGGTTGAGATTATTTATTCTAGTCATATGACAATATAGTTGCTTCAGAAACAAAAGCAATTATGCCATTCGGTTACTCTGGAAGGACACATTGGGCCAATGTTATTTAACAAAGCTTCTCATGAAGCTGTAGGATGATTTAGAGGACTTTTTTGGCCAATCATTTTTGACAAAAATTTCTTTCAAGACAAAAACCTTCTATGAAGATAAATGCTCTTGCATGGCTATTTTGGCCATGAAATTTCTTATCAGTTTTGTGTTTAGTTGTGAGTTTGTTTCAGTTTAAGGACTGACCTAAAAACCTTTCCGAGCCAATAAGTTTTCACAATAAGCTTCTCATAGAAGTAATATGTTCATTTTAAGTATTGTTCAGGCCTATGATTTTTGACAAAATCTTCTTAGAAGTTATAAGGTTGATATTAAAGGCAAGTGATTTTGTTTTACAAAACATCTGGTATGGAATATAGTTCATGTGTAGGGGTGTTTAGGCATAACTAGTAATATCTTTTGTGTACATGAGCCTTGATTGGACTTTGGTTACTCATCATTGAAAAGCATTCATTTTCGCTTTGATAAACAACACAATTTGAATTTTTAAAGATTTTATTTTTGTGTTTTTGTACGAATGTGACAAAATCTGAAACTAGCAGGCTTTCAGGGTTAGGCACAAGTTGAGTGCCTTAGAGAAAGGTAGCTAGTGGTTAGCATCATATAAACTGTGTGCACAAAGATGATTTCATAGTTTTTAGGTCAGTCATTGTACAAAAGATTTAGTCTTTTGACCTTATTTTTCTCAATATGTAGACATATTTGTAGGTCTGTAATCTCAACCCTTCCTTTTGCTGTTTTTTTATGTCTTCCTGTGAATTCTCCCATTGAATGTGCTTTATGGTAAGTCTGTTTTCAAGTTGGCAATGCCAAACAGGCTTCCTAGGTTAGGCACACATGTAGTATCTTAGTAGCTGGTTGTAAACTGAGATATCAGTTATACCCAGCAGGCTTTGCAGAAATATAACCAGTCCAGTATCCTGTGCTTTGCAAAGACAAAGTAAGTGGTTGAGATTATTTATTCTAGTCATATGACAATATAGTTGCTTCAGAAACAAAAGCAATAATGCCATTCGGTTACTCTGGAAGGACACATTGGGCCAATGTTATTTGACAAAGCTTCTCATGAAGCTGTAGGATGATTTAGAGGACTTTTTTGGCCAATCATTTTTGACAAAAATTTCTTTCAAGACAAAAACCTTCTGTGAAGATAAATGATCTTGCATGGCTATTTTGGCCATGAAATTTCTTATCAGTTTTGTGTTTAGTTGTGAGTTTGTTTCAGTTTAAGGACTGACCTAAAAACCTTTCCGAGCCAATAAGTTTTCACAATAAGCTTCTCATAGAAGTAATATGTTCATTTTAAGTATTGTTCAGGCCTATGATTTTTGACAAAATCTTCTTATAAGTTATAAGGTTGATATTAAAGGCAAGTGATTTTGTTTTACAAAACATCTGGTATGGAATATAGTTCATGTGTAGGGGTGTTTAGGCATAACTAGTAATATCTTTTGTGTACATGAGCCTTGATTGGACTTTGGTTACTCATCATTGAAAAGCATTCATTTTCTCTTTGATAAACAACACAATTTGAATTTTTAAAGATTTTATTTTTGTGTTTTTGTAGGAATGTGACAAAATCTGAAACTAGCAGGCTTTCAGGGTTAGGCACAAGTTGAGTGCCATAGAGAAAGGTAGCTAGTGGTTAGTATCATATAATCTGTGTGCACAAAGATGATTTCATTGTTTTTAGGTCAGTCATTGTACAAAAGATTTAATCTTTTGACCTTATTTTTCTCAAATGTAGACATATTTGTAGGTCAGTAATCTCAACCCTTGCTTTTGCTGTTTTTTGTATGTCTTCCTGTGAATTCTACCAAGAATGTGCTTTATGGTAAGTCTGTCTTCAAGTTGGCAATGCCAAACAGGCTTCCTAGGTTAGGCACAAATGAAGTATCTTAGTAGCTGGTTGTAAACTGAGATATCAGTTATACCCAGCAGGCTTTGCAGTAATATACCCAGTCCAGTATCCTGTGCTTTGCAAAGACAAAGTAAGTGGTTGAGATTATTTATTATAGTCATATGACAATATAGTAGCTTCAGAAACAAAAGCAATAATGCCATTTGGTAACTCTGGAAGGACACATTAGGCCAATATTATTTGACAAAGCTTCTCATGAAGCTGTAGGATGATTTAGAGGACTGTTTTGGCCAATCATTTTTGACAAAAATTTCTTTCAAGACAAAAACCTTCTGTGAAGATAAATGATCTTGCATGGCTATTTTGGCCATGAAATTTCTTATCAGTTTTGTGTTTAGTTGTGAGTTTGTTTCAGTTTAAGGACTGACCTAAAAACTTTTCCGAGCCAATAAGTTTTCACAATAAGCTTCTCATAGAAGTAATATGTTCATTTTAAGTATTGTTCAGGCCTATGATTTTTGACAAAATCTTCTTATAAGTTATAAGGTTGATATTAAAGGCAAGTGATTTTGTTTTACAAAACATCTGGTATGGAATATAGTTCATGTGTAGGGGTGTTTAGGCATAACTAGTAATATCTTTTGTGTACATGAGCCTTGATTGGACTTTGGTTACTCATCATTGAAAAGCATTCATTTTGTCTTTGATAAACAACACAATTTGAATTTTTAAAGATTTTATTTTTGTGTTTTTGTAGGAATGTGACAAAATCTGAAACTAGCAGGCTTTCAGGGTTAGGCACAAGTTGAGTGCCTTAGAGAAAGGTAGCTAGTGGTTAGTATCATATAATCTGTGTGCACAAAGATGATTTCATTGTTTTTAGGTCAGTCATTGTACAAAAGATTTAGTCTTATGACCTTATTTTTCTCAAATGTAGACATATTTGTAGGTCAGTAATCTCAACCCTTGCTTTTGCTGTTTTTTTTAATGTCTTCCTGTGAATTCTACCAAAGAATGTGCTTTATGGTAAGTCTGTCTTCAAGTTGGCAATGCCAAACAGGCTTCCTAGGTTAGGCACAAATGTAGTATCTTAGTAGCTGGTTGTAAACTGAGATATCAGTTATACCCAGCAGGCTTTGCAGTAATATACCCAGTCCAGTATCCTGTGCTTTGCAAAGACAAAGTAAGTGGTTGAGATTATTTATTATAGTCATATGACAATATAGTAGCTTCAGAAACAAAAGCAATAATGCCATTTGGTAACTCTGGAAGGACACATTAGGCCAATGTTATTTGACAAAGCTTCTCATGAAGCTGTAGGATCATTTAGAGGACTGTTTTGGCCAATCATTTTTGACAAAAATTTCTTTCAAGACAAAAACCTTCTGTAAAGATAAATGATCTTGCATGGCTATTTTGGCCATGAAATTTCTTATCAGTTTTGCGTTTAGTTGTGAGTTTGTTTCAGTTTAAGGACTGACCTAAAAACCTTTTCCGAGCCAATAAGTTTTCACAATAAGCTTCTCATAGAAGTAATAGGTTCATTTTAAGTATTGTTCAGGCCTATGACCTTTGACAAAATCTTCTTATAAGTTATAAGGTTGATATTAAAGGCAAGTGATTTTGTTTTACAAAACATCTGGTATGGAATATAATTCATGTGTAGGGGTGTTTAGGGATATCTAGTAATATCTTTTGTGTACATGAGCCTTGATTGGACTTTGGTTACTTATCATTGAAAAGCATTCATTTTCTCTTTGATAAACAACACAATTTGAATTTTTAAAGATTTCATTAATGTGTTTTTGTAGGAATGTGACAAAATCTGAAACTAGCAGGCTTTCAGGGTTAGGCACAAGTTGAGTGCCTTAGAGAAAGGTAGCTAGTGGTTAGCATCATATAAACTGTGTGCACAAAGATGATTTCATAGTTTTTAGGTCAGTCATTGTACAAAAGATTTAGTCTTTTGACTTTTTTTTCTCAAATGTAGGCATATTAGTAGGTCAGTAATCTCAACCCTTGCTTTTGCTGTTTTTTGTATGTCTTCCTGTGAATTCTACCTTTGAATGTGCTTTATGGTAAGTCTGTCTTCAAGTTGACAATGCCAAACAGGCTTCCTAGGTTAGGCACAAATGTAGTATCTTAGTAGCTGGTTGTAAACTGAGATATCAGTTATACCCAGCAGGCTTTGCAGTAATATACCCAGTCCAGTATCCTGTGCTTTGCAAAGACAAAGTAAGTGGTTGAGATTATTTATTATAGTCATATGACAATATAGTAGCTTTAGAAACAAAAGCAATAATGCCATTTGGTAACTCTGGAAGGACACATTGGGCCAATGTTATTTGACAAAGCTTCTCATGAACCTGTGGATCATTTAGAGGACTGTTTAGGCCAATCATTTTTGACAAAAAATAATTTCAAGACAAAAACCTTCTGTGAAGATAAATGATCTTGCATGGCTATTTTGGCCATGAAATTTCTTATCAGTTTTGTGTTTAGTTGTGAGTTTGTTTCAGTTTAAGGACTGACCTAAAAACCTTTCCGAGCCAATAAGTTTTCACAATAAGCTTCTCATAGAAGTAATATGTTCATTTTAAGTATTGTTCAGGCCTATGATTTTTGACAAAACCTTCTTATAAGTTATAAGGTTGATATTAAAGGCAAGTGATTTTGTTTTACAAAACATCTGGTATGGAATATAGTTCATGTGTAGGGGTGTTTAGGCATAACTAGTAATATCTTTTGTGTACATGAGCCTTGATTGGACTTTGGTTACTCATCATTGAAACGCATTCATTTTCTCTTTGATAAACAACACAATTTGAATTTTTAAAGATTTTATTTTTGTGTTTTTGTAGGAATGTGACAAAATCTGAAACTAGCAGGCTTTCAGGGTTAGGCACAAGTTGAGTGCCTTAGAGAAAGGTAGCTAGTGGTTAGTATCATATAATCTGTGTGCACAAAGATGATTTCATTGTTTTTGGGTCAGTCATTGTACAAACGATTTAGTCTTTTGACCTTATTTTTCTCAAATGTACACATATTAGTAGGTCAGTAATCTCAACCCTTGCTTTTGCTGTTTTTTTTAATGTCTTCCTGTGAATTCTACCAAAGAATGTGCTTTATGGTAAGTCTGTCTTCAAGTTGGCAATGCCAAACAGGCTTCCTAGGTTAGGCACACATGTAGTATCTTAGTAGCTGGTTGTAAACTGAGATATCAGTTATACCCAGCAGGCTTTGCAGTAATATACCCAGTCCAGTATCCTGTGCTTTGCAAAGACAAAGTAAGTGGTTGAGATTATTTATTATAGTCATATGACAATATAGTTGCTTCAGAAACAAAAGCAGTAATGCCATTTGGTTACTCTGGTAGGACACATTAGGCCAATCTTATTTGACAAAGCTTCTCATAAAGCTGTAGGATGATTTAGAGGACTGTTTAGGCCAATCATTTTTGACAAAAATTTCTTTCAAGACAAAAACCTTCTGTGAAGATAAATGATCTTGCATGGCTATTTTGGCCATGAAATTTCTTATCAGTTTTGTGTTTAGTTGTGAGTTTGTTTCAGTTTAAGGACTGACCTAAAAACTTTTCCGAGCCAATAAGTTTTCACAATAAGCTTCTCATAGAAGTAATATGTTCATTTTAAGTATTGTTCAGGCCTATGATTTTTGACAAAATCTTCTTATAAGTTATAAGGTTGATATTAAAGGCAAGTGATTTTGTTTTACAAAACATCTGGTATGGAATATAGTTCATGTGTAGGGGTGTTTAGGCATAACTAGTAATATCTTTTGTGTACATGAGCCTTGATTGGACTTTGGTTACTCATCATTGAAACGCATTCATTTTGTCTTTGATAAACAACACAATTTGAATTTTTAAAGATTTTATTTTTGTGTTTTTGTAGGAATGTGACAAAATCTGAAACTAGCAGGCTTTCAGGGTTAGGCACAAGTTGAGTGCCTTAGAGAAAGGTAGCTAGTGGTTAGTATCATATAATCTGTGTGCACAAAGATGATTTCATTGTTTTTAGGTCAGTCATTGTACAAAAGATTTAGTCTTATGACCTTATTTTTCTCAAATGTAGACATATTTGTAGGTCAGTAATCTCAACCCTTGCTTTTGCTGTTTTTTTTAATGTCTTCCTGTGAATTCTACCAAAGAATGTGCTTTATGGTAAGTCTGTCTTCAAGTTGGCAATGCCAAACAGGCTTCCTAGGTTAGGCACACATGTAGTATCTTAGTAGCTGGTTGTAAACTGAGATATCAGTTATACCCAGCAGGCTTTGCAGTAATATACCCAGTCCAGTATCCTGTGCTTTGCAAAGACAAAGTAAGTGGTTGAGATTATTTATTATAGTCATATGACAATATAGTTGCTTCAGAAACAAAAGCAATAATGCCATTTGGTTACTCTGGTAGGACACATTAGGCCAATCTTATTTGACAAAGCTTCTCATAAAGCTGTAGGATCATTTAGAGGACTGTTTAGGCCAATCATTTTTGACAAAAATTTCTTTCAAGACAAAAACCTTCTGTAAAGATTAATGATCTTGCATGGCTATTTTGGCCATGAAATTTCTTATCAGTTTTGTGTTTAGTTGTGAGTTTGTTTCAATTTAAGGACTGACCTAAAAACCTTTCCGAGCCAATAAGTTTTCACAATAAGCTTCTCATAGAAGTAATATGTTCATTTTAAGTATTGTTCAGGCCTATGACCTTTGACAAAATCTTCTTATAAGTTATAAGGTTGATATTAAAGGCAAGTGATTTTGTTTTACAAAACATCTGGTATGGAATATAATTCATGTGTAGGGGTGTTTAGGGATATCTAGTAATATCTTTTGTGTACATGAGCCTTGATTGGACTTTGGTTACTTATCATTGAAACGCATTCATTTTCTCTTTGATAAACAACACAATTTGAATTTTTAAAGATTTCATTAATGTGTTTTTGTAGGAATGTGACAAAATCTGAAACTAGCAGGCTTTCAGGGTTAGGCACAAGTTGAGTGCCTTAGAGAAAGGTAGCTAGTGGTTAGCATCATATAAACTGTGTGCACAAAGATGATTTCATAGTTTTTAGGTCAGTCATTGTACAAAAGATTTAGTCTTTTGACTTTTTTTTCTCAAATGTAGGCATATTAGTAGGTCAGTAATCTCAACCCTTGCTTTTGCTGTTTTTTGTATGTCTTCCTGTGAATTCTACCTTTGAATGTGCTTTATGGTAAGTCTGTCTTCAAGTTGACAATGCCAAACAGGCTTCCTAGGTTAGGCACACATGTAGTATCTTAGTAGCTGGTTGTAAACTGAGATATCAGTTATACCCAGCAGGCTTTGCAGTAATATACCCAGTCCAGTATCCTGTGCTTTGCAAAGACAAAGTAAGTGGTTGAGATTATTTATTATAGTCATATGACAATATAGTTGCTTTAGAAACAAAAGCAATAATGCCATTTGGTAACTCTGGAAGGACACATTGGGCCAATGTTATTTGACAAAGCTTCTCATGAACCTGTGGATCATTTAGAGGACTGTTTAGGCCAATCATTTTTGACAAAAAATAATTTCAAGACAAAAATCTTCTGTGAAGATAAATGACATGCATGGCTATTTTGGCCATGAAATTTCTTATCAGTTTTGTGTTTAGTTGTGAGTTTGTTTCAGTTTAATGACTGACCTAAAAACCTTTTCCAGCCAAGACGTTTTGACAATTAGCTTCTCATAGAAGAAGTAGGTTAATTTTTAGTATTGTTCAGGCCTATGACTTTTGACAAAATCTTCTTATAAGTTATAAGGTTGATATTAAAGGCAAGTGATTTTGTTTTACAAAACATCTGGTATGGAATATAGTTCATGTGTAGGGGTGTTTAGGCATAACTAGTAATATCTTTTGTGTACATGAGCCTTGATTGGACTTTGGTTACTCATCATTGAAAAGCATTCATTTTGTCTTTGATAAACAACACAATTTGAATTTTTAAAGATTTTATTTTTGTGTTTTTGTACGAATGTGACAAAATCTGAAACTGGCAGGCTTTCAGGGTTAGGCACAAGTTGAGTGCCTTAGAGAAAGGTAGCTAGTGGTTAGCATCATATAAACTGTGTGCACAAAGATGATTTCATAGTTTTTAGGTCAGTCATTGTACAAACGATTTAGTCTTTTGACCTAATTTTTCTCAAATGTACACTTATTAATAGGTCTGTAATCTCAACCCTTGCTTTTACTGTTTTTTGTATGTCTTCCTATGAATTCTCCCAATGAATGTGCTTTATGGTAAGTCTGTTTTCAAGTTAGCAATGCCAAACAGGCTTCCTAGGTTAGGCACACATGTAGTATCTTAGTAGCTGGTTGTAAACTGAGATATCAGTTATACCCAGCAGGCTTTGCAGTAATATAACCAGTCCAGTATCCTGTGCTTTGCAAAGACAAAGTAAGTGGTTGAGATTATTTATTATAGTCATATGACAATATAGTTGCTTCAGAAACAAAAGCAATAATGCCATTCGGTTACTCTGGAAGGACACATTGGGCCAATGTTATTTGACAAAGCTTCTCATGAAGCTGTAGGATGATTTAGAGGACTTTTTTGGCCAATCATTTTTGACAAAAATTTCTTTCAAGACAAAACCCTTCTGTGAAGATAAATGATCTTGCATGGCTATTTTGGCCATGAAATTTCTTATCAGTTTTGTGTTTAGTTGTGAGTTTGTTTCAGTTTAAGGACTGACCTAAAAACTTTTCCGAGCCAATAAGTTTTCACAATAAGCTTCTCATAGAAGTAGTATGTTCATTTTAAGCATTGTTAAGGCCCATGATTTTGAACAAAATCTTCTTATAAGTTATAAGGTTGATATTAAAGGCAAGTGATTTTGTTTTACAAAACATCTGGTATGGAATATAGTTCATGTGTAGGGGTGTTTAGGCATAACTAGTAATATCTTTTGTGTACATGAGCCTTGATTGGACTTTGGTTACTCATCATTGAAAAGCATTCATTTTGTCTTTGATAAACAACACAATTTGAATTTTTAAAGATTTTATTTTTGTGTTTTTGTAGGAATGTGACAAAATCTGAAACTAGCAGGCTTTCAGGGTTAGGCACAAGTTGAGTGCCTTAGAGAAAGGTAGCTAGTGGTTAGCATCATATAAACTGTGTGCACAAAGATGATTTCATAGTTTTTAGGTCAGTCATTGTACAAACGATTTAGTCTTTTGACCTTATTTTTCTCAAATGTAGACATATTAGTAGGTCAGTAATCTCAACCCTTGCTTTTGCTGTTTTTTGTATGTCTTCCTGTGAATTCTCCAAATGAATGTGCTTTATGGTAAGTCTGTTTTCAAGTTGGCAATGCCAAACAGGCTTCCTAGGTTAGGCACACATGTAGTATCTTAGTATCTGGTTGTAAACTGAGATATCAGTTATACCCAGCAGGCTTTGCAGTAATATAACCAGTCCAGTATCCTGTGCTTTGCAAAGACAAAGTAAGTGGTTGAGATTATTCATTATAGTCATATGACAATATAGTTGCTTCAGAAACAAAAGCAATAATGCCATTTGGTTACTCTGGAAGGACAAGTTGGGCCAATCTTATTTGACAAAGCTTCTCATGAAGCTGTAGGATGATTTAGAGGACTTTTTTGGCCAATCATTTTTGACAAAAATTTCTTTCAAGACAAAACCCTTCTGTGAAGATAAATGATCTTGCATGGCTATTTTGGCCATGAAATTTCTTATCAGTTTTGTGTTTAGTTGTGAGTTTGTTTCAGTTTAAGGACTGACCTAAAAACTTTTCCGAGCCAATAAGTTTTCACAATAAGCTTCTCATAGAAGTAGTATGTTCATTTTAAGTATTGTTCAGGCCTATGACTTTTGACAAAATCTTCTTATAAGTTATAAGGTTGATATTAAAGGCAAGTGATTTTGTTTTACAAAACATCTGGTATGGAATATAGTTCATGTGTAGGGGTGTTTAGGCATAACTAGTAATATCTTTTGTGTACATGAGCCTTGATTGGACTTTGGTTACTCATCATTGAAAAGCATTCATTTTCTCTTTGATAAACAACACAATTTGAATTTTTAAAGATTTTATTTTTGCGTTTTTGTACGAATGTGACAAAATCTGAAACTGGCAGGCTTTCAGGGTTAGGCACAAGTTGAGTGCCTTAGAGAAAGGTAGCTAGTGGTTAGCATCATATAAACTGTGTGCACAAAGATGATTTCATTGTTTTTAGGTCAGTCATTGTACAAAAGATTTAATCTTTTGACCTTATTTTTCTCAAATGTAGACATATTTGTAGTTCAGTAATCTCAACCCTTGCTTTTGCTGTTTTTTGTATGTCTTCCTGTGAATTCTCCCAATGAATGTGCTTTATGGTAAGTCTGTCTTCAAGTTGGCAATGCCAAACAGGCTTCCTAGGTTAGGCACACATGTAGTATCTTAGTAGCTGGTTGTAAACTAAGATATCAGTTATACCCAGCAGGCTTTGCAGTAATATACCCAGTCCAGTATCCTGTGCTTTGCAAAGACAAAGTAAGTGGTTGAGATTATTTATTATAGTCATATGACAATATAGTTGCTTCAGAAACAAAAGCAATAATGCCATTTGGTTACTCTGGAAGGACACATTGGGCCAATGTTATTTGACAAAGCTTCTCGTGAAGCTGTAGGATGATTTAGAGGACTTTTTTGGCCAATCATTTTTGACAAAAATTTCTTTCAAGACAAAAACCTTCTGTAAAGATAAATGATCATGCATGGCTATTTTGACCATGAAATTTCTTATCAGTTTTATGTTTAGTTGTGAGTTTGTTTCAATTTAAGGACTGACCTAAAATTCTTTCCGAGCCAATAAGTTTTCACAATAAGCTTCTCATAGAAGTAGTATGTTCATTTTAAGTATTGTTCAGGCCTATGATTTTTGACAAAATCTTCTTATAAGTTATAAGGTTGATATTAAAGGCAAGTGATTTTGTTTTACAAAACATCTGGTATGGAGTATAGTTCATGTGCAGGGGTGTTTAGGCCATATTTTATTAACGAAAACATACAACGTAACTAGTAATAGCTTTTGTGTACATGAGCCTTGATTGGCCTTTGGTTACTTATCATTTAAACGCATTCATTTTCATCTTTGATGAACAACAGAATTTGAATTTTTAACGATATCATTAATGAATTTTTGTACAACTGTGATAAAATCTGAAACTAGCAGGCTTTCAGGGTTAGGCACAAGTTGAGTGCCTTAGAGAAAGGTAGCTAGTGGTTAGCATCATATAAACTGTGTGCACACAGACGATTTCAATGTTTTTAGGTCAGTCATTGTACAAAAGATTTAGTCTTTTGACCTTATTTTTCTCAAATGTAGACATATTTGTAGGTCAGTAATCTCAACCCTTGCTTTGCTGTTTTTTGTATGTCTTCCTGTGAATTATTCCTTTGAATGTGCTTTATGGTAAGTCTGTCTTCAAGTTGGCAATGCCAAACAGGCTTCCTTGGTTAGGCACAAATGTAATATGTTAGTATCTGGTTGTAAACTGAGATATCAGTTATACCCAGCAGGCTTTGCAGTATTTTACCCAGTTCAGTATCCTGTGTTTTGCAAAGACAAAGTAAGTGGTTGAAATTATTTATTATAGCCATATGACAATATAGTAGATTCAGAAAAAAAGCAATAATGCCATTTGGTAACTTTGGAAGGACACATTTGGCCAATGTTATTTGACAAAGCTTCTCATGAAGCTGTAGGATGATTTAGAGGACTTTTTTGGCCAATCATTTTTGACAACAAATTCTTTCAAGACGAAAACCTTCTATGAAAATAAGTGATCTTGCATGGCTATTTTGGTGAAAATTTTATTAGTTTTATGTTTAGTTGTGAGTTTGTTTCAGTTTAAGAACTGACCTAAAAACCTTTTCAGGCCAACAAGTTTTGACAATAAGCTTCTCATAGAAGTAGTAGGTTCATTTTAAGTATTGTTCTGGCCTATGAATTTTGACAAAATCTTATCAGTTATAAGGTTGATATTAAAGGCAAGTGATTTTGTTTTACGAAACATCTGGTAAGGAAGATAGTGAATGTGAAGGGGTGTTTAGGCCATATTTTATTAACGAAAACATACAACGTAACTAGTAATAGCTTTTTTGTACATGCGCCTTGATTGGCCTTTGGTTACTTATCATTGAGAGGCATTCATTTTCATCTTCGATAAGAAACACAATTTGATTTTTTAAAGAGTTCATTCATGAACTTTTGTACGAATATGATAAACTCTGAAACTAGCAGGCTTTCAGGGTTAGGCACAAGTTGAGTGCCTTAGAGAAAGGTAGCTAGTAGTTTCAGGCCAACCAGTTGTGACAATAAGCTTCTACATGCTATTTGTATACATGCTTAAGCCTCCGGCCTTACTATAATAATGATCCTCATCCTATCACTAAAGTTTCAGATAAGGGGACATTTCAAGTTGTAAATGTACAGCTTCCTAGAATAGGCAGCACTCTATTCGCTGCTGTGTTGTATGTAAATATCAGTTCACAAGGTTATATGTTCTGCTTTCCTGTAACAGTCAGTAACTAGGTCTTAACAGTGAATGGTTTTCTTCGTAAATTGTGTTAAATAGTTTCGGTATATTATAATTACAAATGGTGAACTCTTCAACATCCCCTCTTCTACACTGCACAACTCACTTGCACTTTTTAAGGCTGTGAGCGATATAGAGCCATCTTGGCCCTTTTGTTTCAAAACCATTATAGATACCGGTATTGCTTTGAAAGTCAGAATACTTATAGACCATCATTACCTCCAGCAACCGACAGGAGTACGTAACTCTGTGATTTTTTTGAAAGTTATGGGACTCTCCGATGTAGAATCTTGGTTAAGTATAAACGTTGGAATACTTTATCTTACTACCCCCAAGATAACCATCTGTAGATACATGAATTTAGTTCTTTATTTTACTTAAATAGAAATTCCTAGTTAAAGTTTTGTATTAATTTAAAACTTTGCTGTAGTGTTCAGAATTATCAACCAATCCAGTTAGATAACTCTTGACTTACTGACCCTTGTTGACAATTTGGAAATTCTTGTTTTGCCTTTTACTGCCAAACATTTTGTTTTATTGGCAAGCTGAGAAAAGCCAAACACGCTATCCCAATGACATCTCCTGATAATCTGATATTCTTATTTAATTTGAAATTTGATTGGATTAGGTATTTCTGACACGGAAGATGAAATAAATGATTGTCAAGAATGAAAAGGACATAGTGCAATTTAATAAATAAAGTAAATTTATACATGTTTACAGATATATAATAGTTATTTATGTAATTGTGAACAGAATTATGTTGCTGATCTAGCTGATGGTCCCACACGGATGTGCCAGCCTGATCATAGTCTACGCTGGTAAGGAACGTAGACACACTTATATTTATTAATTCAACATTGATTTACGAGTAGTCTGGTTAAAATTATGTCTACTGTCGGCAAAATGGCAGATCAACTTGTTTTAAATTTGTTTTATTTAATATCGTGTATCGTCGTAAACGCAGAATCACTTGCGACCAGCAGGGTAAATGTTGGATGACAGCTATTGTGAAATTCTTGGCTGCTTTTATGTTTGATTTTATTTACATGTTAAGCAAACATTCAGTAAAAACACAATAGTTTATTTCTGAAATGTCATTATAAAAAGAAATTGCTTTACAGGAACGGAATACTCGTTTTGCCGAAGTAGTTGTGCTGATTCAGCCGATTGACCTTTCATGACACAGATGTGCAGCCTGATCATAGTCTACACTGGAAGTGAAGTCAGGATCATCTGCCACCACTTCAATACTCAAAATAATCAAATTATACATATTTATTTTACATTGATTGTATAGGTTGATTATGATCTAGGCCTACACTGGTTGACTTGGCAGACATACTTTCATCAATTATCAAGCTGGTCATGATTTGGACTGGTTGCAAAATCACTCACCACCAGTGGAAAAACTCGCATGGCTTACATATTGATTGGGAAAGGCGTACTCTAATTTAATGAATGCATGCAACCAGGTATAAAAAACTGAACATTAGCTTATTGCTTCACAGTGACACGGACGTGCACAGCTGATAATGGTCTGCACTGGTCTGCAAGTCAGATTCATCTGTTTTTAACAAGTTATGATTAAATGACAACTTTCATAATTTTTGCTGGCTGCAAGTTCAAATTTACATATAACTTAAATGCACTTACCTTAAAGAAATTTGATTTAGAGCCAATAAGATTATCTATATTATTTATATATATCGGACAATGGTATTAAAATAAACAATTGCCAAGAAAAAAAGGTAACATAATTGCAAAAGATTATGTTTACAAGTTTAAAGTTGCAATTGTGCAACTAACAACATAGTTTAAGAGAAATTGCTGACTGCTTCCTGTCCACACTGATGTAAAGGATGATCACGATCTCAAAGTGGTCACAAAGGAAGTTTCACTGCAGCTACAGGGTTAAATTGAACTTGCTATTTACACCGCCTGATTCTATTTTATTATTATGTTCCGTACTGGTCGGAAAGTCAGAAACACTGGCTTTGAAGGGATTTATTTTGCAGAATAAGTTTATTAATTCTGCATCGAAGTTAAACAACTTAATGCAAAACATATTTACAAATATGTAATATCCATATGCATAACTAGCAGTTTGACGGTGCTGATTCTGATTTTGGTCATGGTCTATCGTTGCTGTGAAGTTAGACTCAGTTGCTGTAAATATAGTATGACATATTGGTATTCACAGGTAGAGAATATTTGTTTGTAAAACACACAACAGAACAAATAGTGCTGAATCAACTCACAGTCCCCTGACCACATGGATGATCATATTGATCATGATCTACACTGGTATTAAAAGCAGACTGATGTGTCGTTGGTAAGGTAAGATTTAACGACTATCTTTATACATTATTTGGTTGCTGTAAGTTTGGCTATATACGAGTATACATTTTTATCAGATTGTCTATGTTGTTGTAGTTTTACGCCTGTTCCAACTGTTTTTGATCATAATAACCTCAAAACGAAGTTGGGGGTGTACATATATATAGGAGTCACCTGGTGGTTGGTCGTTCGGTCGGTCAGTCGGCCGATCTTTGCCTTTTGTTACTTTTCCTTGTTCGGAGCATAACATGAAAACTCCTTTTTGGAATTAAATAAAACTTCATACATTGGCCAAGCACAATGAGAGGAAGTGCAGTGTACAAGAACCATAACTATATCCTGACAAATTACAGAGTTATTGCCAAGAACCATAACTCAGTTTTAGTTTTTGCAAGATATTTTGTTACTACTAACTTCTTCAGTTGATAAAGCTGTCTTTCGAGGGTATTAATCACATTTAGTGATAGGTCTATTTTTAACAGGCGTGCAGTTTACCTAACAATCGTTCCTGGGAAGGACCAGTACTAGAACACTATTCTTTGTCAGAAACTGCCAACTTCTCCGCATAAATAGACATGGTCGGTAGCAGGGATTGAACTCGTGACCCTCAATCGATGCGAGGTTACAGCGACTCTAACCACTTCACCACTGAGGAGGACATTAGGGAATCCCGATCAGTAATTTAGTACCATCGAACCAATTATGGAATGACGGCTCAGATGTGGAAGTTGATCATAGTTGACACTGATTTCGAAGAGAAGCTCCATTAGTTGAAACTTATTTATTTTGTATTGATTTTACATATTTATCATGATGTATTGTTATAACAAATGCAAGTTTACAGGCACAGAATGTTTATTTATGAAACTTTCTACAGAATGATGGTAACTGTACTGAAGATTTATAATGCCCACTGACGACACCAATGTGCAAGTGTGATCATGATCTGGCAGACGCACCCGCCATCAACTAACTGGTAAATTCAAGTAACTATATTACATTGATGTATTGAAATACATACCTACACCTAAAGAATATGTATTTTCGTAACTTACAACAGATAGACAATTGTCATCTAACAACATGAGTGCTCAAGCTGATGATGGTGGATTTTGGACGAGGAAGTTAGACAACGTAATTATGATAAGTAATTAACTGAAGTTAACAATTATAAAGATGAAAACAGGTGTACTGCATTCAAACTGATATGTGTTTATGGTTATAGAACACTTTTTTGTAGGTCTTACAACATAACTATGGTGCAGAGTCAGCAGGTTTTCAAATAGTGTCAGGAAGGAAGACTCAAGGCCATTGGATTTGTTTAAACTTACATATTTCATATCGATTGCATTAAATCATATGGCCTTTTCTGGTCGCCAAGTCAGAAAGGTTTACCATCAGCATGGTATAGACTGGTTTCGGTCTGCGCTAGCCACATGAGCAGAATAATGATTCACTTGTCATCAGCTGAATACATTTTAAATGAACACCGTTGTTATACTATCCTGGCTCTATGTTGGACTTTATATTTATGCTTAAAAGAACTAAATAATAACTGTAAAACTAGTTAAGTTCAAATCCAATTTAATTTATTATTTATGAGAAGAAAAATAAATTAAAACATTTCAAAGAATGATATGGACGTACTATTATAAAATCAATGCACATTTTTAGGAACAAAATACTCGTTCATGGAAATAACAGTACATGTAGATAAACCTACGTACATGCTACTATGTCCCTGGTGACACTGGCCAATGGGCATGCTGATCATGGTCGACATTGATCTTGAAGGAAGATGTCAATGTCGTGAGTTCGGTAAGTTAAACTCCTTTAATGCTTCTTCGCTGACTTTACTAGTATATATCGACATTTTATTCGAACTTTTTTGAAATATTTGAATTTGAAAGCCAGTTAAATTTAGTAGTAATTTACAAGGATAATAAAATTCCTAGAGAGGAAGTGCAGTACAAAAGAACCGTTACTCTATTTTGAATCATTACAGAGTTATTGCCCTTTGTTACCTTTCCTTGTCTGGATCATAACTTGAAAACTACTGGTTGGAATTCAATACAACTTAAAACAATGGTCCAGCACAGTGAGCGGAAGTGCAGAGTACAATAGCCACAACTCTATCTTGACAAATTACAGAGTTATTGTCAATGACAAGGTAATGTTACTACGAACTTCCTCAGTTTATAAAGCAGTATTTCGGGGGTATTAATCACATTTAGTGATAGGTCTAGTTTACAATTGATTTGATAAGAATTATTTATTGTTTAATGAAAAAGGGCTTGGTTCGCTTACTATGCAAATTTGGCCTAAAATTTACAAAACAAATAAAAATGTTTTGATGCATGGTATCAGAGGTGGAACAGGTAATTGATCATACGAGGAACACGTACTCGTGGAATTTGTCATCGAATGTTAATTTTATGACGTCAAAACATGCACGTAACGGCAAAATAGGCGAAATTACGTTAATAAGTGATAGTATTCATGAAATAATTGGATTTCCGCATGGATTAAACTTTAGATTTTTTCCATGGCATAAACATTCAATATCTTAGCTTTTTATAGAAACCAGGAATATGAAGTTTAACGTTTGCGCATACAAATGTACTCAGTATTTTTGACTAGAAATAAACAGCTGTCCGCTGTTTGCGTTGATTTCACAATGCATAGAGTCTAATAGGGGCAAAATTCTTGAAAGTTACTAGAGAAAATATCTTTCACGCTATATACCGTTTCAATATTAATTCCCTCATATCTCTGAGAGCAATTATCGAATGTATCCAGACTTATTCGATATAACTAGGTCTACTTATTCGACAAAACATGCCAGCCGTGTATCGAGGAATACGCACGTGCGCCAATGCGTACAGTTTGGCCGAAAAGTTTTAAAAATATCAAATAGACAATATAAACTGTTGTCTGGGTGATGGACTATTTTGTTCCGAATACCTATTTCTCCAAAAGTACGTAACTCTATCCGAATGACGTTTAGAACGAGTTAGTTTTACGACCACGTCAAAAATGCGACCACGCCGCTATTACGATCATTATGTTAAAGAACCAAAACTGTTTTTATATGTATGTCATGGCAACCTCGCCCGTCATATGATCACAGTTTTGGAAAAAAAAAGACTAAAAAACAAGATCGACGCCTGCATCTACTTTTTAGTGTTTAGAAAACTGTTAGCTTTCACACAGTTGTTATCGATTCACGTTGATTAGCGTGAGTCCTGTTGGTCAGAGTGAGCTAGTGAAAAAAACAGTGACCATTTTGTTGCTTGATCTTGTTTTCTGTCTTATCATGTTATTAAGGTATGTTGAAACAACGTAAAATGTATTACAGTAAACTCCGCTTATAACGAACTCATCGGGACCTATCAAATGTGTTCCTTATATCCGAAGTTCCTTATATCCGTGCATTGAACAAGTTCCTTATAATACGATGTACATGTATCGAACAATTGTTTTATAGTCAAATGTTTTAAAATCCCACCCATCAACTTTTGATTCTCCATAAAGATCTATAACTGTTATCCTTTTCTATACCCGTAAATCGATGTAAAATAATTGCAAAATTAATAAAACATAAAAAGACGGTTAATGTTTTCATTGGCAATACTTAAATAAATAAAATTGAAGAAAGCTGATTTTCGCTCACTTGCCATAACTTGAAATATTAAACAAGATATTTTTCCCAAAATGGGATTTCATCCGGACACTCAGAATTATTTACGAAAAATATTATCACTTGAATATCGTACTTAGCAATTATGTCTGTACACTCATTTAACTAGTTTACCAAAACGTTACAAATTTGTAATGATTTACCTTTATGAATAATAGCTACAAGTGCGCTTTAAAAAATACAATATAGACGGCAATAGAAAAATGCAAAATCAACAGATTTCTTTTAACTCTCCGGACATTTTTGAAGTTCGATATATACGATTCCTTTAATGTACATTTTGCATTGTTGGGCCAGAAAATATTGTTCCTTATGTCCGAAGTTTCCTTATAACCGGAGTTCGATACAACCGTAAATTTTACATTAAACAAAGAAGGGAAAAATCGGGCTCAAAAAAACTGTTGGTTGTATCCGAAGTTACGTTATATCCTGAGTCGATATATACGGAGTTTACTGTATATGTATTTCGTTATTATTAATACACTATAAAGCGCTTGAAACTATTGCAAAAACGCACCATGGGGAGACCCTCAAACCGCAGATTTGCTGCTAAGCTTTGGTGTAAACTTCAACTTCATCCAGGTACGCCCCTGTAGGCTTATATCTCTCCTCGGCACTGTCCAAATTAATATGTCAAGCAAAAGCACTTAGGTATGAAATAGTACACTTGTTGTATCTTGCTCACAATGTTGTAGGGGCCTACCAAGGAACTGTAGAAGCTGGCGGTCCGCATCTTGCATTTTCATACTTTTTCTCATGTTCATGAAAATGTAAAGTATGCAAACTGCAACGAAACGTCAAACTGTTAATTCATTTAAGATACGGTAACATAAAAAGGGACATTATTAAATGTTCTTAAGTGGAGTCCGATTAACGCGCAATTCCATTTGTAGATCTATGTCTGCTGTACTGAAATCAAATTGTGCTTTGTTGAACCGTATATGTCCCGGAACGTATATATCACACGTGTGTGATATATTCGACCGTAAATATAACACGTGTTTAATGTGACATATTCGTTTGGTCATTTTTGACAGTTTACACCGAAACGTATATGTCTCATAGGTTGTGATATTAAAGTGCATGAAAGTACAAATTATACTTTTGCTTAAGTCATTCCAGGAAGAGGATCGGAACCGATCCACAGGAGCCGGCCATGCAGATATATCAAGTTTACTCTGTGTTTAAGTTCCAATAAGTGTTGATCGCATGTCGTTTACCTTGGACTTTCTTGGATAATCATGTCATTGCATTTCGGCTCTCCACACATGTATATACCCATATGGATGCCTCCCCAACATCGTTACATTTCGTTTTTATTTGCCTTTTTCTGCATGTGAGATATTCGTTTTCGTGTTCCTATAAAATTCGAAGTCAAACGTATACATAATATGTGCCATATACGTTTCACGCGAAGACTATTTTCGACCGAATATATCACACGTGTGACATATGCGGTCGAATTTTTTCTCTCGTGTGATATATACGTTCCGGGACATATACGGTTCAACAGTGCTTTATTGATGTATGTAAACTCGAATTTATGCTTTACACATAACGATGTCACACCGGATATGTCACACCGATGTCATAACGATACAGTAGTTCCACCCAACTCGGCATATAGTTAGAAAAACTTTTAGCTTCATCTCCATACGAAAATCTGGCAAAGCAGTGAAAAGTTAGAAGTGATTTGTTCTTGTGTACTTGATTGTAGTGTTTTTCTTTCAAGCCCAAAATGTTGAGAAATTCATTTTGATTATTTATTATTATTTCCTTGATGTGGAAATCGTTTGATGAAGTACATAAATTGGTAGTTTGAAGAAAACCACTTTTTGATAACAATTTATACCCGCCGATGTGCGCATGATTATTTCCTTTTAGCCATTAAATTGCTATTGATTTATTAATTTTCTAAAAGTACTTCCCAATACCAATCCACCTGTACCAGTTCTTGCATAATCTGTTACTTTGTTTTCTTGCAAACTTCGTTTGACACTGTTTAACTGGACTTCAAAGCGTTGCAAAATTGTACGAGTTTTTGATGATTGTAAAGTTTGAAAACATCCCATACATGAATACTTTGTAGCGATTTTCTCATGAATTACCGACTGATTAATAATATAGTCCATGCAATTGAATAATTAGAAGTGATCATAAACCGCTGATATAACCGCTTATCCGATGCCGACCGTTCATGTGCCATAGGACATCTTCAAACAGTAATTGATACATGTATCTTTTTAGGCTATGCTGATGTTTTGAACTGTGTGAAAAAGTCATTAAAATGGAGCAAGTTCTTTTTTTCGGCGCAGCCGTATTAAGCTCGCCTTTGACCGGAAGTTTGCAACTCTTCAACCACCAATGAAATGACAAGTAGAATGTATATACATTTTTTGAAATCAGAAAATTACGCTGTAAGGTACCTTCTAATCGAATGAGAATAGACAATAAAATAGTCTTGCGTTTTTCGTCTTTCTTGAATGGATTAATAATCTAAGTACATAAATAATTTATACCTATCAACATAATATGTTGTTACAGCCAAATTAATGTTAATTATGAATATAAAGTATTTGTACTTTCCCGGCAAGTTAATAACGCTCAATATTTCTAGTACAATGGAGCATATTTGATAGGGATAAAATTGACAAGTGCCCGGAGAGAAATCAGTATAAAAACTTTGCAGCTGAAGGTACATGGGTTCGAAAGCTGGTCAAGGTTCCTTTTTTTCTCACAATGTAACATTTGGCGCCGTCCGACTGAGTAAAATTAATTTTTACTAAAAAAAATCTAGCTAAAATACGCCTTCATATACTACAAATTGCGCCGACTATCTTTTTTAAAGGTAGTTGTTGTTTATTTTAATGGCTGTTACATTGTGAAATGGAAGTATACATTCAATGAATCAGTACGAAGAATAAACTGATTTTTCCGGAATTATAGTGTTTTCATAGCTGGTGTAACGCCATTTTTGCAACATTTGTATGCACTAAATCAGCATGTGTCATTAATATACTGTAAGTGATGCACTGAAATAAATTTGAAATCGATGTAAAGGTAAAACATTTGTTTTTCATTTGAATACAAAATACAAAGATTGGACCAGTAGTTTGCCCAATACAATCTAAAATATAATTGTTTGCATTTTCTTTTCTTTTTTGCCGGGTTTTGCTTCATATCCATTTCAAACAAGTACGCCGCTTTGTACATATCGTTGTTGGTATCTGGAGGTCCGTAGGTTTTAGACAAAAATAGGAGATTATTAAGTTTTTTTCTATTTGCAAGTAGAAAAAGCAGTCCATAATCAGCCGTTTCTTCCTTAGTAAATAAACACAAACTTGAGAGTGATGTTTTCGATACAGCAAAAAATTGTTTCGGAAGATTTTATCTTATAATTCATTCTCGGTTGCAACACAAGTTATTACATCTTAAAAGACTCACTCTAGATGAAATCGCAAAGAAAAAGAGGCATGAATGTGGAATATTGTGTCTTGCGTAAGGACACTCACTAGGGCAATGATAGGATCATCGGATCCTGAGGTGAACAAGCTACCACTGAGCCACTCCGTCTGGCTCGAAAGATGCAAGTGATACTGGTATTATTTTGCACTTCTATTATTTAACTATGCAGATGTGTATTCTTGAGTTGTAGAAATGAAGAAGAACCGTGAAAAATAAGAATATGATGAATATATATTTTGTATATATTTAAACAATTTTGAATTACAATGGTTATAGAGGCGAGCATTTAACAGAAGATGAAGGCGAGAAGGGATGTATGATACGGCCTATACAACCTCTTCATCTTGTAGTGTAAAAATAACGAAAACGACTGCGAAATGTCTCGTGCGCAGAATTGATTCAGCCTATCACTTTGGCAGGAAAAACTTGGACGATAAAATGTGTAGCAAAAATTCCTCCAACATAGTTTCTATGCTGTTGCCGTCCCGCTGTTGGATTGGCTAATTGTTCGCCTGTACGAAAGCAACATGTACTACTTTGAGAAAAAGACTTGATTTTTTTGGTCAACATCTGATAACTTGGTATGATTTAGGGTCTATCTTTCAGTAAATATAATTTTACATGTACGGTCTGTGGTAAAAACAATAGTATCTGACGTGGAATATCGAATGTGTGTCCTTTGGATAATTAGATTTCTCAAGCCTTACGCTGAACAATGTTCTAAGCATGAATGGTAACAAGTTAATTTCAAAACAATCAATTTGTGCCCTTTGCAAATGCGTTAACAACTATGACCGAAATAAAAACCTTTATGTTATTACGCAGGTAGCTGCACTGAGACTAACTTTTAATATCTTTTAAGTATTCTTTTTCTTTAGATTTACGAAATCAGGGAAAATATTTTATATTCAGTACTCTGTGACAGGTACGACTACCCGCCGTGATCTGCCCGGTATTTTACCGGTCTGAAGTTTTTAATTTGCACCTACCAAATATTTTAAGCATATAGAAACTAATTATTTAGCATTAATTTATCGAAAATTTATTTTTCTACCTGCGGACAGTCGCACCAATTCCTGCGATTTTAATAATGCATTGCGAAGCAATGTTAATTGTAATTATTCACACTTGGTTTCCCGCCAAAATGTCAACACAGTAAAAAGAGAAGCTTCATAAAACAGCGTATGTGCCGACACTAAAATAAGTTGATGCGAATTTATAGTAATTGCTGATGTCGAGTTACACAAGATAAGTTAACAACTGCTGTCTTTTAATAAAGAAGTATTTGTGTTGTGTTCTTGACAACGCAGTAAACAATATCCGCCGTCTAAGAATTGTACTGACGTCAATGACGTTAAAAATGCGGATTCGTCGTTTTTATGTCCCGTTTTCTACTTATTCTCATATCTTTTTTATTGTTGAAGATAACCATATGAGGTTTTCGACATTATTCGTGAAAAGAATTACGCTCCAACATAATATCGATAAATAAGGTTTTTGGAATGGGCCAAAAACGATCCTAAGTGAACCAAGCCCTTTCCTTTCATAAAACTTCTACACTATATTTCCGACGTCACTTAGTGGCATTGATGCACAATATGGATATTGAATGCCCCCAACAGGTGATGAATGAAAAATTGAATATTTCTGTTTAAGACAAGGCAGGGTATTATTCTTTTATTGGTTTTGACGTGATATATGTGTATATATTCCCCGTCTTAGCATTATATTACCCTTGCCTAACGGCTCAGGTAATATTAATCAAAACGGGTATTATATCCACATATACCACATAAAAACATATAACTATGACAAAACACCAGCTTAAATCCTGCAGTTGCTATATGGAATCATAGAATAACGGATATCAAGATTTATTTGAAAAAGGGTAGCAATAGTAAAAGGTAAATGGCATGATTTCACATCTCCGCATTAGTCAACGTATGTTCTGTACAGCTCTCTGTGAGAGCATAAATTTCATACCCAGTTAAGACCAAACACAATTTACTCCCCAATGTGTTGCAAATACTTGTTAATACATAAATAATAAGACAAGTCTATGCACAAGGGAAAAAACCAGTCCAGTTGGGCGATAACCGAACCTAACCACCACCAGCTGTAGGAAAGCCATCGTTACCATACAGTCATTGTAAATTAACGTTCTTCACTACTGAATTTAAATATAATATTTTCTACTGGTTTTAAATGACTTGCAGATGCGAATGACAATTATAAAGCAGCACTTTTTTCACACACTTTCTACAAGAAATTTTTACGTACTTTTCAGATTTTCCACATGCTATACTGTGACTTGTCATCGTATCTATGTTAAGGGATATTTCATCGAGAAAGTTTACTGCAAGATGTGCACTCTACTAAGTAGAACGTGTGAAAGACAAGAAGAATATTTTTTTGCAAAACCCAAAACTCTGACGTCAGGATAGCCTTTGCTAGCAGCATCCTTCTAAAGTAAGTGCAGAGTTTTTTCACTCTACATGTATACAAATTCATTGAACTATGCAGAAAGCTAATGAAGCTTATTCAGTGGCTCTCGAAAACCTTTTTTCTCTTGCTAGTTTTCCACTACTGCTGCCAATTTACAGCTGGTTGGACTGGCATGAATGACATCAGTGTCTTTTCCCAAAGACAAATCCTGTGCTCAAACTAGGATTCGAACCCGGGACCGTACGGTCTGGGGGAGAATGCCCTGACCACTTAGCTATCGAGGCCCATAGGGGATAGAAGCGCAGTGATGTAATGGTTGACTCTTAACATGGAGGGCGTAAGTTTGAATCCCGGCATCGGCATTGAGCCCAACCTCCAATTTTGCTTCTATCATATTTTCTGAGTACTGGTCAGAACTCCAGGAAGCAGTTATTGCATGTAGTTAATACGTGTATGCAAGAACTTGTTTTACAATCAATGTATGATAAATAGGTTTTACCTAAAGAGACCCACAAAGAATGTTTTAGATTTTAATTTAAAGCATTTCCTGTTGACGCTCAGCTGAGCACAAAATACTGCATTTGAGCTTTTGTGACAGTTTGGAAGAGTAAGTAGAATCCAGGCCAGGTGTAAACAGCGAATCCCGTGGATCCGGACCAGGATATTAAATATGTTACATAGGAGAAAAGAGTGTAGATGTAAGTTTTAAAGTCCAAGGTGCACTTTAAATACAGATTAAATAGACAAATAAATTTACAGATAGACTAATTATAGAAATGTGTTCTATTGAATCTAAAACAGTGTTGACGTATTCCTGTCTCATCTTTTTGTCGCTTCTTCACTTAAAAGCCTTGGTAGAAAGCATTTATTTTTTTGCAATATCATTAATAAATGGTGCTCTTTACATTTGAATAGATAGCATACGCTTTTTATTTAAAAAGCAACGTTAGATATGTTTTTCGTACTAATAACAGTCAATCTCTCCGGTAAGATGTATTTTGCACTAAATATATATTGTTCATGCATCATGTTCGGGAATGCCGTTACTGCTACTGTCTTTAAAATACAAACAGATTTAAGAACTTTGAAAAAAGGCAAAGGTGTAAGTAATTTGGGGTTTACATATACATTTATTCACATAAAAAAGTAACTGCATTTTTGTAATTCTTCAGGACACCGATGTTGTATAATTAAAGATGCAAAATAAACATATACAAAATAGCCATGTTATTTGACATGCGTCAACCGCCGAGGCGTTGTTTATTATCACAGAGTATATATCGTTTATCAAATAAAAAGGCGTCAGCATATCCGACGCGCATGTCATGTAAATGAATTATAAGTAAGATTATAAAGAAATAAAATAACGTACAAATATAAGAAAATGAAAAAGATACATGATACATGAACCGAAAATAATACATCAAAAAGTCTGTATTAATATTATTTTTTATGATTTTGACAAAAACAGTGCAGACTTTATTAGTCAAGATGATACAAACTTCAATGTAATTTTAGATCCACATGACAAAGTCAATGCTCTTTATTATACCAAATTATTTTTACTTAAGATAGTGGGGGTCTATTGGACACTATTCCAAAACACATTAAACTTAATATTTTCATGATCTGTTAACCGACAAGTGTGCAAAATTTAAAGCCATTTCACCTTTTAATTAAAAAATAATTTCTTTTCTTGTTGCCCTACCCCCACTTAAGAAATACTGACCATATTTAAAAGTACCCTAAAAGTTAAAATAGGTATGTTTGCAAGTATTTATTTACATTCATTTTTGTTCTAGGTTCCAAAAGTATAACAAGCAATGTAGAATTACCAAACATGTATTATAATTATACAAGCTTAACATGTGTAACAAAAAGTATGCAATAATGCCAAAAACTAGGGTATACATGTACAATTTGCCTAATTTTGACCGGAGACATATCACACATATGTAAATCTGTAGCAAGAGATTCAGAGAGGGGGCATCACTATTGATTATAAAACTTTTATTAGTAGTATATGAACTGAAATATAAGAAAACACGAAAATGTTTTACCGTCTACTATTTCAGATATTGAACTTTTAAAAATGAGCACGGTCAATTTCTATATTGTCAAGTAACTGTACAGCTTGATAAAATTAAGGAAAATTAAGATACAGTTCTCAAATCTTGTAAAATGGCATAACTTTTTATGTTATTCAATTTGATAACTAAAAACGAAAAAGTAACGAAAAAAAAAAATTGGCTCCTTCGGGGACAAACTCAGGCCCTCTGTCTTAAAGCAGACGCTCTAACCACTGCGCCACAGTACAAAATATGTTCAACTATAAAATCCAAAGTATTCCAAATGGTCATTAAACAGGAAGTACTCATTACACATCCACTACCTTAAAGTTATACATTTCTTTAAAACTATGTTAAAATTAAGAAGTTAGTTCATTCAGTTACACACTTAACATTAATTTAATTACAATTTCAACGCCACAAGTTAGACTAAGTATGATTAAGATGATGAGAAAGATGATGAGAAAAGTTAAGTGATTGAAGTAACGACTTAATACCCTGTAACTTAATAAGAAATTTGAAAATGTAAAAAAATGACATTGTGACTATTGCTGATTAACATGTTGCTAAATAGTGTTGCAAACCAAAGAAAACAATGTATGGGGATTATAAATCGATTCACGAAAATACTGTTTTTAATAATTAAGTGCAATATAATTAATTATCATAAACGCATGAGGCAATCCGTAATGTTTTCACCGTACAAAAGTATGCAAAAGGGATTCAGCTTTAATACTTGTCAAATACAATCAAACACAGTTTAATACATAAATTTAATCATTAACACTGAACACTGCATTTGAAGACATACCATATAGAAAACACATTTAGACTATCTCAGCTTTAAGAAAGAAGTGAGAAGATGACAGATCTATAATTACAGGTGTTTCAGACAGAAAGACGGACACAACATTGTTGAGTGAATACCTTAAATAAACTGGCATTTCAAAAGGGCCATACTTGTTTTGCAAACAGCTCTTTTTATACCCCCGGACACAAAGTGTTAGAGGGGTATACTGGCTTCAGCTTGTCTGTCCGTCTGTCTGTCCGTCCGTCTACCTGTCTGTCTGTAGACGGAATCTTGTGGACACTAAATCTCAAAAACAGCTGGTCAGAATTTAATAATACTTCACACAAGTGATAAGTACAATGCCTAGTTGTGCATGGTCTATGTTTCGGGTCACTAGGTCAAAGGTCAAGGTAACAGGGGCTCTGGATAGTAAATCTTGTGGACGCTAAATCTCCAAAACTCCTGGTCAGAATTTAATGATACTTTACAGAAGTGATAAGCAACATGCCTAGTTGTGCGTGGTTCATGTTTCGGGTCACTAGGTCAAAGGTCGCAGGGGCTTGAGATAGTGAAATCTTATGCGCTGGTCAGAATTTAATATTTCACAGATGCCTCAAGTTGTGCAGGTCCAATAATTAAAGCATCAAATATAACATAAATTTTATATACTGTGTCAGTAAAGTGTTCGGGGGTATTCATCAATTTCAGTGATAGTTCTAGTTTTAACTTAGTTTTAGTCACGAAAACTTAAAGTCGGCTATAACTTTGCCATTTTTTAAAATTTCTTCATCAAACTTTCATATTGCATTGCTTATGACAAAAGGATCACGATGCCGCCAAATTGTGTAGGTCAAGGTCATATTTGACAAAGTTATGCCCGTTTTTGTACTTATATTTTGTGACAAAATTATTGGTTATTCTGAAAAAGTGTAAGAGATTTTTCCCATTAGTTTCTTCTTTTACTTAGACTGAAATGAGAACAATAAACATACCAAGGAACAATTAGTTAAGCAACTTATTTAGTTTTTCTCTACAAAATAAAATTGTATTCCTATCCAAACTATATACAATGTATCTTGATCTTGCATTGTTTGTTCAAAAAAAGAAGAAAATGGCCCGAACGAAAAATTCAGGCGTAAACCAGCTGGTTAGGAAACGGAAACCAGGCGGAAACCAGCTGGTTTTTGTGTCGCCCTTTCGGAGAAAAGGCGATACAAAGGGATCGCTTTGTCCGTCCGTCCGTCGATCCGTCCGTCCGTCACACAATCTTAACGTTGGCCATAACTTGGCCTTTTTTAAAGATTTCTTCATTAAACTTTACGATTGTATTGCTTATGACCAAAGGGTCATGATGCCGTCAAATTTTGTAGGTCAAGGTCATATTTGACAGAGTTATGCCCCTTTTTGTACTTAGATTTTGTCACGAAAACTTAACGTTGGCTATAACTTTGCCATTTCTTAAAATTTCTTCATCTAACTTTCAAATTGCAATGCTTATGACATTAGGGTCATGATGCCGCAAGATTTTGTAGGTCAAGGCCATATTTCACAGAGTTATGCCCCTTTTTATACTTAGATTTTTGCTATAACTTTGCCATTTCTTAAGATTTCTATATCAAACTTTCAAATTGTATTGTTTATGTCAAAAGGGTTATGATGCCGCCAAATTTTGTAGGTGAAGGTCATATTTGACAGAGTTATGCCCCTTTTTGTACTTAGATTTTGTCACAAAATTATTGGTTATTCTGACAAAGCGTAAGAGGGCGACACAAGTGTTCTACTGAACACCCATCTAGTTTGTATTACGTATTCTTTACGTGTCTCCAGTTCGTACTTATCCCAGTCACGGAAATACTGAAATATTTTAGTTTTAGTTCTACCTTTAGAAGCATTTGTTATTCATATTAAGTCGCCACAGGTGCATCTGAAGCAATTCTTGCAGGCAAACTACCATTTTTTTGTTACTATGTACATGACGGAAGGGTGTCAATCTGTACTAAATTGTTTCATGCAGTTAAAGATTTGTAGCTTTTAAAAGAGCCTTCATCGAGCTGCTTTTTAATAACTCCACAATTTTAAGGCAAAATTTCAAGCTAAACTCTTAATAGAATTTTCCCATTTTGACGTCACATAATTGCAACTAGCGTCTCGAGCATCGAAATGTTTTCATCAAATTTTATACCATTATTAAGATGGTCTTAAATGCAAGGCGCATGCTATTTTATATTGTCTATACATTTGAAATTAATGGGGCGGTGAAGGAAAACTGGCGGAATGACATGAAATAGCTTGCTGTGCAATAGTGACATCGTTGGCAAGGTTTGAAGCACAACATAAAAACCGTAAGAGATATCAAAACAATGAAATTGGATTTCCACCAGAAATACATGTATCTTCAATTATG
The DNA here is from genome assembly GCA_022818135.1 of Saxidomus purpurata. Taxonomy (NCBI): domain Eukaryota; kingdom Metazoa; phylum Mollusca; class Bivalvia; order Venerida; family Veneridae; genus Saxidomus; species Saxidomus purpurata. The sequence continues at coordinate 35,504,366 of JAFMSR010000001.1, forward strand.
CACAGTGTAATTTCATGAGAAAATTCGAACAAAAATTTGAGGCACATTTCAGCTTAAAATATACATGTACCTCTGCCAAATATGGCAAAATTATACATGTACACAAAGCTACAATATTAAGCTTTTATTTGGTGCCTAAATTATTTCTGTATATTGATAAATGAAAAAGTTCTGAATGGATCTGTGCCACCCTCTTTTTTCTCGTACATGATATAATTATATTGGATCCGGATCCGTGGGATCGCCGTTTACACCTGCTCTAGTATCTCTTCCTGAATCGGTGAACTTGCTTGATGTCGGTGCCTTATGTCCAGCATTGTGTTGCCTGGGATATTTTATGTATATTCTGTTGCCACTTCGGGAAACTACATAACATAAGCCCAAACTAAAAGATGTCAAAATAGGAACAGGTATAATTGCCACTGAACAACATAAAATTATTTTTCTATTTTTAAAGTTTTAACTTTCCAGTGCACTTGGGTAGTTTTAAATCATAATTTCACTTTTTTTTTCGTGGTATCCTTTTTATTAGATGTACGTTGGCAGCAGCCTTTTTTCGAGAAGAACAGTTTAAGTAACTATATCCAATAAATTAAATGTTTTGCTATACTAATATTTAAAAAAACACATTCACATAAACGTTTTTTTAACTAAAATTAAAAATTATATGATTATAATGCAAATAAAGCAATACGACCTATAGCATATATGATGCTTTACAAAATTATACAGCCCATTATAAGCCTTAAAATTATTCTGTTTCTTGTTATCAGTTGTGTCTGTTTTATCATTGTTTGTTCTTTGGTCCGTCCGTTCTTACGTCGTTAGAGATTCATGTGTTCTTCGTTTTGCTGCATACTTGTTTTATTACTGATATAAAATGTACCTTTTATGTCTTAGATTTATTTTGAAAATAACATCAAATTGTTTAAATGAAAGTGACATCTTCCATTCATCATGTTTAATAACTGACACTGCTGTGACTGTTAATATTTGAACTGAAAATTTGACAGCATGAATATACATTTGTATTTTGTTCTCGGAAGAATGAAACACATTTATCGAATTGGTACAAATAAGATTGTAACGATAATTTCACGCTGCAGGCAACTTATAGTTTGTTTCATAAATGTGAAATTATAGTGTATGCCATCATTATCATGTTGTAAATAACCATGAACATATTTCAAGAGGCTCACAGGGAAGACTGGGCTCACCCAACTGTGTTGCCTCTTTAAATAAAGTCGCTATTATTAATATTATTATTATTATTATTATTAGTCATGTACATGTATAAAGTAAGTCTCAAGGTCCGGGCGTCCATTGTAAAGTTCTATATTCACGCTACATAGGAAGTTCCTCCATGCTCAATTTATAAAATGGTTTATTTTTCAGTTTGGACCGTACCATTAGTTGCTTAGAGGATGGACATTGACAACACACTCGGGCACAGAGATGCTGATCATGATCTGCATTGGTCACAGAGGCAAAATCACTTGCCATCAGTAGGGTAAGGGATAAACTAAGGTGGTCATTAACTTTTCTTTGCTTTAGAGCTAAGTGGTAGCCACTAGTCCGAAAAATGGAAAATACCACGTAAGTATAGAAATGTACGAGTGTCTTGTCTGTCTGTCTGTCCGTCCTTCCATCCAGTGCCATAACTAAGGAGCTAATGAACAGAATTTCATGAAACTTAAAATAAGTATGCAATTGCATAATGCCGACGCATATGCACAACTTTCTTTAAGATTTGCTAAGTTAGAGTTATTGCCCTTTAATTTTATTTTTCTGCTATATTCAATATGAAAACATTAAACTTCTATATCTCTGCAACCGGTTATCAAACTTTAATTGTAATTGGCTCAAATAATTTAAAGATCACTCTTTCTAATATCCGCATCCTTTCGCCCTCAAGGGGGTGTAGCACTTTTTAGCTCGACTTTTCTATGAAAAGGGGAGCTATCCTACTCGCCCCGGCGTCGGCGTCGGCGTCGGTGTCGGCGTCGGCGTTGGCGTCACACCTTGGTTAAGTTTTTCGTACCACCCCACTTTATTTCAGAAGTATTAGAGGTATGGCTTTGAAACTTACCATACTTGTTTACCATCATAACCTCCATCTACAGACAAGAGTACATAACTCTGTCAAGGTTTTTGACAGAATTATGGCCCTTTTTTTCTTAGAAAGTGTATTGAGCTTGGTTAAGTTTTTCGTACCACCTCACTTTATTTCAAAACCATTGGAGGTATTGTTTTGAAACTAAGCATACTTGTTTACCATCACGACCTTCATCAACAGACAAGTGGACATAACTCTGTCAAAGTTTTTGACAGAATTATGCCCCTTTTGACTTTAGAAAATACATTGAATATGGGTAAAATCCACTTATTGCCTTAACCCTTTGAGATATTGCTTTGAAACTTTTAATGCTATTTCACATCATTAAACCCATCTGTACGCAAGAGAAGGTAACTCTGTCAGGGATTTGTTTTAAAAATTAAGGCCTTTTATTGACTTAGAATCCTGGTTTTTCGTACCAGTCCACTTTTTGACTGAACTGTTTGAGATATTAATTTGAAAGTTGGAATACTTGTTTACCATTATGACTCCCAAACATGGGCAGGAGAAGGTAATTCTGTCAAGGATTTTATTTGAATTATGGCCCTTTTTGACTTAGAAACTCAAGTAAAATTCTCATTCATGTCCTCTTGTTAACTTAACCATTTGAGATATTACTTTGAAAGTTGGAGTACTTATGTACCATCGTAAGACCTATCTGTAAGCAAAAGAAGATAACTCTGTGAAAAATTTTCTTGATTTGTACTTAGAAATTCCTAGTTAAAGTCTTGTGTGCCCTTAACTGTCAAAGTTTTGTTTTATTGGCAAGCACTAAAAAAGTCGAGCATGCTGTCCTACTGACAGCTCTTGTTGTAATTATTCTATATAGAAACTTAATAATTTTGTTTTTTAAAACTTACGGTTGAGGTCACAAATGGGTTGTGAAATTTAAAAAATGTTTTTTTAAAAAAAAACAACAGAATTTGATTTGGTTTGGCATGAATAATCAATGTTGTATTCTCTGATAACGGAAAATTTAGAGACTGGATTTTTACAGAATGAGGCCCTTAAGGGAATGTAGTGCTTTTCTTAAACTAGTAATACTGATTATACCCCCGAAACGAAGTTTAGGGGGTATATAGGAGTCACCCGGTGGTTGGTCGGTCGGTCTGTTGCATTTTCCTTGTCCGAAGAATAACTTGAAAACTACTACATTGTAGTTTGAATTCAATACAACTTCATACAATGGTCAAGCACATTGAGAGGAAGTGCAGTACACAATAACTATAACTCCATCTTTACTGATTATAGAGTTATTGCTCTTTGTTTCTTTTCCTTGTCCAGAGCATAACTTGAAAACCACTGGTTGGAATTCAGCGCATTGAGAGAAAGTGCAATTCACAAGAACTATAACTCCATCTTGACTAATTACAGAGTTATTGCCCTTTGTTACTTTTCCTTGTACGGAGCATAACTTGAAAACTACTGGTTGGAATTCAATACAACTTCATGCAATGGTCAAGCAAAATGAAAGAAAGTGCAGTACATAAGAACCATAACTCCATCTTGACTAATTACAGAGTTATTGCTCTTTGTCACTTTTCCTTGTCCAGAACATAACTTGAAAACCACTGGTTGGAATTCAGCGCATTGAGAGAAAGTGCAGATCACAAGAACTATAACTCCATCTTGACTAATTACAGAGTTATTGCCCTTTGTTACTTTTCCTTGTCCGGAGCATAACTTGAAAACTACTGGTTGGAATTCAATACAACTTCATACAATGGTCAAGCACATTGAAAGGAAGTGCAGTGCACTAGAACTATAACTCCGTCTTGACTTATTGCAGAGTTATTGGCCTTTGCTGCTTTTCCTTTTCCAGAGCATAATTCGAAAACTACTGGTTGAAATTCAATACAACTTCATACAATGGTCAAGCAAAATGAAAGAAAGTGCAGTACATAAGAACCATAACTCCATCTTGACTAATTACAGAGTTATTGCCCTTTGTTATTTTCCTTGTCAAGAGCATAACTTGAAAACTACTGGTTGGAATTCAATACAACTTCATACAATGGTAAAGCACAATGAGAGAAAGTGCAGTGCGCTATAACCATAACTTCATCTTGACTAATTACAAAGTTATCGCCCTTCGTTACTTTTACTTGTCCGGAGCATAGCTTGAAATCTAGTGGTTGGAATTAAATACAACTTCATACAATGGTCAAGCACAATGAGAGAAAATGGATGCATTAGTGCCATAACTGTATCTTGAAAAACTACAGAGCTATTGCCAAGAACCGTAGCTCTATTTGAGTTTATTGCAAGGTATTGGTATGTTGCCCTCGGGTACTTAAAAATCGAGTTAAATTTGTTTTGTTTTGGTAAGTTTATCCGTTTCTTTTCTCAGCAACTACTCGACGAAAATTTGAGTGATCGGTACCAAGCCTATATACATGTAATGTGCATTCCTCTGCATCTTTTGCTCAGATAATTTTTCACAGAGTTTGAACACTTTGATTTTTCATAGGTATAGTGTACATAGAGATGTTTGTCAGGAGTCAATTCAATGTGGGTTTTTGTTTTTCAGGAATTATGGATGGATGGATTTCACAAGTTTTCCGGCCCTATTGAAGATGTGAATAGTGACAACATGGAAGACATGTCGCATGAAACTGACGCCACTTACTGTAGCGTAAAAGATCTGTGATGTCAACGCCATTAAAAGCTCCTTACCAAAACAATGTTGAACATAAATATATCTGATAATAATACGTTATGGTATTACTTGTGTATATGCATATTAGTTCATTGTTTAAATTTCGAGGAAAGTATTTCAAAGATAAAGCTATCATTTTACAGATAATTAATAACGGTATCAGACATATTTTTCTTTTTTGTCGAAAAATAGATGCAATTGAAAAATCTTTTGAAAAGACGTCGAAAATTTAACAATTTTCTGGAAAGCATTATTTTGATGATGGTCTTCATTTTTCTCTGAATCATATATTGACTAGAATTGAAGATCAGAATTGTCATCTGCTGACTGCCAGAAAGTCTCAAGAAATACAAAACTGTCTGATATTAAATCTTAAAACAATTCTGACTAAGTTACTATAGATAGCTTAAGATTTTTTTAATGGTTACAGTTTATAAGTTTATACGTACAGAGTGAGAAACTCAATTTTGTTTTACTATTTACTGACAAAGGTTTTGTTTTGAGAATAGTCAAGCATGCTGTTTTACGTGCAGCTCTTGTTTTTTGTTGCAAATTTATTGCTCTTTCTAAGCAAATTCTGACTGGTCATAGTGCTTTTACTTTTTATGTGTATATTTTCATATATTTTGGTAATATATTGGAATAAGGCATTTAAAAAAAATTACCCATTGGTTCCTTAGTTTTGGCTCTGGATGGATGGACTGATGAACAACACCAAAACAATATCCCTTCGTCTTTAGCAGGGAATAATAAGTTGTGAAGTAAAAAAGATGTTACATTACTTGCAAAGTATGCCCTTCAATCTAAAATAAGAGAAGAATTTATATATGGCATCAAAGGTGCTGCAAATTCATATTTTTGTTTATTTCTTTGTATCAGGTAATGTATTGGAATAAGGCATTTTGATCACACTTGATGTCCTTATATCCGCGCTGAATTGTCATTGTGTATGTATGTGCGTGGAAAACACATGAAAATGCTAGATACAATGGTTAAATTACTCGGCCGCCGTAGATACCTTCCTTGGATAAAGATACATACATGTTCTTAAGTTCGTTGGAACATTGTAGACGTATTTTAATAGGTTGTTTCTAATGAGACATTTATCTATTACAAAACTGTATTTAATAATATTTATCATAATGATAATCATCATCATCATCTTTATCTAAAGTCAGCCAGATACAATAATAATAATAATCATCTTAATTTAAGGTCGGCAAGATACAAATAACAGCAGACATAAGACAACTTAAGCTTTTGAACCGATCGCACAGGTGTTGGTGTATGTTGGTCTTACTGCACATGTTCGATCTAGTACATTGTAGTTACCAACCATCTAACATGGGTTCGAACTTAGGTGGCATTGCTTAGAAGTCAGTGTGCTAACCACTACCCTAACCAGACATCCAATTTATAACAATATTTTGGCGTTTTCTGGTGTCTTTGTGTAGTCTAGAGGTGTTTTCGGGTAATTGATTGGCCATGAAGGTAAGTTTTGAAGTCGATACTATTTCCTTGTGGGTTTTTTTTTGGATAAGAATGTTTAAGCATTTTATGACAACTCCTATGGACTTCTGGCAACATGCATTCCATATAAGACCCCATCTTAAGAGCGATACCAATAATCACCTTTTGATACCGTCAAATCTAAGAACAAAGAACGCTTAAGGGAAGAAATTAAAGTGGTCTTTGTTGACAGGTTGCCTTTATTTAAAGATTTGTCCACTACAAATGAATAGTGCAAGGTTTTGCCACAGCTGGTCTTTATTTGCAGGATGGTCTTAAACACAAGTTTGACTGTTTGTTATATTTTCATGCTCCACATGTAGATCTCAGTATTAACTTTATTTAAATTTTGTAGTTTTGATGTTGATGAGATCTGAGTGTTTGGTTTTAGAATTAACACTATTTTGATTTGATTTGAACTATACTTTTTGTCATTTAAATGGTTATCTTTTTCAGACCATAATGGCAATTGTAGTTGACAGTGTTCGGCTTGCGCTTTAACAGTTCTTCCTGTTTCTCTCATATACGACGCCAATCCCACTTGTATTGTTCTTATTCATCATTTGTGCTTTCATATCAGGGTCAGTTAGGTTAGGCAGTTTAAAATAGACTATGAATGTGTATGAATTGATGTGTTATAATAACCATAACAATCACTATAATAATAATAATAATGATAATAATAATAATAATAACGATAATAATAACGATGATAATAATAATAATTTTAATAATGATAATTTTATACTGTAAACCATGTTATTTTCACTCCATTCGCAGAAGCCAGTTTTCAGCGCATATTGTGCGGATCAGATTTCTTTACTTCACAAATTTGTTTACTGTCCTTTTGAAGTTTGTTAATATGATGTGGCGAAATTAAGTAATCACCTATTGGTACAAAATTGGGTGATACGAATATTGACGTGAAATTTCTAAATGGTTTACAGTAACTTTTCATTCTGTATTTTAAACTGCGTGGATAATGCAACTTTGTTGCTGAGGGAATGTATACTTGTGAGACTGTAATACATGAGAGAAACGGGAACATGTGCAAGCGACTTCAAAACCATAGAATTGAAGATATGGAAGTGTTTCTAGAATAAGTGAAAGATACATGTGGACATAACTAATTTAGTCAAACTGGTGTAAAAGACCACTGCCAAATAAAGACCAGTATGGAGAACATGCCGTTGCAGTCTATTCAGATCCAATCAAAGGACATACTTTAAATTAGAAAGTTTAGATAAAATTAAACATGTACTTTCAATGTTGTAAATGAATACTTGAAAATCAAAGATTTATTTGTTATATTTGCATAGGACCAATGTCCCCTGGCAGCCTACAGTAGCACTTATAACCAAGACATTTGCCTTGCGTCAAAAATGAACTTTCAAAATTGTGTACTTATTGGCGTGGCCCTTGAGGATAGGGTCTTATATGGAATGCATTTTGCCAGAAATCCATGGTAGGAACGGTCATTAAATGTTATAAAACATTACTTATTTTTAAAAAGATTGTTTTCCAAATGTGATTAAATTACTTAAAATATTAAAACCTATTCCTGTACTGAATGAAACATTTGTTTTAAAAAGGATTAAATTACATTAATAAAAAAGTTAATTGTGATGAATTCAAAACTGATCTTTCCGGCAAACTACTTGCCCAAAGACACCCGTAGACTTCCCAAAGACACTCGAAAATGCCAAAATATTGTTAAATATATACAGTTTTTGGGGGGCAATACTTTGAATCGGTTTTAGTATTTATTAAAACATCCTGTATATTTGATAAATAATGATTGTTTGAAAACACACACTTGCGTAATCAGCTGGGGGAAGCCCCCTCTAAAAATAGATAATTATATGATTGTCAAGTACACTCGGTATTTAGTGTATATGAACGAAATAGAAAGAAAATGCATAAAATGACAATTAAGCTTTGAAGCTGCAATACATTTTACCTAAATAATTGAAATGAATTGGTTTTAAAATTTGCTTTTTACCAGAGAAGTGGGAGCTGTCACATATGTAGACTGCTTAAATAGCGGACATCTCTCAAAATCACTGTTCATCAGTATTTCGATACTTTGATTAATATTTAAATGGCGAATCAGAATCAATTTATTTATTTTCTTTAAATGATTTTGAACATTGTTCATATTGTTGTTGTTGTTGCAAGAGTTTATCGCCAATTCCAACCGTTGTTTAAATATACGTCTATAATGTTGCAAAGAACTGGAGAACATGTGCGTATCTTTATCCAAGGAAGAAATATACGGCGGACAATTAATTTAACGGCTCTAGCATTTTCATGTGCTTTCCAAGAAGCACTGTCTGAGGTAGGTATAAGGAGATTAAGGGTGATCTAAATGCATTTTTTTCAGTACATTACCTGATACCAAAAATAAACAAAAACATGAACTTGTAGCGCCTTTGATGCCATGCATCAATTCATCTATTGTTTTAGATTGAAGAGCATACTTTGCAAGTAATGTAACTTCTTTTTTACTTCATAACTTATAATCCCCTGCCAAAGGCGAAGAGATATTGTTTTGGCGTTGTCAGTCAGTCCGTCCATCCAGAGCTATAACTAAGGAACAAATGGATAGGATTCCATGAAACTTAAAATAAGTAGACAATAGCATAATACTGCCGCGCACGCACAACTAATTTGCTTCTTTATTCAATATGAAAACTCAAAATTTTATTTCTCTGCAACCAGTTATCAAAATTTAATTGCAATTTTTTCAAATAGTTCAATGATCACTCTTTATGATGTCCACACCCTGCCCTTGGGTATTTTTTAGAAATGAGGCCCGCAAGGGGGTGTAGCACTTTTCTTTAATATTATTTAGAAACTTAAGTAGTGCTGATTTTATTAAACTTGAAATAATTAAGTTCCATGAGACTGTAACTTTACGAAATAAACTATCCGCTTGGAGATGAGGCCAATTAGAAATTATAAGAATTCTTTTTTTTCAGAAATAGACCGACCAATATACTTTCAAGTTGTTCTTATTTGTTTTATTTGGCAGGGGATATACATTCATTCGCTTCTTATAATATCACCAGATCAAATGTCGATAAACGACTGTTTTGCAACCATGTGTGAGTAAGTGTTAGTGTTGTTTTCTTTTCATCCCGTTTGGTGATTGTTCCTTTTAATACAACGTTTAATACTGTTCCAGAGATGTCGCCCTTTCTATCCCAAGGGAAATAAGTCGTTTTGATTTAAATATTATCGAAACACAGAGTTACCTCCCTTTCCAGAAGGAGACTAATTGCATTGACTTAAATTAGAAGAAAACAGAAACCTCCCTTTCTATCCTTGGAGATACAAATCGTATTAACTTAAATTCGGAAAACACGAGTTACCTCCCTCTTTTATCCAACAAGAGACAAATCATATTGATTTAAATTAGTGAAAAAAACAGAGTTACCGCCCTCTTTTACGAAAGGGAGACGGAAAGTACCGACTTAAATTAGTAAAAAGAGAGTTACCTCCCTTTTGCAAGTGAGACAAATCGTATTGACTTAAATTGGAAAAACTGAGTTGTCTCCTTTTTTATCCCAAGGGAGACAAATGGCATTGACTAACATAAGTAAAAGCCATAGTTTTATCCACTTTTATTCCAAGGGAGACCAATCGTATTGACTTAAGTTAGTGAAAACAGAATTACCTCCCTTTCTCTCCTAATGTAGACAAGTCGTATTAAGTGAAATTAGGAATACCGGTGTTGGGAGACAAATTGACTTAAATTAGGAAAAACGGTTATTATCCATTGACTAAAGAAGACGAATCATATCAATCATACAGACTTTAACTAGCAAAAATAGAGTAACCCCTATTTCCGAAGGGAGAGAAATATTAAGAAAAAGCCTCCCCTTTTATCACAAGGGAGACAAATCGAATGGACTTTAATCAGTAAAAACAGAGTTGTCTCCCTTCTATCTTCAAAGGGAGAGAAATCGTACTGCCTTAGATAATATAAAACAAAGTTACCCCTCTTTAGATAGCAAGGAAAAAAATCGTTTCAAATTAGTAGAAATAGTTATTTACCATTTTGTAAGGGAAACAAATCACACTGACTTCAGTTGTCTTCCGTTTTTCTAATTGAGACAAATCATGCAGACTTAAATTGGCAAAAATAGAGTAACCTCCCTTTCTATTGCAAGGGAGACAAATCATATTAACTTAAATCATGAAAAGCCGAGTATTCTCCCCTTTTCTCCCAAGGGAGAAAAATAGTATTGACTTATTTTTTTAAAAACAGACTTACCTCCCTTTTTATCCCAAGGTAGACCAATCGTAATTGACTTAAACTAGTACAAACAGAGTAACCTCCCTTTCTTTCCCAAGGAAAACAAATCGTGTTAACTAATATAAGGAAAGAGAGTTACCTTCCCCTTTTATATCAAGGGAGACAAATCGTATGGACTTAAGTAAGTAAAACAGAGTTGTCTATCTTATTTCTTCCAAGGGAGAGAACTCGTACTGCATAAGATAATATATAACAGAGTTACCCCTCTTTTATAGCAAGGGAGACAAATCATATTGACCTAAATTAGAAAAAAAGTTATTTCCCATTTTCTAAGAGACAAATAATACTGACACAAGTTGTCTACTGTTTTTCTAATTGAGACAAATCGTACAGATTTAAATTAGCAAAAATAGAGTAACTTCCCTTTGTATCGCAAGGGAGACCTATCGTATTAACTTTAATTATGGAAAGCTGAGTATCCTCCATTTTACCCAAGGGAGACAAATAGTACTGACTTAAATTTGTAAAAACAGACCTACCACCCTTTTTATCCAAAGGGAGACTAATCGTATTTGACTTAAACTAGTAAAAACAGAGTGACCTCCCTTTCGTTCCCAAGGAAAACAAATCGTGTTAACTTAAATAAGGAAAAAGAGTTACCTCTCCCTTTTATCCCATGGGTGACAAATCGTATGGACTTAAATAAGTAAAACAGAGTTGTCTCCCTTTTATCTTCCAATGGAGAGAACTTGTACTGCATAAGATAATATTAAACAGAGTTACTCCTCTTTTTATAGCAAGGGAGACAAGTCATATTGACTTAAATTAGAATAAAGATTTATTTCCAATTTTCTAAGAGACAAATCATACTGATTCAAGTTGTCTACTGTTTTTCTAATTGAGACAAATCGTACAGACTTAAGTTAGCAAAGATAGAGTAACCACCCTTTCTATCGCAAGGGAGACAAATCGTATTAACTTAAATTATGAAAATCCGAGTATCCTCCCTTTTTCTCCCAAGGGAGACAAATCATACCGACTAAAATTTGTAAAAAGAGACTAACCTACTTTTTTACCAAGGGAGATAAAGTTTATTTGACTTAAACCAGTAAAAACAGAGTAACCTTCCTTTCTTTCTACGGGAGACAAATCGTGTTGACTTAAGGAAAAAGAGTTATTTCCCCTTTTTATCCCTAGGGAGACAAATTGTATGGACTTAAATAAGTAAAAACGGAGTTGTCTCCCTTTTATCTAACAAAGGAGAGAAATCGTACTGCCTTAGATAATATGAAACAGTGTAACCCCTTTTTTAATAGAAAGGGAGACAAATTGTATTGAATTAATTAGTTAAAATAGAGTTATTTCCCCATTTTCTAAGAGACAAATCATACTGACTCAAGTTGTCTCCAATTTTTCTAATTGAGACAAATCGTACAGACTTAAATTAGCAAAAATAGAGTAAACTCCCTTTCAAACGCAAGGAAGATAAATCGTATTAACTTAAATTATGAAAAGCCGAGTATCCTCCCTTTTCCCCCTAAGGGAGACAAATAGTATTGACTTAAATTTGAAAAAAAAAACAGATTTACCTCCTCTTTATTTCAAGGATAACAAATCGTATTTGACATAAACTAGTTAAAACAGAGTAACCTCCCTTTCCGTAGGGAGATTAATCGTACTTACTTTAATAAAGAAAAAGAGTTAACCCCCCTTTTTATCCCTAGGGAGACAAATTGTATGGACTGCAATTAGTAAAAAACAAACGTGTCTCCTTTTTATCTTCCAAGGGAGAAAAATCGTACTGCCTTAGATAATAAAAAAAGTTACCCCTCTTTTAATACCAAGGGAGACAAATCATATTGACTTTCATAAGGAGAAACAGGGTTCTTTCCCATTTTCTTAGGGAGAGAAATCATACTGAAATTAGTTGTCCTCCCTTTCTATTACTTTGGAGACAAATTGTATTCATTTAAATTTGTAAAAAAAAGTTGTTTCTCCATTTTTCATCCAAAGGGAAACGAACCGTATTAACTTATTCAGTGAAAATACCCCAGGGGAGAGAAATCGTGTTGACTAAGATAAGGAAAAAACTTTCCTCCTTTTTCTTCAAAGGGAGACTAATTGTTCTTACCTCCCTTTTCTTCCAAGTGAGACAAATGCTATTAACTAAAATTTGTAAAATCAGAATAATTTACCTTTTCATTCCAAGGGAGACAAATTGTATTGACTTACACTAGTAATAACAGAATAACCTCCCTTTCTTTCCCAAGGGAGACAAATCGTATAAACTCTAATAAGGAAAAACACAGTTACCTCCCTTTTTCTCCTACGGGAGACAAATCGTGTTGACTAAAATTAGTTAAAAGTAAAAGCAGAGTTACCGCCCATTTTTACCCAAGGGAGAGAGATAGTACTGACTTAAATTTGTTAAACGAAGCATAAGGGAGACATCGCGTTGACAAACATTAGTAAAAACAGAGAAGGCTTTTCCTTTTATTCCAAGGGAGACGCATTGCATTGACTTAAATTAGTAAAGACAGAGTTACCTCTTTTTACTCCAAAAATACGAAAAGAACTGACATACATTTGTAAAAGAAATAGAGTTACCTCCCTTTTTATACCAAGAGAGAAATCGTAGGGGGGGGGGGGGGGGGGGTTTTTTTTTTTTATCAAATCTACAACTACTGACTTTTCTCTAATGGAGACAAAACGTACAGACTTAAATTAGTAAAAAAAGTAACTTCCCTTTCTATCGCAAGGCAGACTAATCGTTTCAACTTAAATTATAAAAACCTAAATTACCTCCATTTTTCTCTGAAAGGATACTACAAGTACTGAGTTAAATTTGTAAAAACAAACAACCGCCCTTTTTATCTCAAGGGAGACAAATCAAATTAACTTTAATAAGGAACAAGAGAGTTCCCTCCTTTTAATCCCAAGGGAGACAAATCGTATAGACTTAAATTAGTCAAAACAGAGTTGTCTCCCTTTTAAACCAAAGGGAGACAAAGTGTATTGTCCTAAATTGATAAAAATAGAGTTCTTTCCCTTTCTATCACAAGGACGACAAATCGATCTAGCTAAAATTTGTAAAAACAGAGTTGTCTCCCTTTATCTTCCAAGGGAGACAAATCGTACTCAGGTTCCAATGGAGACATCATTCATCCATTTGTTAGCAAAATGTTTTCCTTATTGCTAATTTAAGTCTGTACGATTTGTCTCAATTAGAAAAACAGTAGACAACTTGAGTCAGTATGATCTGTTTCCCTTAAAAAATGGGAAATAATTCTATTTTTACTTATTTACATCAATACGATTTGTCTCCTTTGCTATTAAAAGAGGGGTAACTCTGTTGTTTTTATCTAAGGCAGTATGATTTCTCTCCCTTGGAAGATAAAAGGAAGAAAACTCTGTTTTTACTTATTTAAGTCTATATGATTTGTCTCCCTTGGGATAAAAAAGGGGAAGTAACTCTCTTTTTCCTTATTGATATTAATACGATTTGTCTCCCTCGAGATAAAAAGGGTGATGAAAAAAACAGAGATAAACGGAGTTTAGGTAGGTAAGTGATTGCTTTCTTTAACTATATAACATATTTCAAAAGATTTTTACAAAATTTGACAAGAGATGTTTTTTGTATTATTTTTATTATCATCCACCGACAGTTTTTGTGCCTACACCAGCGCTTCCAAAACAGCCGTTGCTAGAAGATAGATATAGAAAATAAAAAAGGGTGCTCGTTTTGGCGGGAGTTTTCTTCTCACTTCGTCAAACTTTGGGGTTTTAACGTCGGCATTTCGCATGGGGACGCCGAAATACCATAAGGGTCGAAAAGCGAGCTTAGATTTTTTATAAATATTTTTATATAGTTAAAGAAAGCAATCACTTACCTACCTAAACACCGTTTATCTCTGTTTTTTCACCTCCACCGGAAGTTAGCACAATATTTTCCCCGCTTCACCAGCGGTGAAGGTGATACGGGCCGTGATTTTAGACTAGTTTCGACGTACAGTCGACTCTCGTTATCTCGATTTTTTTGGGACCAAGGAAAATAAGTCGAGATAACGAAAGATCGAGATAACCGAAGTTGGATAAACTATGCAATATATAGGGGGGTGAGGGCGTGGGTAAGAAAGATTATTGTTGATAGAAAGACGTTTGCTTCTTTCCACCATATTGTGATCTGTGTAATATACAGGTTGTGAAACTAGCTCTAGGTTTAAACAACTAAATGTACAATTCATCTTATTCATGTAAAACAAACAAACGGAGCGAAAACACTCCCGGGTTGGTAACCGGGCCCTTCTCGGGATTGCTCGACTGGCGCTCGGACCAGTTCATGCCTTCCACATCGACAGCAGACGACAATTGAGCGAATACAATCGCGGCAGCTTTTGCACCTTCTTTGGCAGGTGATAAATGTCAAATCGAGATATCGGATGTCAAAATAGAGGAAATTTCATAGTTGGGGATCAAAAATTTAGTCGAGATAACGAAAAAATCGAGATAAACAAATCGAGATAACCGTAGTTGATTTATATAGAATAAGAAGGGAAAAAATCGGGACCGAGAAAATCCAGTCGAGATATCGAAAAATCGAGATAACCGAAGTCGAGATAACGAGAGTGGACTGTATATCATAAAACGGACGATTTAAAGGTACAGTGTATGTACACTTTTGATGATAGAAGCGTTGGCAAGTTAAGAAATTCGTTGTTTTTTATGTTGAATTCCGAGTTTTGTAATTTAAAATTCAAAATTACCAAGTGGTTCCATAATGTATTACGATGTTCCGATAGTTTATGATCACAAAAACAATACTCTAGCTGCTTACATGGAAATATCGGGTAAAAGACTTAAAATTAATCGGCCTGACTAGTTTTCTTTTAGTGTCTCCGGTCTGACTAGTTGTGATCAAAACCGCGTAGGAAAAAAGTTCTATACGGAACAGATAACTCGTTGATTTTCTTTTATTTATGTTGTATTCTAAAAATATTTTTGACACAAAATCAATTTTTTGAATGTCAACAACAAAGCGAGCTGGTCTTTCCCCGTATGCATGTGTGTGTGTGTGTGTGTGTGTGTGTGTGTGTGTGTGTGTGTGTGTGTGTGTGTGCGTGCGTGCGTGCGTGCGTGCTGCGTGCGTGTGCGTGTGCGTGTGCGTGTGCGTGTGTGTGCGACGCCACAAAGAAGAACGACAAATTTATGTGGTCATGCAAGTGTTGTTATACATACGGAGCCGCTAAATAACGCCAACACACTAATATGAAATGGAAGCAATTCGCTGCCATAATTGTAGTGTGTACAAAATATTATTGCATATCAGATCGGGATATCTGCAGTTTTAAGCAGTGCTGGAAAATCTCATCTTACACCCCAGTCTGATATGACTCATGTGAAATAATCGTGATCTAACGTTATAAAGATTGTGACGTCACTTACCCAAACAAAGCATCTGAATATCGTTTGTTTTTATATAATAACGAATTATGTCGATAGGTTTGCATTAAGAAATCTATTTTAAAGTGCAAGACGGTATACAAGAAAATGTTTCTATCATGAGACTATTGGTTCAGATTGAAATATCCGTTTCCTCGGGAAACTGTTTTGCGGGAACTAGACAGAACCTCGTTCCCGCCAAACCAGGTGCCCTCAGTGACGGATATTTCGAAATGAACCTCGTGCTCAAGACAGAAACTATTAATACAGCATTGCGTTTTGTTTTTGATTTCGAGAAAGTAACATGATGCTTTCCAGCTACTTTACTTAAATGATGAAAGGAGATTATCATGAATAAAACAGTATAAGTAACAACAATGCATTTCAAATATGTATGTCAGGTAGAAACAGACGAGAACTGACAAAGTCAAAGACTATGCCAGTGGTATTGGTAGTTTTTTTCGCCACCAGCATGTACAAAAAATCAATTTTAAGTATTTTATTTCAACATTATTTGAACTATTTCAACAATGACTAAGGTGATAGATCTAATAAAGGCCAACACAAACATCGACAAAAAGAAAAGTTTAGAAAAACATTTGTTTTGTAAATATGGGGTAAAAGAAAATTGATACATCGGCAAATATATGCAGCAAGCGCACATGTAGGAAACTTACAGTGTTTTTTCACAGATAGTCGGAAAAGATGCGGAGCAATGACTATCACCCCATTGATAGTTGTGTGTGTTTAAGCCGACAAAAATGACACATTCCTGCGTATTAACAGCGGTGTCGGAAGGCTCCGTAGGCTGACAGAAGTCGCGAAATATTGCTGGCTTGACAGTACCGTAATAATACCATACTCCGTTCTGCACATGGTCGGTCATTCCAATATACCAGTAACTGTGTGCTGTAAATGGAATATTCTGTTAGTAAGTAATTCGGTGCTTCAATAGGAAAGAATAGGTGTGACACGAATGAAAACTTGTAGACATTAAAGTAATGAGAATGGCTTTAATAGATATTATGGACACCACCAGTAGTAGCATCATGTGAAGAATTATAAAACAGTATTCTATACCATTACTGTAGATACTGGTGCAAAATACATAAAAAGTAAGTAGTAGTTTCTAACAAGAAATACCTTTAAAAAAGATAATCGGCGCGATTTTGAGTATCTGTAAGAAATGGGTAGCTATATTTCAAAGTAATAATTCCTGTCAAGTTTTATCTTTATGCAGTAAGATATTAAGCAGATAAGGAGAGGCTTAGATATAAAAATATTATTTAAACCTCTAACATACTGGCAGCAAATCACTCTACCTTTGCAAACAGCGGATATCATGAACATATCTGAACATATGTGCAATTTCATCATGATCTGCACTGTTTGCTATTCAGTCAATAATTTTTCACTTAATTAAATTGAAAGATGAATACGTCAATATTAGAAATTTAACAGGATAAGAGTAAATCAGTTTTTTGGTAGTTCGGAAAGAATAATAAGTGACGTGAATATAAAGTAGTAAACATATCGTAATAGGGGTCTTTATTTTACGTTTTTCAGTTAAATATTGAAAGGTAAAAGTGTATCAAGTAAAATTGACATTTTCACTGCTACAAAGCGGTGATAATATCGAAATCTTCGAGCCGGATCGACGTCAAAAATAATACAGGGAGTACATGTAACGATGAAAATTAACACGTGCCGCTTGTTCGGGTTCCCTACTAATAGGTATTCCATGCGTAGAAACTTGCATACGTCACTTCTGAGATTACTTACATGTATCAGTTCTGACGTATTTTACATGTGTCGCTTTGTTATAAATTATAGTTAAGTATTATTATGAAGTGTCTACCATTTCTTTCTTTTGTGCTTACATGTACTTCATGTGTTAACTTGTGTGCTAACTTAAATGTATCACAAGTGTGTTAATTTAAAATATCGACCCCATGTGCTAACTTACATGTATCTTTCCTAAGGTAGGTTTTCAGAAATTCATTCTCCTCTGAAGTCTCAACAAACACTGGATGAGCATTGTTATTCTGACAATAGTTCTGTACGAAACAAAGAATAAAGATACTTCAATTATAACACAAAGTTTAAGTTATAACATTTATCTATTCAAATATTTATTTATAACTGCATAATATAAATACTTTATGTTTTAGTATGTTTTAGTAAAGTCGGTAGTAAACATGTTAGTTTTTTATATAAAACTTTAACTATTAAACATCACCAGCTTCGTAAAGAAACGTTATAACGACAAGATCAGTGTTCCTAACTACTAGAAAGAAAAGAGTCTGCCTTTGTGACCAGTGCAGATCATGATCAGTCTGTAAAGTTCACTATTCATTACGTAAACCATTAAGTTCTTTTCAATGTGTGTGTGTATAAATCTAGTTTGTATCACCTTACCACCAACAACAAGGGCATAACAAAACTTACAACTCCATCCATAAAATTTCCTTGTGGACTTAAGGCGTAACAGGATTTGTGATACTTAGTCCATCCGTCGTCACAAGCTGAAATATTTATTTTTGTAATGATTCAAACTTTTTTTTTCTTTTGTAGCCATACGTGTTTCAAAATCAAGCCAAACAATAATGATGGATTCGCTTTAAACAAGTGAAACAGAATGTCGGTTGAACAAATCATAATTCTTTGTTATGATTTGGGTACCAGTACCGTTTGAAAATTTTAAGAAATCACTTTAATAAATTTAGATTTTTATAGAGAGCTTTTACTTGATAGAACAGTTTGAGATTTAATTTTTGACATGTAAAATGATACGCAATAATACTAGTAATTATTTCAAATGATACAATAAAACGTTTGTCTTACACGTTTGCACTTTCTGAAAATGTACAAATCCTGGTGATTGTAACGGAAGACTTGAAGAAGTATACCGTGCTGAACACCCACTGCACTTTCCCTCCTGACTATTGTAGAACACCGTTTTACATGCAGCATCCTCTACACACCTGAATGCACACCTTGACACATCCCAGACATTTATAGACATTAGCAAGTCCTGTGTCAAGCAGGTATAACCATCAAGCGAATATTTACGTTCCAGCTTTGTTAGTTGATCAGTTACTGTGATACCTTTAACTTCGAACTTTGACGGAATACAGGCATTGAAAAGATACATAACAAAAATTGATCTCTTTAAAATTCTTGACATTTTTACAGTTTAGTTATCTCAGAACAATAAGAGAGAACACTGATCGTGTTGAAAAACGTAAAGAATCATGTATCCTTATGTAAGTTTGAAGTTCTGATTTTAAACTTTGGTGTAATACTATTTATTCAATTCGGAAACTGAAAAAAATGATATAGTTCTTATTGTAAACTGATTCCGAATTGTCAAGCTTATCAGCTCAAGAGAAGCACCTTTGCGATGAAATATACACAAAATGTATGTGTGAATGCAAACTTTTTCCAAAATCTTATTTCCAATGTAAAATCTTTGTTAAAAATTATACAGTCATGAGATATCATTTCTCCGAATCACAGAACATCATTTAATTAATTAAATCGCATTTAAAACGAAATTTAAATAGAGAACGCATGAACTTGTGTTTTCTATATATCAGTATATCGTGCATTTCCCTTCTAAGGTCTTGAATGACAATCACTTTTTATAGGAATCGCTGTGCTCTCGCGTATATAACCGCAAGTGATAACAGCAATTTTTAATCATATTTGTGACGCAAAACAATCTACAGTTGCTATGCTACTGATAAGGAAACGGAAAGCAAAATTAAGTGTCAGTAGTACGTATCCTACAATGAAAACGCTTGATTTTGCCGTGTATATAATAATGGTTTCGTGACATGCTGTAGTTTGGTCCAAATAGTCACACTAAATAACCAGGTAATATACCACCTCATAGTCGAAACAATCACGGGACGAGAAACACAATATAAAGATACAGCAAATATGGTCTCTCAGCTTGGTCCTCTAACAATAGATATATATATGAAGTATGACTATAGTAAATTCAAATTAATTAATCTAGATTTCTTTAATCATTTCCTATTAATAAATGAAGTATCGATTGAGTCCTTTAAACACGTTTCGAGTAATGCTCCGCAAACACTAGCACGGATAGGCGGAGGACGAACACCCACACATATGAGTGTTTATTTGGTACTCTCCAACTACTCACCATTATAAGAATATACATTTACCCAACAGGAAGTAACTCTAAACAATAGACTGATTCAATAAGAACCCCTTATTTGTTGAATACATATTATACTGAATGAAGCATTATAGTATCCATTATATGCCTATCTACATACCCGGACGGACAAACGGACGATGCGGCCACTAAAATAAACACATTGTCTGTTAAGTAAACTTTCTTAAGTGTATGAACTTTCAATTGTGTTATGGCATCTTTACGCAGTCATTAGGAATTTTTGTTTGTATATTGTATAAATGACATATTTTTCTATAAAATATAGCTCTGTGTTGTGTCCATTCAACCATTTTAGGTAATATTTTAAAATGCAATAAATTTACTTCGTACCTTTAAGAACTTTTTGAAAATGTTTAAATCTAAGCAGTAAGAAATTGATTAAGTAGCGACTGTACCTTTTTGCATGGAATATGATGAACATCATTGTCTTATTTTATCAACAATCGAAATGCTTCTCTGGGTATGTTTATATATATACGTACTACGGGAATCAAGCGATTTACTATAAGTCGCAAATTCTCTTTACCTTAAACGTTAACTGTGATGCTCGTTATTATTACAAACTTGCAAAACGAGAAGCTGGCAAAAATCATGTTTTCATAAAATTTCAGTACATGTATATCCTTAATATTTGAAATTATTTTACGAAAAGGATAATAAACAAAACCATGTTGAAAGAGAAGAATAAAACAGTTACATATCAAGACAATATGAAGTACATGCGTGCAAATTATCAAAGTGCATACTAAATTGAATTCATTTCGACAAACAGCTGTTGTTTGTTAAATACTGATTTGTATTTTTGATAATTATATTTGTTAAACATATTTCAGAGTAAATGTATTAACTGATGTTTCTCTATTCTAAATATTGTACATACGTATATGTACATAAATCATCGCTATTTAATACTGTTTATTACTTTTTGTATATATAGGTTATAGGTCTATATTACAGAGGGAGTTTCAGCGAACCGAAGAGAAAAGTTTGTTAATTCCTGTAACCGGCTTACAACTTCCTTTTTTGAACGAAATGCGAGCATTTGATTGGATCCGAAAGTAAGACAATCTGTAAAGATAGATATAATAGTATACCAAGAAAATGTGTAAAATTAGTAACCCTTGCAAAACATATTCGGCTTTGTCGTATGCCGCTCCAGCTCTTGCCAGCCTGTCCAGCTTCATCGGGTTTACCGGTGTGTTCACTTAAACATGTAAACAATGCGGAGAAATTAATTGAAAGGACGGTATCCTTATTTCCGGACACTAAGATATTAAGCTATAAGTCCATACACATTTTTCCGCTGCAAATGACATATCACTTTTCTTACTTCCAACCTGCCTTATTAAGAAGTAATATCCGATTAAGCTTTGATTATCGGTTATAATTAACTAGTCCGTGTTTACTAGACATATGGTAGAAAAGTGACATGAGCTTTATTAATTTACCAGAAGGTATTGTTTGGCAATAAACGTGGAGGGATTAAGGATGTCATAAAATAATTGAAAATGGCTGTTTTGTCAAATATTAGCCTACTAAGGATAATTATTTGTTAATTATGTTTAAGAGGTTGAATTTAAAGCGCATTTTACAATATAAGACGACGATTATAATAAAAAAATACACATAAAATCGTTTCATTTACACGGGTTTGTCCACACATATTGAATCAGTAGACATACATTTCTAACGGAAATTTTAGCACATGCATACTATGAATTGATAAGCGCAACTCTCCGTCGATCATCCATTTCTATAACATTATTTAGCACTTTATTAGGGTGACATATGTCTGCATAACATATTTGATATGTATTTCATGTAAATCAATTAGGCTAAAAAGCCGATGAGGCATACATATACAAAATTTATGGCGAACAGCAAATAATAATAGTGTGAAATACATATGACATGATACTTAATAGTACTTAACCAAAGTGGAGAAGGTTTTACGATGTTTTGAACATTTCACATACAAACAGTTATTTCATATTCAATTCAATCCAGTTTTGACGTCAACCTTTCGCGAAACGAAACAGAAAGTTTAACCAATCGGCGATTATAAATCTATACTAAATCTATACGTTTATGCCTGAAAAGTTTAAAAACAAAACAAAAACAACAACAACTGATTTTGATAATTCAAAGATAACTGACTGGTACATAGACCGGATAAGTTTAAAATATTACCACTGAGATCTTACATAATTAATTTATACATTAATATTCCCGCTACATAAGTTCAAAACGTTTTTTGAAAGCATTGTCAAAAAATACCGTATAGAGTTGTTTCACTTTAATAAACATATGGTTTATTAATCATTATTCAATAAAATTTATCAACGGTACTTATGTGACCGAATATAAGGCTTGAGCTTCAACATAAACATTATATTCTTCGGCACATATGTTTCAAAGCCTATTATTCAAAACTTGTACAAGTTGCATTACTATAACAGCCAGTAAGTATTTCTTCGATGACATTATCAACAATATTTACATATCCTTTTATGTTATGGAATAATGTAGCTCAGGTCTAGACCAACGACCTGTTTTAAGTAACCATTGCAATATCAAATCTTTATTGAAAAGTTTAACTGCTAATAACAAGAATAATGTATTCTGCAATAAAAAATTCATTTAACATAGAATCTGGACTGCTAAAATTTGCAAGTAGGGTCCTATAAAATAATGGTTTTTGCACTTCGGAAATTTACATATGTCTATATTTCAAAATATAATGTTTAAACTGGTCAAAAAACCAATATGCATATAAACTATAGACACAATAGAAATACTTGTAGTACCGACAGATTGCAACCACACATTTGAGAACCAAATTTTTGACCTAACAGATTTTTGACTAAATTGACACCAATTTTGCCTATTTGCCAAAATGGGGGTAGGGGTACAAAATAATAATTTTGCAAAATCTTTAAGCAATGTACGAATTTAAACTTTATTACAAGTGCAACATTTTATCCAGGATATTAAAGCACGGTAATGAAATAGTTCCGTTACAGTTCAAATTTACATACCTATGCCGTAATATCTCATCGTCGATATAAAAAAACTCATTCTTGTGAGTCTTTATTGAATCTTTCTTATATGACTGTCACCCCATAATTATTCTTTCATAGGTTTAATCAAACTGTTTTGGGCCAAATACTCAAGACTTGTTACTTCCTTTATCATGAAAAGATATTTATCAAATAACTTAAAAAAATGAAATTTAGTAAAGTGGTGGGCTAATATATGGAGGGTAATATGTATTCGATGTGACAAAATACCACTTTGACCTTAATTTTCATCCTAAAGTATGCATATTTAATTAGAAAAGATGGAAAATTGATACCCTATTCTGTAGTAAAAAACCACTGCACTGGATAAAAGTTTACAATGCCCAAACTATATAAACTAACTCTACAATTTCACCTTGCTTTGATGTTGTATCAATAAATATTAATATTGCGAAAAGGTTCAGGACATTGTACCCGCCTTATTTTTCAGAAATTAACTAGCAATATGTTAGTGTTTATAAAAAACAGGGTCAATAAAATTTCATCTGTAAGTTGATTTTTCAGCAGTAACCCGCTTAAAATAGTATATAGCCATGTCTGATTTCATCAAAGAAATGATCGTACAAAATATCCCTTAACAATGACTATAAAAACCCTAATTAACAGGTTTTTGAACAAGAAATAAACATGTATGGAATGCTGACCAACCTCTTATGGAGGTCATAATTATAAGAGCCATTAATCAGATTCAAGAAATCTGAAGTTTAACTATATGCTGGCTTGATACCTTAAATGAATTAAATAACTTGGCACTATCAGCTAGACTTTCATATAGTTGTCACTATCGACTGAACTTGAGCATGAATAGTTGGCCGTTGTTTTGTGAATGTAGTTTCAATATTCGTGAGACCTAACTTAAGTCTAAATTAGTACCGCCAAATTTTCCTACAACATGTTAATAAATCGCTGAAAAGCCGAAACAACATAGCGTATGAGAATCTGTTTCACTTTTAATAAACTTAATGATTTCACCCAATTGGCAATGCAAGAATCAAACAAAATTAACATTGACCCGTTGGCATGTTTATGGGAAATCCAGCTTCAGTAACATAAACGTTGTAATCGTCGCCCAGCAGGAAAGTCGATGTATTCATGAATGACAGTGAACAAAAGCTTACCTTAATGATCACCTCATCATATTGGTAATATCCTACGATAATTTATACAACAGCATATGACTTAAATTGTCCCGTTTGCAATATGTTACTGGAAATGTTTTAATGCATTTCAAGCTGGTTGGAAAGTCTTATAATTACGATTATCCTGAAATTTGGGAATGAAATAAAAAGTTTATGGTACTCAATACTAGTGGACCTAGATGTTTGTGCAATGCAATAAATTCATTTAACACCTGTCTCCTGTTGACTTTTTTCGTGGTACTAAAATTGATATATAAATGTGTTTTACTAACGGGGTCCAAACAGTTTTATTTAAGTGAGGTCTTGGAAATTTAAACTAACAGAAATTTTGACCCGTTTTGTATGGAGATTAACATATTGCTAGTTAATTTCTGGAAAAATAATAATGGGTCAACTGGAAAAAAATTATTTGCAATATTAATACTTAGTGATACACTATAGATAAGGTACTTTAGTGCCAAAAGATTGAGCCTTAGAACAAAATTTTTGACCCACATTTTGTGACTAAAGACAAATTTATGCATGTGCCAAAATGGGGGTATGGTTCAAAAATAGTATCAATTTTTAAAAACTCTTTAAGTAGTATGTTACTTAAGTGAAAAATTATTAAAAGTGGTAGATATAATCATCGAATAAATATAATGCACCTTATTATTACCCCTTACAACATTTTTACTAAAATTCATTATTCAATTTTTGATAAATCTAATATTTCGTCGATAACGGAAGAACACATTTTTTTCAGTTTTTATGAATTTTTTTCTTACAGTTTGCATATAAACCTTTTTTATTTTTGCAATGAAAAAATAAAGTCTTAATCAAGTGGGGGTCAAATTTCATATCAAGAAAGATTTTATTCCATTAACACTGAAAAATATTAAAATGTATTTATCAAATATTGACAAAGCCATTTAGTAAAGTAGTGGCTAATAATATGGAGGTAATATTATTCAGATGTGACACAAATACCAGGTCAAAATATTTTTCATCAAAAAGTATAATATGTTTACACTAGAAAAATATAAATATTGTACCTTAGTTCTACAAAATAATCATTAACTCATGCTTTTTAAAATATAACAAATGTAAATTTCCGGAAGTGCAAAAATCCAAAACATCACCTGTGACGCTGTATCAATAAGACAAATTAATAACTTGCTTCGAAATTACGTGCATAAAACATTTACCCAAAATTATAAAAAGGTTCCACGATCCAGACAACTAAACTAGTTGCAACATGTTAGACAACTAATAAAAACATTTGGGCAAAAAATTACTGGAATGTTCATTTAGATAAGTTTCAGCAGTGATCTACATGGAGCGTAGTATATAGAAACACATTAAGTACATCAATAGCAAAGAGAAAGCAAACAGTTTTTCTAACTAAACTTTTATTCTTTATTTTGTTGAGCGTTATGCAAGGTACATAGAGTTCTTATTAATGGCATCAGTCTTGCCTACAGTCTAACCTCTCTAAACAACATATATATAAATTTTTCATTCGTTTGGAATCTTTTTGCATTGACCTATTTTCAATTGCTGGACCACCAAGTTAGTAAGAAGTTCAAATATGTGTGTTTGAAATGCTTAGCCTACCACGTTTGAAGTGTTCAATGTTAAATTAAACAGTGATCAATCAATTCAAGAAATTTGCGAGATATACATTAAAATTTGTTGGCATTATATCCCTTGTTATATGAATTAAATAGTCTGATTAAAGAATCACGAAAGTTTGTCAACACGGTAATAGTGGTTCAGGAAGATAACACAACGAGGCAAATTCGAAACATGAATAGTTTGCGGTATTTTGGTGAGCTCGTAGATGTAACGAAGTTTACGTGGAGCTAATTTACATGGAAACTCAAAAAGGTGCCAATTGAATGTTTCTACGAAAAGTTAATACTAACCATTAACAGCCGAAATAAAATCAGGACAAAATATTTTTAAAAACTTGATAATTAAACCATGATTGCTATGGATAATCTATAGAAAAAATGAGGCCCGTATATGAACCGTTGTGACAATAATATCTAACGGTAAAATCGTTTTCGAATAAAACATCACCAAATATAAAGCCCTGCGGGAAGCGATGTATGATGGATGGAAAGGAACAAAAAAGATATCCGGCATATGACCTAAACATGTACAGTTAATATTTTGTCCTGCTGAAATGATTTAGGTGGCAATTTGAAAGATGGCTTGGAGAGACGCTTATTACCTTAAGTTTATATCCTGAGTTATTGGACAATAAATACAAGTATAATAGTACTGCAAACCTAGTGGTCCTAGACAATATGAATTTAATAATTTACAAAGCATTCTTCATTACCGTGTCTATAATTTCCATGATTGAATTTGTTTCCCTGCATTTATACTTTAAAGTGTATGTACAAACTAACACTTTAAATAAGGTTGTGTTTACTCCTAGAATTCGTTGAAATAGATTTTAAATACATTTAAATCCTATTAAAGGGACTACTCTGTGTGTACATTACAGCGCCTTCTCACAAATTGTTGGATAATCATCTCTACAGTGGTGGTCAACCCATTGGTTGTTGAACCCAGCTGCTGGACTGGTCAATAGTACACACAGCTGTGTATTAGTTCCATCATTATCCTGTTGTGAACTGTGGAAATCTAAAAATTGTGCCGTTGTGTTTGTATTGTAATACTTCCAAATTCCTTGTGTTTCACCGTTAGTTAACCCAATGTACCACATATATGCTGTAAAATGAAATGGAACAATGAATACATTTATGTAATTGATTACTAAAACACCTTATCATTTGCGAGTCCAACGGGAACATAACTTCGTTACTTATTAGTGCTGGCATAGTTTGCCGGAGTTTGGCAAACATGATAAATATAGCGAAGAGCGTGACAAATAACGTGTTTGTCTGGTTTTTTTATTGTAGAATGATGTGCTAATATTTAAAACTGCATCATAACGCATGATTATGCGTTTTGTGCACAGCTGAAGGTCGTGTAGTTGCATTTTGTACATTTTGTTAAGTGTGTACATGTTTCCCTTGTGTTGGTTCTGTTTGCACAGTTACGCTCGTAATACTTGTTAAACAAAACCACAGTCGAAACAAAATCACAGTCAATAGTGACCTGTTCGGACTAAACAAAACAATTATTGTGTTATGGAAGAATGTTAATTCCAAATTGGGATTTTAATAAAGTCATTTAATCTAGAAGCCATCTTAGCTCGGGTCGCGAGTGCCAAGGAAGAGTATGACCCGACTGCAACGATAGCCGATGCGGTCCCTGTCTCATATTCTTTGCTACTGACCATTTTATTATACAGTCAAGACTGTGAACAAAGACCACCGTTGGGACGCTACAAATGTGGTCTTTATTTACCGGTGTGTCTATTACAGATAACAAGTGCACAATGTTGGGTCCCTTCTAGGTTTTCTTTCGCAGGTGGTCTTTAACACAGGTTTGACTGTATATCTTTAGATACTTGCCTGCGCTAAAATGAATGCAAATTGCTTTTTAGCATAAAATAAGAAAAATCTTATTTGCGAAATGAAGGCGTTATACGTGACATCTTTTATTTGACGTCATTGCATAAATAAGAGGAAACAATACAATAAAAAGCAAGGTTATTTATGTTGTGTACACGCAAGAATTTTCTATTTACATGTACCTGCAGGAAGCACCCTTCCAAATAAAGCCACGTACATGTAATACAGAATTTCATTTTTGTAATTTTGTAAAGCTGTTTATAATTTTACCTAGAAACATTCTGTGAAAAGTGTGGCCTTTTTCAACCATTAAATAAGAACTGACAGAAAAGAAATTCCGTATTGCATATACGTGAAATCCAAACAACGCCATGTTTGTTTTGATAAATTGTGTACCCAATTGGCCCATAGAAGATTCATGCATATATTTGACGCTTATAAGAGTTCAATTGTATGCTAAAATGTCATTTCAATTAAGATTATTCATGCAGGAAAATACCCAATGGTATAATTATATAAAAAGAGTCATTATCATAGAAATTTTATCCAGATGCCGGATTGGCTCTCGTCGCGGTCAGAGCACTCGTATGATTCGATACATGACTCGAGCAAATCCAGCATGACTGATCTCATCGCTATTCTCACACAAGCAGCGGAAAAACTACATATTCAGTCTTATTGAAAATGAGATAATTATGAAAAGTTCTATTTTTAGACAATGTATATCTGGTACATAAAATCTGAGTTACATGTACAAAAATAAAAAGACGCAACCAGTAAGAAACGAAGTAACACCCGATTGCCTTAAAACGATACATTTTATCACTGTAAGAAATGACCCTTAATAGAAACTTAATCTCTTTTCAAACCTTGCAACGTTTAAAACACTTTAGTTTATGTTTTCCGTGAAATAAAAGGATAATCCACAGTTTTGAAACAGTGGATTACCATTTTTATTTTTCACGTTTTGCAATCTTTAACCCGGTTTACGTCAAAAGGATACCGAGCGTAATTAATGCTGGAAACCATGCGACGATGACGTCGTTAAAATGACGTCATTTGCGGGCTGGGTTTTTGATGACGTTTCCGCATTTTCGATATTTTATAGAAACAAACTCAATAAAAGTAGAGTTTTAACCATAAAATAAACAGAAAAATTGTGGTATCGGTGTAGTCACGTTATTCCTCGGAACACCAAAGTGTTATTTTCACTCGTGGCGCGCCACTCGTGAAAATATCACTTGTGCCCCTCGTAAATTATAACGTGATCTTACACCGAAACCAACAATTATCCTCTATATATGTGGGCTGTAATATTACTGTATGATTGAAACTAAATATGTTCTCCGATCGCATCTTCTAACCATGCTATTACACCAATAACATCAATGTCAATGACACGTGTTAACTTACGAAGATGAGTGGCGAAGAAGGTTTTGAGAAAATCGTTTTCTTCCGATGTTTCAATGTACACTGGATGAGCTCCCTCTCCTTCGCAAATTTCCTGTCCAAATTAAAAACAGTGTTACGCCAATTATTAATAAGAACATGGCACTAAATATACGGATTTTTTATGTATCAATGCATATACGTAGAGTCAAAAGTTGCGACCCTCCGCCATGCAGTTAAACAACCGGTACGTGAACAATACTAGAAGTAAAGTTTTGAAACTTTTTCTTTTTCGGCGCAGCCGTATAAGGCTAGCTATATTTAATTACAATTTGGTACAAAATAGGTAAGTGGCAGGTTAGCTCAGTCGGGAGAGCATTTGCTCTAAAATCTGTGTAAACTAAAGGCCATGGGTTCGCATCCCAGTTGAGGTGTACACTTTTTCTCATCCCTTTTAACTGCCTAAAAATTAAACTTCACAAGACTTTTTACTTTAAAATCTAGCTACCAATCGCTTTCATATACTCAAAATTTCGCCGACAATCTATTTTAAAGATTCTTTGTCACAGTTGCGTATTTTGTAACAAAAACAAATATAAGTATTTATAGTGTTTGGTTTATTTACTATTGTAATGCGTAAAGAAGTGCACCAAACATGAATTAAAACATTGTGGCAAATCATGATCAATGCATTGTGACTTCACGCGGGGACTACCCCTTGCCTGGCAACCAGGTTTTGTTAGTCCGAAAAGTGACAGTTAATATGAAAATATGTAAACTTAGTGTATACGAAACGGTGTGTCACTTTTAAATCTATAGACATTATAGACGGTATCACAAAAAACATTTTCTGTTTAATTTCTACGTTTAAACCCGTATTTTTATTTGCTAAAATGGGGCCTTATGTATTTCATTTTCAAGATTATTTCAAAGACACTGAAAAGACTACTTTCTCATACATATTAAATGAATCCTGAATTTATCTATAAAAACAACACATTTCACGGATTTACCGTGGAATCGCATCCTTTGACGTTATCCGATAATTGTCTTAAAACTGCTCGCTAGCAGCTTCATGTAAATCTACAGAAAAATACCAATGAAACACTTTTCACAACTAATGTAAATTATAATTTATTCAGAATACATAAACATATTAGTAATAGCTTCTAGCTATACACTAAATGTATGTCTTAGAATACACACGTACACCCAGTAAGCAAGTTTGGCTAATGAGGAAAACATTAGATAGACCAACAACTTCAATCGTTACTTACCACTCCATCACCGAAATCATTAGCTGGTGGACTTAAAAAGTAGCAAGATCCAAAATACACAACCCCATTTCCACACGCTGAAATAGTTAGATATCAGTTTAGTAGCTTTTTACTTTTGTTTAGTCAAATTTACCATAACACAAACCCTTCAAAGTCGCCAGCACAAATATGTGGATAACAGATTATGATCGCTCCCCACAATGTTTCCACCGAAGCTACCACGCGTTAGGTCAATATAAGTACCCAACCAACATAAAAAACAATACATATCAATCACAATTTGTTATTAAATAATGTTCATGAATGAATGTTTAGTTAACACTACATTTATAAAACATTAAGTTAGCTAATACCCTTTTTGAAGTAGAAGAATTGTGGAAACTTTAAACTTTACTAAATTATCTAATACACACTTTTAAATGAAACACTATTGATCGGAGAAATTATTCTTTAGAAAACTTTGAAATTTTAAGACGTAACGAAATGAGACACGATCAAAGCTCACATATAGCTTTTGTCTGGTGCTTCTACTGCCAATAAAATATAAAAAGAATAACAAACCGCACAAAAGTTGAACAACACATTTCTCAGTAGTAATGTATAAGGAGACGTAACAAATTTGACGCGAACAGTTACGTCTCAAATATAATATTTTCTTATTTATTAGTTCACGTTTACTTTCACTGATATTGGTTATCATTAGACAATGAACCAGGAAAAAATCCATGCAATCAAATGTTTTAAATTCAAGAAAGAGGTGAAAGATTTTCTTTAAAAAAAAACAAAACATTTTACTGGTGCCTCCTAATATTTTTATAAAACAATGTCAAATTTTGTGACAGTTTTTAGTAAAATGTACAGCAAGCTCATCAGCAAAAATATGTTTGAATCCTGTGATATTTCCGTATTAAAGTTACTGTCTTTCAAAAATAGGCAAACAAAACATAAATATTTTTGAAACTATAGTAAGCTGAAAATATTTGAGATGTCGCAGAAATTCCTTGACAACAAATTCTGGATCATATGTAAATGTGTCTTTCTAGTTTTAACTTTGACAGGTGATTTATTTTTAAGTATAATGCTTTTCTTTCTTTACTTTGAAAGCCATATTGAAAATTAGAATATATGTTTTCATATGTCTAAATGTATAACCTTCTGTAAATCAAGCTTTTTATTATTATTATTGAACGATGTATCATTTTTTTACTCAACAAAACTCAAGGGTCATCCTACATTCTTCTACATATTTACATATAGTAGTGCCGTCTTTGATAGATTATCACTGTCTTTTCATCACCATCGAGAAATGTGGATCTTGTGTGTAATGCTTTGCAAGACATGATTTTCCAGAAAGTGCATTTTTACTTGCAGGACTTCTGGAATCTTATTTGCTGTTGGTAGAAATTTCATATTAATTGAAATGAAAAGAGAAAACGGTGCAATTTTTCAGGAGAGAAAAAAGACTTGCAACTTGAATTTGTTTGTCTGCAGATCCAGAAGAAAACATGAATTTTCTAGAAAATCAGACTTTTGCCATTTTTATGGAATGCATTTCACACAGCATTCACAGTTCTAGACAGTAATTGAAGACAGAGGTAAGCTGTCAAAGACGGCATCTTCTATATGTAGACATTTTTAATTGAATTGTTGAGTATATTAATACATTTTGTAAACGATTCAATGTATACATTTGTATACAGGACAAACAAATGTATTTTACTGTTCCACAAAAGAAACACATTTCTCTTACTTGATTCTTTCTGGAAATGTATAAATCCCGGTGATGGTAACGGCAGACTTGTATGCGTATATTGTGCTGTACATCCTCTGCATTTCCCCTCATTTTGATTGTAGAACATTGTTTGGCATGTTTCTTTCTCCACACACATGATAGCACATCTAGACACATCCCGAATACTTGTAGAAAACAACAAATCCAGTGTCAAACAGGTGTGATCATCTAGAGCAGTGTTACGTTTCAGTTTTGTCATGTGAATTATTCCTGTGACCGCTGTAACTTGCAACAGCATCATGATATTAAAGATGGTGAAATACACCAACACTGCTTTCTCACAGACCTTTGTGTGTTTAAAACCATTCATTGTATCCATACGATATTATTATACGTTATTTAATAAACAGAAGAAGTGAAAAAATTAAACAGAACGTATACTGAATGTTTGAACACTACTAAAACCTTATATTCAATTATTTATCTTGCTATGACAAAAAGGTTTTCTGTAAGAACTTTGTTGAAACTTTTAACTAACAAATCGAAACGATGCTATACTATGTATTCATCAATATAAAATACGTGGATACCACCATGATACAAATGTAATGTGTAGAATGCTACTATTGTTGAAAGTACGTGAGATATAATGCCTTCATTTATATGGTTAGTCTATTTAAGTTACACTTAGAAAAACACCAGTTTTACAAAAACAAACAAATCTCTAATGCGTGTTTCTTTATGTCGGATCGACCGAATTTTCCACGCTAATGTTAGTTATTGAACAGTATACAATTCTTAAATACAATCTGTATTCTGAATACTGAAACTAATAGTTTAATTACAAATGCATTAGCAATTTTCTTGTTAGGGTCGCTTTTTGGACACCACTTGAATGTTACATCAAGCCATTGTGCTTAGACTTGCTTTTGACATGAACAAACATTTCGTTATTTGAAAATAAACTTACAAAACAAATACACAATAATAAATTGGTTGTCATTCATTCATTCATTCATTCATTCATTCATTCATTCATTCATTCATTCATTTGCCTTTGGCAATACAATAAACGTAAATGAAATATTGCAAACAAACGAAAACAGATTTGAAAAAAGTGACGACAGCATGTCAGTACAATACATGTCTACATATAGACTACTGAGGAAAAGACTAACTTGCGTCTATACTTACAACAACAGCATTACGAAGTACAAATCAATGATGTATCAATTAACACAGTTTTACATTCATCAACAAATACATTTTATGTGATAACATTAAATTGACAAATTTAGTTACTGTAGGAAATGGTGTATTTTTCAGATATTTCTTTCTTGTCGAGTCATAAAGAAGACAACAATTTGAAAGTAAAAATCATATCAGATGCTAACACCTTCATGTTACAAAATTATATATTTCTAATTTCTCTGCCTACACCATTATATATTGCTGTTTCTATTTCTAACGAATGAGAATCTTGTCTAAAGCGAGACATTTGTATGCGATACGTCATTCAATATGTCAGACAGATATTTTTCAAACCAAATTTCTACTTAAATTTTTATACTATTCCATTTTAGTTGATGCGTTTACACTTTCATGTCATTCTTGTGTATATTGATTTCTGAGACTTTGCTTAAACGTCGAAATTAGCAAGAATAATCTACCGAATCATTATAAAAAGTAATGAGATATAAAAACCTAGATATGTACTGGTCGAGCCAAACATGTGCAATGTATGCTTGTACATAGATCTATATATCCAAGTATCAAATATTGGTGAGTTTACATTTTTTTCATCACTATCCAGAATTTTAGTGTTCGTTCTTTGCACTCTACGCATGTAGAAAGGGAAAAATTATTTTTAACATCGAAGTTTACCTTCAATTATGAATAAAACTATTGCTTTTATGCTAACTAATGAAATACTCTGTTATATCAGTGAAATATAGAGTCACTGTGATGATATAGATTTCATATCAGTCACAGTGTGGGTGATATAGGTCTACCGGAACTACTTTTTTAAGTAGTGCATATACATAATTTTGCTTTTGTTGTAATATTTAGCATAAAATAAAAAGAACATTTGTTTGTTTTAAGTAGATATGGAATATATCTCAACTCAAAGTGATGCACTTTTCACATTTAAACTCGCGTTTCGCTTTTGAAAATATTACAATTGTTTCACTTCTCGGTGAGATATATTCCATATCCACTCAAAACAAACAAATATCCTCTATGTCATCTCCAAACTACAAAAAAATATTTCTATAAAATAAAAGTATCGTTTTCAGATGAAAACTCTATAACTGTACAATGTACAATGTATGACCAAAACAACGGTTGGAATTGGCGTTAAACTCTTACAACAACAACAACAACAACAACAATATGAACAATGTTCAATATCATTTAAAATAAATAAATAGCAGGAGAAATAAAATAAATAGCAGGGGAGATAATTGTTCTCCCTGTTTCAAACCAATGGTAACTTTGATGGAGTCAGCCATATTCATATTTGCATTCAGTTTGACACAAAACTTCACAGAACTACCTGGTTTACATTTTAGATAATGGTTATACGCAATGCCAAATGACTTAACCATCAAATGTGACCTTGAAATTCAAACTGTAAACCTGTGTGTTTCGTGCATGACTAAGTGAACATTTGTGCGATGATGTTTGCATAGAGTTAAAATCTGGATGCAACCGTACATGCACATAAAGCACAGGGTTCAAGAAGTGAAACCCTAATTGTGGCATAGACCATTGACCTGCGAATGGCATTGTGTATATAGCTCGACGCCTAAATGTCAAATTTGATATATCGCTCGACGCATAAATGTCAAATTTGAAAATTATCATAGAATTAATTGCCAGCAGCCAGACACGAGAAAGAAACTCCAAACTCAGCAGACATGGAACTTACAGAACCGTAGCTGTATTTTTAAATATAAATAATATAACTAAATACGCTATATTCTTTAGTATTTCTTGCAATTTCTTCCTTAAATTTAAATGTTCGCAGCGGGCAATGAAATCTTTACGCTTGGGAATTTCAATATATTTCAACAAAGATGCAGAATTAAAAGAAGATATTTTAGCTTGTGACACTTATAAATATTTGGAACATGCCACTTTTCATTGATATTTTTAAAAAAGCAGCACAAGTCATCATTTTATTTACTTAGAAATAAAATTATCTACCTTTGCATTGACTGCGCCGGAAACAGCACAATGCATGCTTTACTAGCACTGCTTGTGTAAGGTAAGTTCATGTAGCAAAATAAATTGGTTTCCAGTTTAAACAATATTTTATAAATTAAAAACATTTACCACAATCATATGAATATAATAACATTGGTACATACAGGATAGAGTAGAAAGCTAATAGCTTTTTTATAAACTGTCTCCTGAAAATTGGTTTATGTTTGGCAAGTTCATGAAAATGACATTATCTCGGTTCATCTAATAATCGTTCATTTTCTACGAAATCTAATGCTTTGCGAAAATCCAACAGAACGACGCAAATTAACCACAGTGTATATTTTTCAGCCGTGCATCTATTACGTTCTGTCAGGAATCTCGTTCAGGTTAAAGTTGATCATCAACTTTTCACTATGATGTTTTTTTCTTTATTCAAATCGAACAAAACTGTTAAACTGAAACATATATTTTACTTTGTTATTTGGTAAATCAAATTCATTTTTCGAATAGCCTAAATAAGTACAAAATGAATTTATATTATTGTTTCTGTCAATGGTAGTATAAATTCAAATAAATGTGATAGTTTTGCAAATACTTGTTCTTGAAAAAGGTAAATAGTTTTACAGAATGATCTTTACTGTTCAAATAGAATCACAATGGCTCCTATCTCCTATAATGTTAGAACTAACGGCTCAATTATCTAATTTGCCTTCGTTTTAGGTGCATCAATGGTTCATCTTCAATGTATGAAACAGAACCGCCATTAACAAGAATGGATATACATGTACAACCACATGTGGTTATTTATATTTCCTCTGTTTACCAACAGTGACCTTCAAGGTCGAAATACTGTCATTATGGAATGTAGAAATGACAGCAGGACTTCCTTTGCAAATTCTAAAACAAAGCTTAAACCTTGCATTGAGTGAGAGTCACTCGTACTATTATAACTCAAACTTAAGTTTAGGTTTTGAATAACAGATATCTCCATGGCAGGATAAATTTCATACGATAGTTGGTGGACAATAGAAGTTTTTGTTAGGATATGAACAGCCCGTTTTAGACATGATTGTTTCATTCAATACAGAGCTTCGTGCAGCCGTCTCAGATGATTCCGCCCCAAACCATCACTTGGGCCCTGTTGATGGTCATGCTCAGAAATGTTTGGCGGCATGAAACTTTTGTCTTCCACTCACTCTAGAACGCCTGCCTGGGTAGTGCAGAACCTTGAAAATTCAGTAAAAGGACAGTTGGTCTCTGGTTCTATGCATTTTGATTACTTAATTGCAGTGGCAGAATGGTTACTATGGGCCTCCAGCTGCTGAAGTAGCCCTTACTCTGCCGTCTCCACCTTGACCAGGCTCATATCACAGTACGGTGCGCATCAAGGGCACCAAGACCAAAACATCACAAAGGTGACATAAGCAATTCTCACAATAATGTGTCAGATATTTTGTGCTTAGTATAAATCTTTGTAAAATAATAAGTGATTTTCGAGCTGTTCCAACATTGGCACCATGGCCGTGGTTTGATGGAACTTGGTAGAGGCCACCAAGGCTATGTAGACAGTGCTACATTATAAATACCTTAGCTCTGGGTGCTGTTGGGTTTGGCAAACTTTTCATTTTGGTGACCATGGCAATCAGGGTTCTGAGTTAAATGGATTTCATTTTTGACAGAGGTCAATTCGAGAAAAACCCGTGCCAAGTGTCATCATTTACCATCATTACCAAGTTGTGTCAGAAACTTTGCATTTGGAGAAAATGGTAGAAGACCAAAATTGAAACATGTAACTGATGTCAGATATCGAATGTTTATACATGAATATGTTGAGCTAAAATGCAAGTATTCGGACATGCCATGTGAAAAAAGTCAAAGTATTTCAAAATCAGAAAGTTAGATGACAATGCAATGAAGCATGGACGGTCAGCCAGAAAGACGGAAGGAGTGTTAAAATATAGTCCCCTCAAATGAAACTTGCATGGGGCAAAGCTTAAACATGAAATAAAGATGGATGGACACTCAGGTGAAATAAATGAGTATAAATAAGCAATCATCGAGACTCCCCTTCTGCTTCACTGGAAGGCAACTCCGGTCATTTTGTTTCTGGGTGAAGCATTTTGTAGCTTTACAATAATTGGGCAACTTGTAATTGCCGCAGAGTCTCATGTTTATGATTTGCAAAGTGTGTTTGATGAAAGCAATAAAGAAAAAGAATGTTAAAGATTCCCATTTTAAAATTTATTACATGTATAAAGTTTCTGCCTTTGTAGCAACTCTGACATAAAAACTAGTGTTTATGTTTTATGCTTATAACTTCTATAGTCTTATTAGACACAATTTAAATATACACATATGCATAACATACAGCATCGTCATCAGTGCTTCAAAATAACAGATATCTTTAATACACTTTTACCATATAAAATATTTGTCTTTACCAGAAGATTTTACTTATCTAATGATTAATGAAGAATTAGAAAATCAACCACTATACTTCGCACCATTGTAACTCTTGAACTTGCAATTTAAACTGTGATATTAAGTTTAAATATGGTCATGATACAGACAAGTTCATATAATCACTATCCTCACAGCAAAGCAAAATAAATGATTATACCTTAAAGCAAGGTTTGTGAGTTTGGTGTAGTTTAACTTATTTTCACAAGAGTTACCCAAAAGACTGATACATTGTAGCCATAAATTATGCATATAGAGATCATATTTCAGACAACTGACTGCTTTGAAATTAAAAAAAATAATGTTTTGTTATAATAATTGTTGAGTGGTTATTGGGATATTACCCGCCTAGACTTCACCCGAGCCGTTAGGCGAGGGAAAATGTCAAGGGGGTAATATATCCCATTAAAAACAAAAACAATTATACCCTTCCCGTCTCAAATTTTAAAAGATTCCGTTTATGTTTTATTTATTTAACGACTGAACGTAACCAGACGTTCAAACCCCTTGTGATACCTCAAGTCACTGTGTGACGTCACAAATCAGCACAGACTTTCATTGACGATTGTACGCGGCGAAGCTCACGTTCAGCATGGGGTCTAACGGGGTTATGTTAAGTGTATATTACCGGCTTGCCCGTAAATATCAAAATCTATAAACGGATCATTGACCAATCAGAAGACCGCAAATTTCATGGAAGGGTAATAATAATTGTTATCAACTTTAAGATCATTATATAAAATATATACTGTCAGTAAATCGTCTGTTCAATAAGTGAATGAACAATAAGAGGGTCTTTTGTATCTTTAATCACTCACACATTTCTCATAACTGGCCACACAACATACATATGCGTATCTACAATTAATCTACCCATACGAATATATGTGACATTTTTACAATAGGTATACCTAATTTGGAAAAGAAAACATAAAAATAAACCACTAATTAGTTTCTACAGATATAGTAATTAACAATTCAGAATTAATGTTTCGTTCACTCTAAGGAACAACCGACGTTAAAAAAGAAAAAAAAAATTTAAGTATCCATATACAGATGTCATGCAAGGAATCTAGAATCTGTCTGTCAAAAAGATGTAATATCATACTTTTGCACAGAAAAATGATTTACAATATTTCTCCTTCTTACAATCCAACTCAATGTGAGATTTCATCACAATACTATTTCAGAATATCCAAATCAGTAAGGTCTAACTGGAACAAAGCAAATTTTTATAACAATATTGTCTTTTAAAAATAAAATCTCCGAGGAAGGTAAGATTCAATGCCAAACTGCCTCTAAACAGAATAACAAATTCCTTCTTTATACCATTACAAATCCCAAACGCAATGGAACAGAATAAAAATTCATACCATTACAGATCAAACTATAAAACTAGGTTGGCATAGAATACAATTAAAACAAAGTAACAAAGTCTAATTATAATTCTGTTTAATACTGCAGACAAACAAACAATTGGCATACATGTGAAAAGCGTTCTAAGATTCTTCAAATATCTCCACAAAAATGATGCATGTATTGTGTTTTTAAACGTGGATACAAGCTGTTGGAACTTTAATATTTTTAATAAAGATCGTTTTCGTGCTTCAGTTGGTAAAGCCCTCTATCACAGTACTAACAACAGAATGAAGGTTTCATTTTACCCTAAAGAGGTGAGTATACAAAGAAGTGTGAGTTTTATAACTGTTCAATAGCATAAATGCCATGTTTTCAGTATTGTCTAGTCTGCAACATTTGAGTCGAGTGTTTATTAATTATCAAAATGAGATGATCAAAGAAATAAAAACAATCTATCCCCGGTTAACAGGTAAATTCTAAAATGCTGCATAAAATTATTATGAATTACATAAACTTTACAATATTCAATCAATTTGAAAAAATGTTCCCTGATTATTTCATGTTTACAGGCTATTTACATTATGTACATGCTAATGAATAAAAAACATTCGAACACAGCAAAACACTGTAACAAACTGGGACATTGTTAAGACATCATAAATCTGAGACATCTATTGATATTTGCATTAGCTAAAGGTTAAAAGGTAAGGTAAAGCAGATGACAACTTCCGTGGGTAAAGTTAAGGACTGGACTAGATGGTTTGGGTTAGAACAAAATAATGTGCAAAAAAACGATTTTAAGCTTGAATGTATTAGTGGAAGAGTAATGGTAAAACTGCTATCATTTAAGATATGCTATTTACTGCACTTTCCTAAATTTTATATTCTAATTTCAGCAATAATATGCACATAAAGTCCGAATTCTGATTAGCGTAATCATATTTGTGATGTGTTTAGTGAACAAAATTTTATGTTTCATGAAATATGTCAAAAATTTGACATTGCATTTTCAGATATGTTAATTCGTTTTCAAACCAGTGAATTCAAATATATTTGAAGCTTCAGATTTAATGCAAATAAAATCATAACGATACTTGGCTTGAGATAAGCTGTACATGTAACAGTTTTACTTACCATAATCTTGAATTAATAACATCCATTTAAAAAAGCATTGTTTTGCATAATATGACATACAGACAATAGTCACTCATTACAACTGCTCAACAGTAATATACATATTTATAACTATCTACGAAATTTAAATGACATAAATTTTCTAATCTAAAGGCAAGACTTCCTTGTAACAATAATGCAGGTCAGTTAAAACATCTAAAATAGAAGCAACCACAAAGGCTAAAAAATAACATTGACAATGTTTTTCATGTAAATTTGCATATTTCATTCAACGGTCAATCACATCAAAATGTAAATATCAATATGTATGTAAACAATGAAAAAGTATCACTTGTGTGTAAGAAAACATGTGGCCTGTCATGAGTTACACATACAACATGTATAATCACTACAACAGAATGCTTGTAAGTTACAAAGCTGCAAAATGGATTCTAGATGTAAAAAAAAAATTGACACTTTTCATAGGTCTATGCTGGTCAGGTCTAATTGCAAATCATGACAAAAGTTAGCCACATATACATGTACAAGTAGTTTATCTCAAGTGCTTCATGTACGTTCATGTCAAAACAAAATGACACAACTAACAATACTGAAAGTAAATAATGTTCTTAAAAATGCTTATTAATAAAGTAAAATGCTTGTACTTCCATACAATACCTTTCTGGTCGTCTCTTAACTTTGCAAATTATTCCATTTCCCCAACTTCATTATAAAAGATTCATAAATAAATCATTGCTGCATAAAAGTTTTTAAGTCTTGCTCTATAAATTATTTTTATTTTTATATTTACATTTCATTGTCACTAAACTCAACTGACTAGAATCAAACTATTGTTTATTTGAATTGCTCTGGACTTCGGAGAAGAAATATTGAGAATATTTGCATTTAATTTCATTGATGTACAAAAAAAAATCATCGAAAAATATATTTTAATGATACGGACTTTAATTTAAAAAACTATATATCATAATACACAATGTCCTGACAACATAATCATCTCCATAAATTGTTTTGACAATAATCATCATGTAAAACAAATGCTTGATAAAACTTGCACCCATGTTTTGCCCCAGATCTAACTGTATGTACGAAAAATATGTAACTCCAAATGACATATTTGAAGGCACTAATCAATGTTGCAATATTAAGTGTAATTCATTCATTAACAAGTATGAAAAGCAGAGATCGGAGTTTTTACAGTAACTCCTTTGTAAAGCAGTAAGATTAGATACAGCCTTCAAACCCATTATCAATCTTATTTGTTACCTGTTTTTACAATTTCTGACCATCCTTTTGTGCTGGTACTTTTTTCCACCCAATGAAGGCCAAACCCCATGGAACTAATATAATTTCAAAACTTAACACTGCCAAAAACTGACACCGCTAACAAATACATGTATTTTGAATCTTATCAAAACTATAGTTAAACTATATAGTGTAAATATCAAGAATACTAAACATATCTTCCAACATGTTTTTGCATATTTATGTCAACAAAATTAGTGAATGCTGATTATGTAAACCAATGGTAAGCAGTGCCCTTACATTGTAACAGAATGTGACAATAATTTAAGTATAGAAAAACAATGTACAGGTTGGTGTTGTGTAATGTGGTGGGAATATGCAGAAGGTTTTGCATTTACAAGCAAATACTGTACATGTATACATTGTACATACTGTACACGCATACTTATCATTTAAAAGATGGCTTTGGATATAATAAATATATACTGATTGGTGACAATACAAACTACCACAAATTTCCCTTTATTTCATTCAGACAAAGGTTTAATAGACTTGTGCTCAGAAAAATATGGATTCAACTGAGTCAGACGTACCTGGGAAAAGCACCTGTCTGTAATCTTAACAATCAATTAAATATTAAGCCCTGAAAATGTACCAACAGTACAACAAAATTTAAAATATTTTATGAAAAACCTTCAGAACAAGTAACATGCAGGTTAAAACAATTATTAAAAAGTTAAATATGTTAAACTGTTTACCTTATACAGTCATAAAGTGGTCATACATATAAACAATACTGCGTACAATACTACAAAAGTCTTGAAGTTGTTAATTTCAGTATTCCTATAATAAACAATGCTTATTTGAAATTAATATCTGAAGAAATATCTCTACCTTTTTAAAAAATATGTACTTAACATCTCAGCATTATAGAGTACACTGGCACTCTAAAAATAGCCCACACAACTTATCAGTTTGAATGCCTCAAGTTTTGCAACAAATAAATTATTTACCATCATTTTTCAATAAGTTGCCATGGCAATATGAATAAACATTTTCAATGACTTTCATTGTTTTTTTAAAAATCCATGATAAAAGTTACTGATAGAAACTTGTTCTTGACAAAGTGAGACTATGTTATTCAGTTGCAATTAAATGCAAATAACTCAAACCTGCATTTTTGTTAATTGTCATATATAATAATATCAGATGTTGTTTTCAAAACCTCAAAACACTTAGTACACGGACAAATGTTACCAGAGTTCAGAGCATAATGGTAGTGTGAACAATTAAGACCCCTATCTCAGATGGAAGTGATCATCATCCAATACTCACAAACTTTTCACAAACTTCAGATGATAAAAACTTCCTTATTTTTGAATAATCAACTTGACTAGAACTGACTTTAAAATTTAAACAAATGTCAAAACAACTATCTAAAACAAAATAGACTTAAATGCTGCATTTCGTATTGAAAAACATGCATGAGACTAAACGTATTTTTTGGACAATTTTAAGATTTAATTGTTTTAACTATACTTTTATGAGCATGTATTTATGTGATATATCCAAGTGGCCTTTATACAATAATGTACATCCAGCATGACTGTACCCTCATGTTTGAAGAATAAAGTTTGTAAATTCTTTCTTCATCTAAACAATAAACACAATCAATTAAACACCATCTATTCCATATACATGTACATCTAAGGTGCCTCTTACTTGCAGTTTGTGATAGCAGCCCTAAGGTCAAAGTAAATGACTAATTTTCTCAAATCTAAATTGGTGCAAGAACTACTTGTCTATAAAAGCATATGGAATTTTATCTAGCATTTCAGTCAAATTTTATTGGATTAATTTTTAATTATTGGTGTTTTATTTCCTCAGTAGTTAGGAGATAATACAAGCATTATATTTTGAAATTTTGGCATCAGCATAAATTTTGGCACATTTTGTTTAAAACGATGCTAAGCCTTTCTAAATTTTGTCAGTCTATTTTCCACCATTTCTGTCAGTTACATATCTTTACTGCCTGTCTGTTTATGACTGTAAAAAATGTAAGCGAATTGTTATCAAGCAGATGTTTTAACCC
This sequence comes from Saxidomus purpurata, assembly GCA_022818135.1. Classification (NCBI taxonomy): domain Eukaryota; kingdom Metazoa; phylum Mollusca; class Bivalvia; order Venerida; family Veneridae; genus Saxidomus; species Saxidomus purpurata. The sequence goes on from JAFMSR010000001.1 coordinate 35,548,150, forward strand.
GTACGCATTACCCTGTGTACATGTAATATCCATCTCCATTGTTCTGCATGTGGTGAAATAAAAGTATCATTATTCATGGCCAAAATATCACAAAATACAGGAAGTCTTTTGATTAAATGAGAGGGTCTTCACTATTATTTAATATTCTAAAATTGTCAAAGGATTTTTTTTGGTTATATTTAGAAAGCATGTAAGCTTATAAATTGTTTGGCAGGGTCTTTTAGAGTTCCAAACAAATGAAACACAACAAATGTTCAAGACCAAAACAAATAAATAGGTCAATAAATGTTATAAAATGTGTTACCATTACTTATGTTAACTTTATAACCATTTTTGCACTGTTAGGGATGTATTACCCTTGTCACATCACATAAAAATGCATAAAATTCCATTTGAAAGCAGGCATCGTTATCAAAAATCTGCTACACAGTTCCATAAAGGTTTTTAACAGTGAATAATGTTTATACATACTCATAAATTCAATAAGCCTTTTCAGTAAAGGCGGTTAGGGTTACCCGTTGTAACAGGTCTTATTAAAAAAACATAGAATAGGTATGTCATGATGCCTATTTCTTTTTTAGTCATGGTCAACTTAAGTTTTGTTTCATTTGTAAGTATCTGTAAGATTTAAAAGACATTTCAACAAACATTTAAGTTCACATACCTTCTAAATGCAATAAAAAGTATAACTCCTTGAACATTATAATAGCAAATGAAATTAAAGCCACAGGTTACAGTTGATTCAAAAGCTTCAAAGGCACATATTATTTCTGCATAATACATCAGAGGCACTTCTACTCATTTTGGGTTAATATCCAGCTATGACTGTTTTGTCATTTGATTGTGTTTATCTACAAGGGCATCGACAACTGAGGGATCAAACAGTGTTGATACGTCACCAAGTTCTTCTGGCTGGTTTGCTGCTATTTTACGTAGGATTCTACGCATGATCTTTCCTGAACGTGTTTTTGGTAACCCTGGTGCAAACTATAAAATAAAGGATTTCATCACAAATGAAATGTTAACATTTTTATACAGTATATACTTTGAAGTTTTAAATGCCTTTTTGAAAGGATATACATTTTTTGCACCCTTCATAGACTGAAAAGTTTATCTTTTGCATTTAAATGAAAATGTTACGCCTTTAATATAAAAAACTGCTTGCTATTTTCAACAGCTGTACAAATTTAGAAGATCACATTAACAATAGATAGTGACATACTGTCACAAAATACACCCGTCAGGGAGGCATAATTCAGGATCTTGCAGTTCATAGGTTTTGTAAAACATGTTTGAACTATAGAGCAGACAAGGCTAATTCACCTGTTTGAATTAATTTAATCACTTTATATCATTCAAGGGCTGCAACACAAAAGTGCCTTTGGCAATTTGGCTGTTTTTCAAATTTGGCTTAGACATCATTGTATACAAATATTTTCACCAAGTTTTGTGAATATCAGATGAAAACTGTTTGACATAGAGAGCGGACAAGGCTAATTTGACCAATTTTGGATAATTCAAGGACCACAACCGAAAGTGCCTAAGCAATTTTGGTGGTTACTCAACTTGGCCCAGACATTAAGCCCACAAACATGTTCAGCAAGTTTGAATATCAGATGAAAACTGTTCAACTTTGAGAGCCGACAACGCTGACGCCACCCGTCTGCTGCAGGTGTTAGATATTAAACATTTCTGTCACTGGTTTCAAAAACAAGACATTACTAACTATATCTCACCCCAACTCTGATATTCCTCCAACATGACTGAAACTAATGGGTCAGTATGATGAAACGTATGCCAAGTTATTTTTTTTTAATCCTTGATATGATTGAAGCTACTGATGAAGAGATTTACTCAAAACTTCCACTATGGCTGTAGCTTCAGTAAATATGTTTCGTTTTCAGTAACAGTTATCAAAAAGTTATTAAGCGAATAAGACGTACTACTGAAGTGATTACTAGCTTAACCAACAATCTATTGCTACCCCTTCTCTTTGTACAAGAGGGTCCTAACGTTAAATGTTTAACTGACAATTTCAGTGCAATAAATTGAAAGAAACCCACTTAAAATAAACAGACAGAATGGATTTAAAGTGGTAGACAAACTTGCTGAATCAATATCTCCCCAACCTACTAGACGGGGATGTTGCCGCTTAAAGCAAGAACATCATACTAACCATGATAACATCAGGTTGAGCAAATGCAGATATTCTCTGTTTGACCATATCTTTCAGCTGTTTTGTCATTTCTTCTTCTGGGGTCTTCACATCATCCTTCAGCACCACAAATGCATAGATACCTGAACAACACATGTAACAGAATAACAAAATGCCAACCAATCAGGTATGTGAACTGTCTTACATTTCATATTTGTACAAAAACTTCTTAAGACAATAACATAAATCACTATGTAACTTTTGGTTTTAGACAGTCACTTGTCTTCAGCAGTTGATACTGATGGTTACCAATTGACCATATTTTACATCCAATAAACCTATATTTAACAGCAATCTTCTTTAAATGGCCACCCTTGATGCACAATTGGCTGCTTAAGACAGGATTGCCTGTTTTTAGAGGTAGAAATATACAATATGCGTTTATGCATAATCAATCACTACCAGTTGTATTGTATTTCCTCAGTACCAAGTACCAAGGATAACACAATAAAAACAAGCTCTTATTTCCATTGTGGTCCTTTATTCTAGAGACAGAAGCAGATACAAGGGAATCCGGGAACCAGACCCTAGCTCTTTTACGAATAGACCCCTTGGTTCTTTTTTACATGCCAGGTGTATAGCACCGATACACGCGAGACAACTTCTGGGTTCCTAACCAGTACATTTCAGATAGGTGGGAAACACTGAAAAGCGTTTCTGAAATATCCAGTGCCCCGACTGAGAACCGAACCAGGGACCTCCGGATTGGTAGTCCAGAGCATTAACCACTCGGCCACCACACCACCTATTGGCTTACCAGGGTGAAACCCCTACAGATTTCCTTAAATCAAAATTTGACCCAGTTACATTACTAGCAACCAGACATACCAAACAAGATTCAGATAAACTGTGTACATGGTCACCAGTTTAAGACAACTACTTCGGTTTGATATACAATACTTACCCCATCCTTTGATTTCATGAGGATAGCCTACAACTGCAGATTCTGCTGTTTCTTCAAGGTCATCCTGTTTCAAAAAAAAGACATTTAGGCCCCATTTATAATATTTGAAGAGAAAGGAATATCACAAATCAAGTCAAGCATTTTCTCCTTACAATCAGCCTTACAATCAGTTTTACCAGGCGAGGAGAAATAAGCTTTACTGCAAAGTACAGAGTTTAGTTTTCATATAAAATCAGAATCACCCATAGATAATTATTTGATGCTTTACCAAAAAAAATCTGTGTTGACATTCTAAATGCATCAAATTAAATGTGTACAACAAAAAAATAAACGAACAAAAAACCCTCAGGATGTTCCAATACACTTACGATAACATCTTCAATTTCTGCAGTACCAAGTCTATGGCCACTAACATTTAGAACATCATCCATTCTGCCTGTGATCTGGTAATATCCATCATGTGTCCTGTATGCTCCATCACCACTAAAGTATACACCTAAAATAAAGTAATCCAGGTATTTCTCCCAACATCCAATCAAGCTTTTTGTCAATCCCCAAAATCACTTTTACATTTCACTCCAAAAATATAAATAGATCTCTATGATCAATCATTGAAAAAATTACCTACTTCAAATTACTGTTAACGAAATAAAAACAGCATCATTCTACTGTCTTTGTTCAAGTTTTTAATATACCTAAAACTAGAACTATCACTGAAGGAGATGAAGACCCCCTCACCCCCCCCCCCCTTAGTACTGCACTGTATATAAAATTTATGTAACATTAGATGGTTTAATTATTGGATCATGCACAACTAGGCATGGCACTTTTTCCTTCTGTGATAGTTTTCTTTGAATTCCAACCAATTAATCTATGTGTCCCTACAAAAAATTGACTATACCTGGGTATGCAGTATAATACGTCTCAAGAAATCTTTGATGATCACCGTATATGGTCCTGGCCATACCTGGCCATGGTCGTTTAATACACAGCGCCCCCTTTTGGTCACCTCCTTTAAGCTCTGTTCCCTACAAGCAACATATTCAAAACCGTAGAATCCAACAAAAAGGAAATTTCAAAGAAATTTTTAAAGGCTTTTGTAAATACATGTACTAGCCTGATACACATAGGGTCAGCCTCCCCTTCTTCACTGATAACAATGGGAATAATTCAACTTGAACAAGAGTGCAAAGATGGCCCTATATTGCTCACCTGGCTAATATTGGCTGTAACACAAGGTCATCAATAGCAGAAAAGGTCAATTTTGACCTGGAGGACAGACTTAGATAATCTTCATAGTGCTCCACTACATAATGCTATTTTTTTTTGACATGGGGGATCTGATTTAAACAATCTTCATAGAGGTCCACTTCATAATACTATATTCCTTTTGACCTTGTGGTTCTGATTCTAACAATTCATATACTAGGAGGACCACTACATAATGCTTTATTTCAAATATCTAAGCTCTAGGCCTAGTGGTTCCAGACAAGAAGAATTTTGAAGTTTTCCCTAAATAAGCCTATGTTAAATCGAGGGACCCAATTTTGACCCGGGGGTTATAATTTTGAACACTCTTGGTAGAAGTCAACTAGGCAATGCCACATGCCAAATATCTAAGCGCTGGGCCTTCCTGTTCTTAAGAAGAAGATTTTTAAAGTTCCTCCTTTCTGTTGCTATTTCAACAAGAGTTTTGCATGGAATGGAATTATTTGAACAACTATGACAGGGTTTTATGCAAGGAACATCCTTTCAAAGTTTCATCAATATTGACTTAGTGATTTCAGAGGAGAAGTCGTTTGAAGGAAAATGTGAATCGACACTGGCTGGTGAGTGATCCTAATAGCTTACTCTGGCACTCTCTGCCAGGTTAGCTAAAAACTTAAAGACATCTAAATATTGTATTCAATACACTGTATTTCTTCATACTAATAAAGGAACTCTGAAAAAAAGATGGTCCAGTTTGCCTAATCTGGCTCACTTTAGGAAAGGACTGAAACATACATATCGTTTCTGTGAATTTCTGTATTTTTTTTTCGACCAGTGTCTCAAAAATTTTGTTTTTTGTTCCACAAGCCCTCCTTTTCAAGGAAGTGAAGATGGTATAACAATTCTAGTAAAGGGTCAGCCAAAATGTTGTCCCAAGATGCTTAACTGAATACTGCCTTCTATTGCCTTCTACAGCTAAGAGAGCAGCTGTATGTGCAGAAGGCCATACATGTAATTTATTGCACAATTTTAACATCCTTACCTTTTGAGGGTCCATTAAAACAGGCTCAATACCAAAGAATGGTCTCATTGGCATAGCTGGTCTAATCTCTGCCTCGAGAGCGGATGGTCTCGGACTGATGGAAATACCTCCAGTCTCTGAAACAGTGTTGTGTAAGAGATAAGCATAATTTACATTGTGTAACTGAAAATTATGTCAGCAATATTTGTTACAAATAAATAGCTGAAAGGAAGTTCAATAGTTCTTAACATGAGATATTCTAAATCCTGAATTGGCATCCTTAGAGTGAGTGTACTGCATTTCTTACTAACCATCCCTCACCTGCCAGAGTCTAGTTTGCAGATATAAACATGATTTATTATTTTGTAACACCATGTTATCTGTAAACAGAAAGACCTCTATTTCTAACTATGGCTGGACCCTACCAGTACCAGTAAATTTTGATGAAACTGCTTCTTTGTAATAACTGTCACTTCCTCTACCAGGCATGACATCAATGCTGCAATATCTACAACATGTTCACACTTCCCATTTTCGAAAATAAAATCATATTATTTCGGTTTCTTGGCCTGTTATTTGTCCGAGGGTGGTCGTTGGCCAAAGGCCAAGGGCCAATATGACGCCGAGGACAAAAACAAGGCCAAAGAAATCACTTGATTAAGATAATTTATTATCAACTTTACAAATTGGCTAAATAAACAAGAATACAAAGAGAATCAACATGTTCATGAGTGTGGATAAGGAAATCCCACCCAAGGGTGAGATACATCACAAAAAGAGGCTCTGCCGAGTTTTTGACGTATCTCAACTCGAGGGTCAGATTTCCTTATCCACAACTCAATGGACATGGTAGATTTATTTTCCACCGTTGAATGCATTTTCACACAAGATATAAGAAAAGAAATAAATATACGGGATGGGGGTGAAAAAATGAAAATCAACTTTTCTCGAATTTTACTTAAACTGTTATGGATGGATAGAAAAGATCTAACTAAGAAAAGAATACCCATAACCCTATGTTTATTTCAAAAAAAAAATTTTACAGTCATTTTCGATATCAGCATGAGTCTAAAAACAAAATGGCGCTTTTAAAAATCTAACGGAAGGACTTCTCCGTATTGGCCCTCTCTTTTAAACCAATCAGAATGCTGAATTCCATATTGGCCCCTTTTCTCATATTGGCTCAGTTATGCTTTGTATTAGCTCTACCTGTGTCATATCATGTGTGCAATTGATCCAATACAGAGTGTAATATTGTTAAGTTGAATAATAATACATTTTATCAACCAAGCTTCTCAGGTCATATGTACAACTGATAATATAGCAAATTAAATTCATGTAGTTTTAATGAATATTGTTGATTTAAAAGGTGTACCATTATTATTATGGTCTAATGTTGATTATTTCAACAGTAGCTGTTAAAATCAATGTTTTGAAATCTTCAAGATTGCATAACTTGATAATTTGTGGAGCCGTGGCGCAGTGGTAGTGTGTTTTGCCTCAGGATCGAAGGGCCCGGGTTCCATCCCTATCATAGCCATGTCGGTAGTGTCCTTAGGCAAGACACAAATAATTCCACATTGCCTCTCTCTCTTCGAGGTTGATTCCATCTGGAATGAGTCTCCAGATGGATTAATCTTAGTTGTAAGAACTTGTTTCGCAATCGAGAATAAATAAATTAGTATATATTACTTGATAATAAACCAAACTATACAACATGGAATAATAAAGAGATCTGGTCACAAAATTGTATACATATATTACATAAGTATTAAGTAATACAAAAATTTCTACAGATGTTTAAACATCAGTCTATACAATATTTAAGGTCAGTTGTAAGATATCATACCTGTCTGCCACCATGTGTCACATATATCACATCTTTTGTCACCAACAACCTCATAATACCATTCCCATGCCTCACGGTTCAATGGTTCACCAACTGTAAAAGGAGTACAGGCTCTTTCACTTTCAACACTTTTATTACAGTAGGGCTGGTTATGATAATTTCGTGCTTGTAATTAATTGTTTATACTCGTAATGTATACCATCAAAAAGAAGAGTGTTTAATTTAAAAAAATATAAATCGGAGGCAAAAGCCCAAAGCTTAACTTATACCTTTAACTGAACTTCAGATGACTATTGATACCAGTAATTCATACTCAATTTTAGATTCAGTAAACCTGCCTTACCTCAATGACAGATAATTCTCTTAGTATAAAAGTTAATCCCGAAAATAAGCCGCAATATATTTTTATAATTGATTTCTTGGCTTATATTCAAGACAGGCTTATTTTTCAGTCAAGTAAATTGTTGAATTCATAAAGTCAGTAATGGTTTGAGAATCGGGTTTATTTTTTTATTTTGAGTACCAAAGTTCTACAGATAGGGTGGTAAAATTATTCATCATAAGTCAATACTGTAACTCCAATAAATTAAAATATTTTAAACATACATATTTATAATGTTATAATCAATCCACAAAAATGACTAAATATCCACTTTAAATGTTTTGTTTGGCCTAACAAGCTGATGGTAAATTACACCCCTTATCAAATGCCCAGTGGATATAACTGCATGATGTGATATAAACACATTACATGTATTATGTAATCAGTTTGGACTGTGTACTGAAGAATTTTATTGTGGATTTAAAGATAGTACAACATACATGTATTTCAGGTTATATTTGAGCCAATGCCAACTTGTCAGTCTTTTCTGTCTGTTGTAAAATGGCGGCTAAATTTGAAGACTGGCTTACAATTAAAATTGGCATATTTTCAGATTTCAGGGTATCACCTATAATACAAAAAAAATGTAACAAGAATCCTAACATTCTTTGCTTAAGTCATCAGATTCCTGTATGTCACGTCACACGCTGGCTATACTAAATGTGCACAACAGTACAGTGCAGTGAAAGAAAAACAAGAGATTAAAATTACCACATCCAAGTTTCCTCAGAGAAGATCTATCATATCTTGTAACCCAGGAGTCCCCAGACTTCAGTAACATACGTAAAGCAGTTGGTGCCAGATATAAATGGTTCAGTTTCAATCTTTCAACAGTCTCCCAGTACCGGCCAGGGTTCGGATAGACAGGTGTGCTCTCAAACAGGAGTGTGGAAGCACCGTTACTCAATGGTCCATACACCACATAGGAATGTCCAGTAATCCAGCCGATGTCAGCCATACACCCAAAAAGTTCCTTATCCTGGTAGTCAAATACATGCTGAAAGGCAGTCAGATGTTAATAAGTCCGCTGATTTAAAACAAAACATAGGAAATATAATTTACACAACAATTACAAGGTTTGTACAGTTATTTATACTAACATTCTCAAAGTAATTAAAGCACATAAAGAATGGAAGCAATGGCACATACTTAGACATATAGTATGTCAATATTTCAAATATCTAGGTACATGTACTTTAAATGGCAGTAACTGTTGTCACTAAAAGTGACACTCTTCAGGAGTTCTCAGCTTTACAGGGAATAAATAGTCCAGTTACCTGTATCTGTCTTAATTAACCAATCATTACTGGGAGGTCATATGCTCAAGCAAGGATCACTCTGCCACTTTCCAATGTCATCAAATACAATAAACTCATTAATTTGGGGAAAAGTTTTATGTTTGGGTGACAAAAAATAGTTCAAAATAATACTCTTTTTCATGAAGTTTGACAGTTTTTACAATTTTGCTAAAGATTGGCCAATTTCAAAATAAGCAAGGGGGAAGCCTGCTTGAGCCCTACAACTTGCAGCATATCATAAACCTACACTGTTAAGATGACCAGGGCCCACTTGTCGTTGAACGCACAGTACCGGTATTAATAATGTTTAAACCATTTAAGTTTATGTACAAATGTGCCATGAATACTAACTTTAGTAACAGAATATATTAACATTTAATAATCAAAAGAGAAATTATGAAAAATATGCCCTTTACTTGTACAAAAAAGTTTCCAGCATAACTGCAATATTAACAGAGGTGTGGCAGGCCTTAAGTGCTGCCTTAAAACAAAACTTTGACAGTTTAGGGCACACAAGACTTTAACTAGGAATTTCTAAGTACAAATAAAGAAACATTTTCACAGAGTTATCTTCTTTTGCTTACAGATAGGGTCATGATGGTACATAAGTACTCCAACTTTCAAAGTAATATCTCAAATGGTTAAGTCAACAAGGGACAAGAATGAACATTTTAACTGAGTTTCTAGTCAAAAGGGCCATAATTCAAATAAAATCCTAGACAGAATTACCTTCTCCTGCCCATGTTTTGGGATCATGATGGTAAACAAGTATTCCAACTATCAAATTAAATCTCAAACAGTTTAGTCAAAAAGTGGACTGGTACGAAAAACTTAACCAATATTCTAAGTCAATAAAAGGGCCTTAATTTTTAAAACAAATCCCTGACAGAGTTACCTTCTCTTGCCTACAGATGGGGGTAATGAGTTAACATGCATTCAAAGTTTCAAAGCAATATCTCAAAGGGTTAAGGCAATAAGTGGATTTTACCCATATTCAAGTATTTTCTAAGTAAAAAGGGGCAGAATTCTGTCAAAAACTTTGACAGAGTTTGAACTCTTGTCTGTTGATGTAGGTCATGATGGTTAACAAGTATGGTTAGTTTCAAAGCAATACCCCAAGGTTTTGAAATAAAGTGAGGTGGTACGAAAAACTAACCAAGCTCAATACACTTTCTAAGTCAAAAAGGGCCATAATTCTGTCAAAAACCTTGACAGAGTTTGTACTCTTGTCTATAGATGGAGGTTATGATGGTAAACAAGTATGGTAAGTTTCAAAGCCATACCTCTAATACTTTTGAAATAAAGTGAGGTGGTACGAAAAACTTAACCAAGCTCAATACACTTTCTAAGTCAAAAAAGGGCCATAATTCTGTCAAAAACCTTGACAGAGTTAGTACTCTGTCTGTAGATGGAGGTTATGATGGTAAACAAGTATGGTAAGTTTCAAAGCCATACCTCTAATACTTTTGAAATAAAAGTGGGGTGGTACGAAAAACTTAACCAAGGTGTGACGCCAACGCCGAGGCGAGTAGGATAGCTCCCCTTTTCTTCGAAAAGTCGAGCTAAAAATGTGAAGCTTCACTACTCTTTAAGTAAAAATAAGAAGCAGTACTAACTTTCATGGTAAGGTTTGCATACAGAAGGTAACCTGCTTGTGTATGTGCAATACCCTTTGGTTTACCAGTGGACCCTGATGTATACAGCATAAACAGGTAATCTTCACTGTCCAACACTGCTGGAGTATGAGTATCTGGTTGAGCTGCTAATTCCTGAAACATTGAAATAAACTTTACTTGCTAACTCTTTAAATTCTGAAACAAGTCTGACTTGTTATTCTGGATACATAAATCTTAAAATAACGCGTTAATTTCTTGAAAAACTGCAACATGACTGTATAAAATTTACTTGCTAAGTCCAGTTATATCACTGCACGCCTGGCTTGCTATTTGCTAATCCTTAAACTTACTAGCTAATCTGATTTACTGTATTGTATTTTTAGAGTTTTATCGTTGGTGTTGGATAATCCATATGACCAATGCCCCTGGAAGAGGTTAGTTATTTCAGGTTTCGGGGGACACAATTCCAGGGTTACCAGTAACCCTTCTTTATTTCATATAAGTTACTGCAGTTTTGCGGTTAACCTTCGAATTCCAGCGACAACCCCTGGTTCTTTAGTATGCTGGACCTTTGTGTTAAATCTCATCTGAAAGACCATTAGTTATGTTGGTGGAGGACCAGGGGATCAAATCCGAGATCCCTGGATTAGCAGTCCAGCACTACTGATCCACTGCTAACTTGATTTGGTAATAATTCTTGAAACATAAATTCAAGGCTGTTGTCTTGCATGGGTTACAACTTGAATTGTTTATCTTGCTATTAACTACTTCTCCCTATGATACTAAGAAGCTAAATCTCTACCAATATGTCAGATTTTGCAGAAATTGGAACAACAAATTCATAATGCATTTTTACTACATTAAATAAGGCAGAGGTGCTGGCCTTCCTCCTGTGCTGACCATGTGAAGTGTTGAATCCAACCAGTAATTTAATAAGCTCCGGACAAGGAAAAGAACAAAGGGCAAAACTCTGTAATTGTCAATGGAGTTTAGTCCGTGCACGCACTTCCTCTCACGTGCTGACCATTGTAGAAGTTGTATGAATCCAACCAGTAGTTTTCGAATTATGCTCTGGACAAGGAAAACTAACAAAAGGGCAATAACTCTGAATGAGGCAAGATAGAGTATGGTTCCTATGCACGCACTTCCTCTCAATGTACTTGACCATGTATGAGGTGTACTGAATTCCAACCAGTAGTTTCAAGTTCTGTTCCGGACAAGGAAAAGAACAAAGGGCAAAACTCTGTAAATACTCAAGATAGAGTATGGTTCTGTGCACTGCACTTCCTCTGATGTGCGATTATGTATGAAATTGTTTTGAATTCCAACCAGTAGTTTTCAAGTTATGCTCCGGACAAAGAAAAAGAACAAAAGGGCAATAACTCTGTAATTAGTCAAGATGGAGTATAGTTCTTGTGCACTGCACTTCCTCTCAATGTGCTTGACCACTGTATGAAGTTGTATTGAATTCCAACCAGTAATTTTCAAGTTATGCTCCAGACAAGGAAAATGCAACAGACTGCCCGACCGACCGCCTGACCGACCAACCACCGGGTGACTCCTATATACCCCCCTAAACTTCGTTTCGGGGGTATAATAAAAGTTTTTGCCTCTATTCAGAGTGTGTCTTAGCATTATTGTTCTGGTAACAGAAGTTCATATGTAAGTTCAAAATTTACCTTATCTAGGTTTATATCCATTTTCCCCATAGGTAAGTCAGCTCCTGTTCGTTGATACACAAACACACGTTTAACACAACCGCATGTTTTTACTGCCTCATCAACCACATGCTTCAGCTCTATAATTTTTCCTCCCCTGACTCCTTGATCAGCTGTTATCACTGTTGCTGCTTGAGCTGTAAAAATACATCAAAACATAGACTATTAGTCAGCAACTCATTTTTGCAACTAGAAAGCAAACTATGGAACAATTTTAGCTGGCCCTTTAAGGTGACACTATAATAAACAAACACTTTACATTTACACATGTACAGCTACATTCTCATTGTATTCAGACTTTAAACCTGCTCGCTCTCAGATTTTGGTAAAAAAATTAATTTCTTCAAACTGTATGTAAATAACGTATTTTAGAACATACGGTGATATAAAAAGGCCCCAGTATAAAATTATGTCACGTACATCTCTAAATTTCGAAAAATACGCTACCAAATTCAAAAGCGTTGCAAAAGCTTTTGAAATTTCAATATAAACATAATAGTGTTGCGATGCCGTGTAACCGACCTTTTCAATCGATTCATCAATTTTCCTACCTAGATTTTTCCTTATTTTTTATTCTAGCCTTTAGTTTTATATTTATGAATAAGAATGTCAATTTTTTGGAAAAATGTCTTTTTCAACGGTAGCTGAGAGCGAGCAGCTTTAATAATAGAAAACACTTAAGTACATTATGATATTTAAGAGTTTTTGTCTATCCACTATTCTCAGCAAAGATGGCTATAATAAAGGCCTACCATCAATTATTCTTCCTGCAAGCGCTTCAGCACTGAATCCTGCAAACACAACATTGTGTATGGCTCCTATACGAGCACATGCCAGCATCGCTGCTACAGCTATGGGTGACTGTGGCAGATATATGGCCACCCTGTCTCCTCTCTTTACCCCATGACTCTCAAGAACATTGGACATCTTACATACCAGCTGAAGCAACTCCCTGAAATGGTAACAACACAATGAAAGATGTCATAAACGTCTGTGCGTACATCTACCCAAGCATCTCGTTACCAAACCGTCAATTTCGAGTCTAAATTGTGATAGGTTTGATTTCTATTCTTTTTTTCACTAATCACTGTAACTCTTTTGTAACAAGTCAGTGGAAATCCGGAAAGGATAAAAGCTTTTAACAACAATCCTTTATCTTGTTGCTGATGTTTTATAATTTCATAATATCAATCAAATTTTCTGCAATGTGAAAATTGTAAATAATTAATATGAGTTGCTTGTTATATATTGCTGTGTACAAAAAAATTATCAACATGATCAAGGATATAAAGTTGACATATTGTGTGTAAATTAAGGCTTGCCTGTAGGTGACATATTCCTGTGTACCAGGTTCATCTTTTTCCCAGACAAGAGCAATACTATCTGGATTCTTTTCCGCATGTCTGTCCACACAGTTAACTGAAATATTTGAATCATTCTTAAAAAAAAAAAGACATTTTGACAAACAACACATTAACATGCAAAGCTGAAGTTTTAATTTGATAAAGTTCTGTGTATTTGTAGACCCCATGCTAGAGGTTACAATCTGTCTGCCTATTTAACTAGTGGTTTCGGAGACGAAGGTTTTCCTATACATGTCTGTGTATAACAAGTGACTCCCTGGGCGTGGCCAATATTGACCCTAGGGGCATGAAAAGAACAAACTTGGTAGAGGTCCACTAGACAATGCTGTAAACTAAATATCTTAGCTCTAGGCCTTGTGGATTTGGAGAAAAAAATTAAGTTTTTCTTATAGAAACCTATGTAAAATCAAGTAACCCCTGGGCAGGATAAATTTTGACCCGGGGTCATGATTTGAACAATTTTGGAAGAATGCCACTGGGCAATGCTACAAGCCAAATATCTACAGCTTTAGGCCATGCAGTTTCAGAGCAGATGTTTTTAAAAACAATTCCTATTGTCTATGTAAAAAAAAAAAATCAAGTGATACCCAACGCAGGGTCAATTTTGACCCAGGGTTCATAATGTGTTGCGTCAGGGTCGGCTCGGTCACATTATCCCGATGAAGCCCGACCAAGCTGGATAATGCACTTCCGACCCACCGACCTCAAGTCGACCCACCTTTTCGACTCTTCTCGAAAAAATCCCGACTTCTTCTGATCACCCAGACCTTTTTTTTTTTTATTTTTTTTTTTTTTTTTTTTTTTTTTTTTTTTTTTTTTTTTTTTTTTTTTTTTTTTATAAATTATTAATTTTTAAATTAAAATAAAAAAAAAATATTAAATTATTTATTAATTTTTAATTATTTTTAATTTTTTTTTTTTTTTTTTTTTTTTTTTTGGTTTGTTTTTGTTTGTTTAAGAAGGGGGGGGGGGGGGGGGGGGGGGGGGGGGGGGGGGGGGGGGGGTTTTTTTTTTTTTTTAAATAAAAGAAAAAGGGGGGAGGGGGGGGGGGGGGGGGGGGGGGGGGGATGAAAAAGGGGGAAGGAGGGGGGGAAAAGGAAAAAAAAAAAAAAAAAAAAAAAAAAAAAAATTATTATTTTTTTTTTTTTTTTTTTTTTTTTTTTTTTTTTTTTTTTTTTTTTTTTTTTTTTTTTTTTTTTTTTTTTTTTTTTTTTTTTTTTTTTTTTTTTTTTTTTTTTAAAAAAAAAAGGGGGAAAGAAGAAAATTATTTGAAAAAAAAAATTTTTTTTTTAAAAATTTTAATAATAAGGAGGGAGGGGGGGGGGGGGGCTTATTTTTTTTTTTTTTTTTTTGGTGGTTTTTTTTTGTGGGGGGGAAACACAGCATAATATGAACAATCTTGATAATGGTCCACCAGGCAAGGCTTTGCTAAATATCTAAGTTCTAGGCCTTCTGGTTTCAGAATGGAAGATTTTTAAAGTTTTTTCTATTTGTTGCCATAGCAACCAGAGTTCTGCATGGAATGTGTTTCTTGGAAAAAACTTTGGTATTTTTTCATGCAAGGAACATCCCTGCCAAGTTTCATCAAAATAGAGATTAATGTCAAAGCTGTTAATACTTATCAAGTGCACTGTCAATTTACACATACATGTTTATTTGTAAACAATTATTTAAGTCTGAATGAAAGTGTTTTTTGGTAATAAAAAACTCTTAACAGATGAAATAAACATATTTACATTTATTTATATGTGGTACAAAACAACTTAAATTTTAAATGTGAAAAAAAGGAAAATTTCGGAAATGGTACAGAATAACCTCATACGTGACCATACTGGTACGGAACTCCAGTTACCAAATTATACATATATTTAGGGTATACTTCCGTGCCCAAAGTCACGTCTGAACATGTTACATTTACCTCTGTGAACAAAGTTTAAAAAGATCATAAAGTTGGTTCAACACTAGTCTATATAATTCGATGTTAAAGCAAGCAACATTTTTGGATGGCCCCTTTCTTCTGAGGTTTGACAAGTATAAAATATCAGATAAAAAAACAGGTCAAACCGACAAGTCAAATGAATTTGGCTATTTCTACATCTATATTGTTTCTCCCAACAACCAGCTGCTGGTTATAACTGGTTAACTATTGTTTGAGTTCCCTAGACCAAGAAAAATGTCATTTGTCGTTCTTCACTTACCAGATGCGTTTATTTTTCCATCGATAAACCACCTAATGTGTCCCCTGGTTAAGTCACAGTCTTTCGTCTGGCCAAAGTCTTCAACCCAATCAAGACGTGATCTTGCAAGTGTACCCCAAAAATAGTCTGGTGTGTTTAGACTAAAACGATATAACTCGTCATGAGATTTGAAGCTACCCTCAAATTCTGGAAAAGCCGTAGTTGACACGGGACCCCTGTCTGTGTGAACCGAAAATTGTCTTCCTCTTTGCAAAGATTTAGCAACGGATGCATCATTTTGCAGAATTGTTTTTGATGCATTCCTACCTAGAAGGCTGGGTAATGTAACAACTAAACGCTTCATGTCATATGCTGATTATGACAGAGCGTCTTTTGCAAAAAAAACTATAAAATTTCTTTAACCAAAATTTGCAAAGTTTCGTTAATTGTCTTGCAATAAATCCTGTCCGTTTACATTTCCGGTTAGTATGTGTAAATCCCGTGTATTTCCGTAATTTACCGTACATCCGATGCGTCGTGTGGACATGAAAGACAGATACATACACAAAGGAATCCGAGTAACAGGCCCTAGCTCTTTACAAATAGATCCTTTGGCTCTTTAACGTGCCAGTTATTAAAGCACAATACACACTACAATACAATACAATACAATACAATACAATACAATACAATACAAAACAAAATTTATTTCTTGTCGGTATGGCAATACAGACAAGAAATAAATTTCTGCGGGGCTTCTAGGGGCTTCTATGCAGTTCATTTCTAGACGAATGGGAAACACTGAAAAGCGTTTCTGGATTTGCCAGTACCCCGACAGGGATTCGAACTGAGGACCTCCAATCTATCTAAATTTTTTTAATGCCAAACCCCTCGCATGGACGTAGACATTTGAGGCTTCAGCCACAAAGATTTTAGTATACTGAAATATATAAAAAGAAAATTAAAAGCAAAGAAAAACTATGTTTGGTTTAAAGAGAAGAATGTAAAAGATGTTGGCAGTACAAATAGGGAGAGACATGATAGATGCAGCAAACAGCCGCATTGGACTACTCTTGGGTAGGGAAATGGACGACGTCCGGAGGGGAGGGGGGGGGGATAGAACCTATATACAATTCCGTGGTTTTGGGGGAGAAGGAGTACTTATAATAGTTTGCAGTTGCTGAAGTCTGAGATCTACTTACTGCGATGACCAAGTCATTTGTTATAATTACTAATTGTAAAAGTCTGAGATCTACTTACTAAGATGAACAAGTCGTTTGTTATAATTACTAAATGTAAAAGTATGAGATGTACTTACTGCGACGACCAAGTCGTTTGTTATTATTACTAATTGTAAAATTATGAGATCTACTTACTGCGATGACCAAGTCGTTTGTTATAATTAACAAATGTAAAAGTATGAGATGTACTTATTGCGATGACCAAGTCGTTTGTTATAATTACTAATTGTAAAAGTATGAGATGTACTTACTGCGATGACCAAGTCGTTTGTTATAATTACTGGGTCACAAAGGACCTCTGTTTGCAGGTGGTAGCGGATGCTATGGTTTGTAAAGTGTTTCATTATAGAGGAGGACACAATATGTTCTAGTAACTTACATAGAACACATGTTAATAAGAAGTGGGGATAGTGGGAGCAACATTTGCTGACTTCAACTGGGATGGCAGTGAATTTCTGGAGTGAAACCTCGAGGATTGGGGAGAGTTCTTTGGAGAGTGTTTTAAGAATTATGGGCTTGATTTTAAAGGAAAAGAAAAACTTTGGTCATGTGGGAAACCGGTACCAACGATAAAGCTCTAATATACGACGTCCGGGGGGAAGGGGGGGAAAGGGGGGCGGGCTAGGACACAATATATGGTTCTTATACATGCAATACTTATACATGTACAACACCCATGCATGGGACCTCGGTTTTGAAGTCTCGTCCGAAATACTATTAGTAATTTTAGTTGGTCAGCCACGGGAATCGAACCTGCTACCCCGAGATTATAAGTATCGTGCTCTACCGATTGAGCTAACCGGGCTGACTGTCATTTGGTCATTTGGGCTGCCAGACAGGTTTTGCAGTTTCATTTTGCTGAGGGAAGCAAGTATTAAAGGGATTTAGGGCTGAAAACCGACCGTAACTGCTTGTTCAGAACTGTAACCTTGGCACTTTCATCATCAAGGAGGAGCTTGTTTTCATACTTAAGGGGAGGTAACGAATTGGACTCTTGCTTGGACTGCTTAAGTAATGGGTAGAGTTTCTTGGTATTTGGTGTGTTCGGGAGAGAGTCATCAGCGCTATTTAGGTTAAGAACGTTTTCAGGGTATAGGTGGTAAGTCTCTTTGCCCTTTTTCCGCACTAAGTGTTTTAGGTCTAAGAACTTCTTACGATCAGAAGACCTGTTCGATTTCTTAGCTTTGTTAAAGGCTCGGTTTCGCCTTCTGGTCATTCTTTTAACACTTTAACTGATTGACCCAGGGGAGGTGATTTCTCACCGATGAGTTTGGGTTGGAATCCATTTTTCTGTTACGCTATTGAGGTTCGTGAAAAGTTTTCCCATAACTCTTCATCTCCGATGAGCAATTAAACTAGTGATAGTCATACAGTGACTGTTTTATGCTTTCTTACACATGGAAATATTACAAGACTTTTGATAACAGATCCTTGCGGATGTACATGCATTGACTCTAGTTTCAAGCACATTGTGATCATTGATGCCGGG
The DNA here is from genome assembly GCA_022818135.1 of Saxidomus purpurata. Lineage (NCBI taxonomy): Eukaryota > Metazoa > Mollusca > Bivalvia > Venerida > Veneridae > Saxidomus > Saxidomus purpurata. The sequence continues at coordinate 35,566,633 of JAFMSR010000001.1, forward strand.
TAGGATATTAACTTCGTTTACAAAAGTGGGGTGGAATTAGTCTATGATAATATTTTCTCGGGTAGGAAGGTTAACCATTCTGGTAAGATTATAATTAGGATTTCAATGACCTGTCAGTAGCGGATGCTTTCAGCCTTATGATGGACTAACAGTATCCCAATTCATCTTGGGTAAGTTTAAGTCACAAGGCACCCATCGGTTGGAGAACCTTTTGTTAAACTTTTCAAGTGACTTGCATATTTCAATGAAACTATTTGTGTCTAGCTCATGAGATTTGTAATAAGCTCCGATCGCAAGAGACTTACTTCCTACTAGTTCTAATTTCACCAAAAGGTCCTCACATTGAGATTGAAGTTCCGGTTTTTCTAGGCTGTTATGCAGTCCTTAACAGTAATGAAGATACCTCCACCTACCTGATTGATACGGTCGCGGCGGAAAATAGAGGAAGCTTGGTCTGGATCAAATATTCCATTTGCATAGTGTATGTTTAAGCTAGGACTCTAGTACCTATCACAATGTCTGGTTTGGTTGAACTGACCAGATTACTAAGTTCTAGTGTTTTGTTTACAATTGACATACGCTTAATGATTTTGACTGTAATTTACCTTCTTATAACTTGGGGCTTATACTTAGTTACGTTAAGGTGTGAATGTATGAGCCATGTTGAAAAATAAGTTGCTCACGTTTGAGGTATCGAGATTGGCAAAGGGGATCGAAGTTTTAAATGAGTCCAAACTTGTATCAGAGCTATTTGTAGCATGTATGTTTTCACATACAGAGCCCTTCCAGACTGCAACCGTAGCTTTTGAGCCTCAAGATTGGTAGTCCAGAGCGTTTGCGCCAACCTATACATGTTTGAAAATGTCTTTTCAAACTCCAATCAGATAAAACAAAACAAATGATGTTTCTCACGTCTACAAAAACTAGTTGTCTTCAATTAATCAAATTTCTTCATGACTCGTCATCAAAGCTTGCTTGAACAAGGCTTACATCTAGGTGTATCCCACAAGTACCCGGAAACGTTTGTTTGCATTTTATACACTGCTCCCGGCTTGATGCAACCGTGTCGCAAATTTCTTATATATGCTTTCTTAATATTTTTTTGCTCTCATAATTATGTGCTGTAACAGTTTGTTATACCCCTGATTGTACAATAATGGATATAAAATTGTAACAAGTAATGTTTTCAAAAATTTGTGACATGGCTCCCTCGAGCAGAGAACAATACCGGTTAATAAAATGCAAAAACACATTGGGGTATAACTGTAAACTGTGTTGAAACATTCCTAACATGTAATAAATTTTATAACATTTAGTTACCTATTTCTTCTTGTAACTCTAAGCACCATCCGACTTGTTTCATTAGATTTGTTTAGAGAATGAAAAGACATTTCCGAAAATGTATAAACAATCAAAATAAAGCAATGAACAGTTATTTTTTAAGACATTACCTTAAAACGAGTTCTACAGGACAACAGCGTCACCCTGTAAACGCTGTAAACGTTACAGTGACAAATGTGACAAATAATATATAATTTGTCGCATTTCTTTCCCAAGCGCGTTAGGTTCAGTTACATAAAATTCAGTTATTAGGGTTTCATTCCTTTTTATCTGTCTATGTGAATACATTTTATTGAAACAACTAGCCTATCCTCAAGTATTTCTCTTTGAATATTTGTCGTCTTACATAAAACGAGTGGGTAGGGATCTCATGACTTTATGAAATCAAAACTGTCCTATACTACCGGTAGTTTGAAAGCTCTTTTCATCTTTTAAAATGTCTTGTAAGTCAGTTCATTTGTGCCCGGTAAAGTATACACTGGAGTATATTTAAACACCTACGTCAATAAAAGACTGACTTAACACAAGGATGTACCACTGTACAAACACAGGAGATGGAAACAATTTCAGCACAACCTGGCTATAGCAATTAGCATCTACAATTTGAAAACTGGCGGACAAAAGTGGAGAAGGGAACATCGCAATATAGACTTTTAGAAATATTGATCGAACAAAATTAGATGACTTGTCCACGGGAGATAAAACAGAGATACACTGACACTGGTTGATATCAATCAAACACTAAAAACGATTTTTGTATACTTCAATTCATTTACATATATAAAATTAAGTGAGTTAATTATTTATACTACAACATTTGCCTACACTTTCTAAAACTGGTTTTATTTTTCAAGTAATGGTAAATTATTCAAATGTCATAAATTCATATTTATTTTCACTCAAAAACAGTTTTCCTTGATATATAATGTTATAGTACATTACTTGGAAATTTCGAAACATGCAGATCCAAGTGGATCTGATACTTATATAAGCAGAAATGAATACATATCTTTGTGAAGTATGATACTCAGTTTAGTCCAAAACTGCATTGTGATCATTATAAAGGGGTGCCTAAATCGTTTTAGTCTGGTGTTACCTGCCCTTACCCATACGTTCTGTAGCATGCCAGAATACACTTTTGAGTGTCCACTATAACTGGTTACCAGTACAACGATCGCCTACGTTGAATAAACATGTGACTAATTCACTCATAAATATTTCCCTTACATTAAATGTATTGATTACAAACAAGTAAACAAAAAACACACAGGAGTTCAATGAAAATCATTTGACAGAGTTCCAGATGGTGGAATCTCTATCATGAGTGGTTTTAAGGATAGGAACTTTGAACTAATATTGGTATTTACCGGTATTCAAAGCTGTGTTTAATACGTCTTACAATTTAATTTGCATTGCCGAGTATATGTCAATTGCAGGTATTAATGCACTCAACCTTTTCCAGAAAAAAACACTGCATTGTATATCCGGGTGACTGTATGGATATTATAGGGTAGGCTATTTTTGAGAATATAAAGATTTTGTAATTATCGTGTTTTTACTTTTTGTTTTTCGGCATTTTATCGCCTGAAGTTTTGCTTTTACATGTAGATTTACTTTCCAATTTGCTATTTGTCCTGGCATATATTGATACATATACTTTATTATTACAGTGCTTTCCACAATCATATAATCTTGTATTTTCTTTTGCTACTTTTCTATTTTGTCTTTAAAGTTCTTGGCAAATGAAGTCCTTCGTGCTCTAGATATCACTTTCATTTGACAACTAGACTGAAATGTTCTTGATGCTGATATACGTATATGTTTTTCTTGTGCATTATACCAGTTAAATCTTACTGACTGAAATTTCTTCCATAGCATGTTTGTTATATATTATGTATTTAAAAAAAAATTAACTTTGATTTAATTATAATAGTATCAATGACTTTCTATCGCAACCAAATTCAATGCAGACTTATTGTTAATTAGGGCACTACTACATTGTATATACGATTGCCTATTTGTCATTTTGAATTTCTGACTTTTCAATAAATTCATGTACAAATGTATTCTTACTCGTTCGTCTGATCGGATTTGCGTCTGAGGCGATTATTCCCGTAAGATGTCATTATGATGACGTTTATAGACTATGCCTTTATAAAAAAAAAACGTTTCATTTCAACGTGAACGGGAAACCAAACAAATGGTTTCTTTCCTCTTCCACTATGGCCTCAATCCCAGGAGTAGTTTCTTCTTTAAGAAATATTTCAGACTAGTCAATACGATTTATGAGCATTAACACAGGCGTGCCATGAAATGACATGTAATGATACAAATGAAATATAGGAACGATAAACGCAGATGTGAATATCTAAAATTTAGCTAAAATTAAGGCGTATAAAGTGGACTGTGTGTAATTAATTCAATAATACTTAAAACAATATAATTTTACATGTTCATTTGAAATGAACTGGATAGCGTCTACACGATGTCGAGACTGTTTTCAGTTTAATAACAAATTATGTCAGCTCTGACTGCAATAATGTTTAAATCATGCAAATTTACACTTTTGGAGCTATTCGAAGATTCAACTTTAAATATCCTTTTTTTTGTGTTTCCGCCAGATTTTGAAAATTTAAAAACTGAGATGTTTGTCAAATCAATGACTATTGTATACCTACATTTTTCAGCATAGTTTCCTACGAATTAGCTAAACAAGGTAAAGAACGTTTGGAGATAAATCTAGAACATCATTTTCTTTTTCTATTTTTGAAAATTTGCTACTGAAACATAAAACATTTTTTTTAAATCATGTGATAATAGATCTATCTTTACTGAAAATTATTGATATAACATGCAACTATAGTGGTACAATGTGTCAAATTAACTGCAAGTTCAAAGATATATTTACTCATCATATGTAGAGCGGTTCCCAATCGTCCCTTTAAAGCGTGATATTGAGCTTCACGATACTAACATTAATATTTTCTTAACCCTTAAAATGGTCATATCAAATAATTCAAGAATGAAACTTGAATACTGTACAAAGTCATTTAATAGATGCTTAAATATGTCACATTGAAAGGTAATATATCAGTTTTAAACAAAACGCAGATGTCTTTGCAATAATCCAATATATCTAACGTATGTACACACAATGTCGTTTTATCAGAAAGCATACAGTTCTTCATGGTAAATGGGTTTGAGATCTACATAGCTTAATGTACTTAAAACGGTTAAAACAATAAGACTAAATGTCTTAAAGAATCGGATAGTTAAGGTGATAGATCAGAATAATTCTGTCAGATAACATAAATAAAACTAAATGATACAACATTAACTTGACAGGCTAGAACAGTTCACTGGCAATTAAAAAATGTACACAAAAGTGGACATAGAACAATATAGTTCCCAGGGGACAATACATGCGAGTAGATGTTGAAGTTTTGCACTTTTAAATTTCTATATTTGATTCTACCTTTCGGGTTTATCTGAGCATTCTTCTTTTCATAGCATCGATTATTGCCATAATGTTCAGTATTGAACTGCGATAATCGTGTTTTTTCAGTTGTGTTAATTTTGTCATAGTATTCTCCTGCTTTTAGTATTGTTTGATCTTCTAGATAGAGTTTAATTCATTTTATTTATTCTTAGTTTAGTCTAACTTTTTCTAGCATCTATTTTTAGATGCATCACTTAACTATATTGAACGCGAAATACTGGCAGTTCGCAGAATTTATCGACACCAAAAACACAAGAAATACGCGTTAATTAATGTAATAAAATGAATCGTTTATATGGATAACTGTGTGTGTGTGTGTGTGTGTAATGTTTTTAACTGTATACACGTATGCAGTAAAGTCGGTCTGTCTTCAAGGATCGACGCACTCTCTAGCAGTTACAATTACTAATGTTGTTTATCAGATATATGTCATTCTTTCTAGATTCTCACAGAAAAGCATAAGCTAATGAAGCCTCACTTTAAGGTGTGCTACATGTCAAAGCAGTGTGAAAAAAGTCTTATTTTAAAAATGTAGTATCTATACACCACATGAACTCACATAAAAGTGAAATAGATTATCCGAAAAAATATATCAATTACCGGATACATTGCGTGGGTGTTCAATACCACGGTCGTCCCCATGTCAAATAAACATGCAATTAGTACATTTATAAATATTTGATTTTAGATCAAACTTATGGATAACAAATTAAGTAAACAAAAAACATGCCGGAACATCAAGGAAAATCATTAGACTATATACAGACAGTCTTTCTCATACTGGATTGTCTTTTACAATCAATATTGGCCTTCTCTATTTGAAACACCGAATTTGAATTTGTCGAAAGCAGCATCTGATGCAAAACTGCGGAAAGGGCTGCTTCAACAACATTGTTTCTACCGAATTTTAGATGGACAAAAGTACTACAATAAAAACAAAACAATTGCTTATGATCATTTTTGTCTTATTTAGCCTATATACACTGTTGCCAAAGTCTCATGTTTGTCCCATTTTCAACCACGACACACACTAAAGCAAATGCAGGTGAAATTAACCGAAAACACGGGTCTTACGGAATTCTATATATCCTTTGAACACCTGTAACGTAATAAAACGTATACGCGGGTTAAGACAGGTTTGGCCTTCCACAGAAGTGACAGTGACCGTATGGAACACGTTTTGTCTGTATGAATTTAAAAGGCTATGCCGACAGCTCCTGACTGTTGAAAACTCAGACGTCCGAGGCAAAGCTGACACTTTTAGACGACCTTGAAAATGACCTTGGACACAATTTACCAGCTTTGAAAATTTTCATTTTACCAACGTTCGCGTACAGGCCCCTGTGGGATAGTGTTTTGAGCGCGTGCAAATATTTTTTCACAGACATAAAGCAGCTTGAAATTGACCTCCCGTTAGCAAAAAAAAAAAAAAAAAAAAGTCCAGCGCAGGTTAGCAGGCAGGGTGACCCCGCGCGCATGACCTCTGTAGGTGGGCCAATGGAAATTTTACTTTCATGTTACAGCTCAATCTATTTGCTGACGTATACAACACGCGCAGTAAACCGAAAGTAGCCAAAACGTGATGTACAGTGTTTACAAAAACGCATGCATGTCTGTCGAGTGTGTAACAAAATATGCCGGTGTCCAAAGGATATGATGACGCCATAAAATAATGTCTAAACCGACGACTTTATTGCGCTAAGTAAAGCAATTTTCTTCTATGTAATGCTTAAAATCACATATCGACAAATACAAAACTATCTGTATGATAAGCGGGCTACAACGGGCTACAATCTTGAAACTGTGGCCCACTTGCCCGATTGGAATTCGTCACGGTCGTATCATATTTTGTGCTTTGCTTTCAAATGTTCGGGTAATTAGAATCACGACTCGCCAAAAGCCTATTCACATGACCATTATAATAATAATAATAATAATAATAATAATAATAATAATAATAATAATTTATAATCATAATTATAATAATGATAATACATTCTTTATTTCAAGAAGGTGACATATTAAGGTAATACAAGAAGAGATAAAAGTATACACCTTGTTTACAACATGGCCTTCTTTAAACAAATTAAGAGACAAAACACTGAAACTGTCTAGTTACACACACTCATGAAATCGTGTTGATAAAATATATCAAATGTATAATGAAAACAGTCTGTTAGAATGTTTTCCCTCCCCACTCAAGAAGACTTGTTTCAATGAAACCACGAAAATGTTAACCCTAAAATCTGGTCTCTAGCGCGGTGTACTAGATTTTCTAGATTCTGTTATTTGTTTTCTCCGTGTCTTTATTCGCGCAAATGTAATAAACTCACTTTTACGAAGTAATACGTTTTGTTTCAATATTTTAGTCACGAGATGGTTGTCTGTACTGTTATGGGTCTTTCTATACACACTGTTAACAATGCATGTGCCTATTTCGACTCGAGTTTCTTTAGTATCCATGACAACCTATATTTATGAGCGTCACTCACCTCTGTTTCAAGATTTTCTGGCAGTTCACAGAATATATCGACTCACACAAAACAAGTGAGACAGGTTGATGTTAATATAGATCTATACGTTAATCCTGTAGACCAAGGGTTTATACAGCTTAACATAATGGTTTCCGTTGACAACGCCACTACACCGATGCAGCAAACGTTGTTGTTTCTGTACCATTCTGTTTCGACATGCATGAGACTTACAATGTGTACTCCTGCTATTTAAAAAAAACTGCTTAGCATGGTGTCTTAGTTCATAATGGTCAGTAAATCATTAAGCCATAGATCATCTATTCATCTTTCAAAATACAAATGTAATACAATATTGCGTTATACACCGGGAGTACTCCAACAATGTAAAATAGATTATATAGTAACACCGCAGTTATCTAGATCTACTGATTTTGTAAGGAAGCTTCTCGCTGATTCATAGCACTTCTGCATAACGCCACTTATTCTTCTTCTATGACGTCAATAAATGACGTTGCATACACAGCCTTGTCGCGTTTATCAAAAACATGCTTTTATTTAGTGTTTCAAGTGTAATTGAACTTTTTTAAATCAAAAATGTTAGAAGTATGGCCACGTGCCAATAGGTTTAATTATTATAAAAGTGATACTAGCATAAGACATGCGATGCAGATACCGAAATGGTTGTTATCAGATCATACCGGTCCCGTGCTTTCCACACACGACTGTCACTCAATCTGCACATTTGGATTTTCGATTGCGTTATTTTCTGTTTTATCTTTAGGTGCGTACATGTCCATTACAACAGTGCTCGCCACGTTGAACAGACATGTAATTATTAATATAAAATTAAAATGTAGACCTATTGGTAACAAAATTATAGCAGTAAGAGTATGTTTTCTTTACGGTTGATAAATTTCAAATTTTAAAATGCTATGTATTTTATTTTCTGTCCCAATACAAATTTGCGTCTTTATTAAATTTTAAAGAATACAACAGAGATTACACCTTTTTCTTTCTTCCAGACAAAAATCCGGGAACCCCAGTCATATTACATCGATGCTAAACTATTTTATTTCAAAAACTTTTAGATAAAACTAATTTACAATTCTTTCATATGCCAGTGTTGTATCTGAGCAAGATCTAGCAATATTATATCTTTGAAAAAAATAGCTCAATATCTGTATGGTACAAATGTATCAAACACACTGCTTTCAGATAATGCAAAGCGTTGTATCTGAGCAAGATCTAGCAATATTATATCTTTGAAAACAATAGCCAAACTGTGGTACAAATGTATCAAACACACTGCTTTCAGATAATGCAACATAATGTACTTACATGAAAATTGATTATGTTGTAAAGGTTTATAAAAAATACATTTCAACCGTAAGTGGTTAGGTACTGAAAATTACATTAAAGCTATAACATTAAGCTAATGCAGACATATCGACTATATAACCACCGTAAATCCATCTATGCAAAAGAAAACCTTCAAGTGAGGAAAGATAGGCGGGTATCACAATAGGCGAGTATTACAATATCTCAGAAAACGCCAAGATTTCAAAAATGATAACGATAAAAATGGTCAAGCGGTTTTATATGAAGTTTAATCTGGACAATGAGTCTTCAATTATTGAATCCTCTTTGACAACGTGTCGTTGCAAGTGTGCATAACACTATAAGATTCGATTGTAAAAGTATAAAATTTCATATAACATAATCTAACAGTAGCTGTGTCTAAAGCCAGAACGAAAACCCACATATAAATCAAGTCACTTTGCTCTAAACACGAGCCAGCATTGTTCTTCAGATATAAGTCTGACACCTGTCCATTCAGCGATGAAAATGAATCAGAAAACATATATATTGTAGTGGTACTTTGTCTAACGAACGAAAGTAAGTTCCTTTATGTATATCCTCTTCACTAAAATCACTGACGCCAAAAGGCATATTTCTACCGGCATGTTAATGCAAGCAGACATTTTAATTTTTGTCTCATTCATTGTTTTTACGAAATGATACCCATGGTGATCTACAGAAATATCAAAACAAACTTATATCGTTTATAAGAGATAATTTGTAAAATAAAACATTACATTGCAAAAAACAGACCTGAATCCCTCAGCCGCGACAAATTTCGGCCTGGATTATAATACACATACCTGTATATCTTTGTGCAAACTGAATGCCCGACGGCCTATTTTAGACTTTTCAGGTCCTATTTCCAAGAAGTCCTATTTTTGCGGTTTCTTCCATGCTTATCGTTAAAGCTTGTCTTCTTTAAGTATCGTTAAATAGTGAAGTCTTATGAAAGAGTAGGCTATCTACAAACGGAGATGTTGACATAAACATTGTTTGTAGGAGTATACGAATACATTCAGAATTATGTTTTTGTCACGAAATCATTGCAAAGTACTTATAAATAATGATATTTTGAAATATACCGAACCAAAAAAAACCCCGGATTTCCTGTGCAGATGATGAAACCACACAAGTTGTATCTTTCCTCTCCCAGTAAGGCCTTAGTCATGAAGATAATGTACATTAAATCCCAAGAGATACTTCTTAAAGAAATATCTCAGATTAGTCAATACGATTTATGGACATTAACACAGGCGTGTCATTAATTAATCAGATCAAATAGCATATAAGTAGTGAGTGCTTCGTGGGAATTAAACCAAACATTTCTGGGAAAACGATTTTATTGAACGACTTTTATTTGTTAAGGACTTATAAATCAATAGGAAATTTCTAAGAATTTATTAGATCTAAATAACTTAGTACATGTAACATTACAAGCAATATGATTCCAAATGCTCGTATGTTATAAATTATAAAATGTATTATTACATTACCTTTTTATTACTCCTTGAATTTAGAGCTATTATGAGAGTGACGCCCTAATTGTATGCTTAATTGCGATAAAGGGATACAGGTGACAAATCGTACAGGTAGTTAATAAATAAACAATAGTCAATGGGTCGCTGTAATAGGATACCTTATTACTGTAGTCTATTATATTTACAATATAAACTGTTCAATTTACTATCATAGCTATACGTGCCAGCAGACCTTTCCGTACATAACTCTGAATAATAGGGAAAAGACACAAAATACACGTAAGTAAAACAAAATTTAAATTTAAATGGTCAGACACTAAAGGTAAGTAAACGATAGACACTAATATATGTGGCATGGGACCATTTCGTATCACACTTACAATGTAAATAGTCTTGTTGCTCAAGGATTCAGAATGGCTGTAACCTTAAAATCTTATTTCTAGCGTGTTGTCGTTAAAGCAAAACATTACATTTCGTTTAGTTCATTGTTATGTTTTGGACAAATTGTTTGTCTTAATTGTTAACATTGGCTTTATTGACTACTTTGTCTTTATTGATTACTATCTGTTATATTTGAGGTACTTTGTCACAGTAATATGTACTTCTTGTCTCTTTTGTCTGTTCTATTCCTATCTGATCTTCTGAAATGGATTTTAATATTGTATGTGCCTACTTCAATTCAGTAAATTTAGCATCAATAGTAACTTACATCTAGTGTATCCGCATATTTAGCATCAATAATAACTTACATTTAGTGTATCCGCATATTTAGCATCAATAATAACTTACATTTAGTGCAACCGCATATTTAGCATCAATAATAACTTACATTTAGAGTAATCCGTATATTTAGCATCAATAATAACTCACTGCATTCACAGTTTTTAGGTATTATAGACAGACCATTGGATGCATCTGACATATCCTAACATCAATAATAACTTACATTTAGTGTAATTAAAAGGATGAACATTGTATCGATTTATACGGTTGCAAATGTTTCTTAGCACTTGCACAGCTGGTTGTGTGTTTCTTTACATAATGCTTTAACATAAGACTCAAGAATATGATCATGCTTGCTCTCTCTCTCTGTTTTTGAACGCTGCCAAATGTATTGTGTGCTTCTTTATGAGCGTTGAATTACATATCGCTTTAATCTGTGCAAATAACGAAGTACCATGCAATGTTACAGAACACATAATTACGAATGAATATTTGATATAACACCAACGTAAAACCACTCACTTTCATATACATACACACAAATTTTCCTTTCCCGTTGCTTCATCAAACTTAATTTGACAGTTTTATGGTAGCAATACCGGAAAGATCAAATTGGCGAATTGGTGAAACACTGGTGCAGAATAGTTCTGCATTCTAATCGCATGCAAAATGCCAATCACGTGAAACACAAAAAACGAACGTATATTGAATTAATTCGAAGTATAAAGGAAAATTTAGAAGAATAAATAATCACTATTTGTTCATTTTGTCGGGGTGTTTGATTAACATGAAATGCTATTCAATTACTTGTCATGCATACAAATATCGGCTCGTTTAAGATGAAAATCATCTTAATGAAGGATACGATCTTGATGATCTTAAGGTATCAATATTTCCTCTAGAATTCTTGTAAATGATTAGATATGACAATTCCGAAATTTGTGAGTTGGGAAAAGTATATTGGGAAAGTATTGTAGCAGAATATTGCATTGATTTGTATTGATTCCGTTCTGTTAAAATGGCAAACTCTATTATTCCGCCTCAGATCAGCGGCAACTTGTTGCGATTCCGTGAACGTTCTCTGTTTTACCAGTAGCTTCATAGTGTATTGTGTAGAATTAAATGTCATGGATATTTCTCAATAAAAATGTATACTAGGAGCGTCGGTAGTCTATGTGGAAATTTTATGGAGTACTGGCTTTAATTAAAAAGGTAGGAAAAGTAATTTGTTTCAAAATTGACTTGTTGAACATTACCGGGCTTTCTCTCGAAATCCGCTGTTTAATTATTTTCTGTTAATAGTATCATATAAAATAGGGAAAAGCACAAAGTCTAGTTGTCTAACACTAAAATAATTGACGAATCTCTTCGATGCATTTGTCATGAAAAATAAGGATGTTTCACTAGAATACGTAAGTTTGCCGTTTTTAAACTGCACGTATTATATAAACATGTTCAAGTTAAAATCTATGAATTCTAAAACGCAATCATTTCCAGATTATATTAATGAATTGACATATTGTGCTTGTGAAAAAGTATAGCAAATTAACGTCTTATGCAAACTCCAAAGGAAAAGTTGAAAACTCTATTTAACATCTACGTATTTCAAAATTGTTGTTCGCGTTTTTGTGTGATATGTCACAAAGCTATAGTTGTAAGAAATAGATAAGTATGTAAGTTAAGCAGATCATGTGAAAATGAAATGTTTATAATGGAAAATTTAAATGAAAATTGTATAAGACTAGTGATACTCTTTTTAATGCACAATTTTGTATTGTCTGTAAAGAGTAAGTATACATGACATTGTTTTGTGATCGGAGTTATGACACATCCGGCACTTTAAATTTGGTATTGTTATCCGAAAATAATAGACATAATAAATTATGATAGAGTAAATCTGAAAGTTAATCTAATTGTATTAAATACAAAAACAAAAACTGCTTTGAAAAATCAGCCAAATTTCAAGGGTTGGGGACTGTAAAACAGGATACGAACAGCAAATATACCACATAATATTTTGTTATCAATGGTCAAAAGTTCTGAATACATCATTATGAGCATTATACCACTTCGCGCAAGGATTTAAAACTCTGACGAGATGAAAGGTATTGATCTTTTTCAGATCTGTAAGTCAAAGGTTAGGCCATAAGAACCTTGGTAACTCAGTGATTTAATTCGAGTTTTAGGTCAATAACTGCTGAGGCCATTCATATCGCACTAAAGCATTTAAAGGATGGTAAGCTGGAAAATGAAGTACGATCCAAAGGGCATAGTACCATTGAGCTTTTTGGCATTTTACTTTTTAAAGAATTAAGCTTTAAAATGTGTGATGCATTGTCGAACTCTTTGTTCGAAAGCTTTGTTGTGGTCGGCATTGATGTCATAAAATTGATATTAAATGATAATTAATCCTGAAATCGGATTCCAATAGTTTACCCGAAACCTGTACTTTTCCGAAACAAGATATTTTACCTTACTCTCATTGATAGCCACAATTATCTCAATATTTGGCGGGCTTCCCATCAGACAGAGCATTTTGTCTGAATTGTATTTGCATGGCAAATTTTCCACTGCACTCTTATATTCCACCTTGCGTTCATCCTAGATTTTCCCCAGTGGTGCTGAAAGAAAACAGCAATCGCTTTGACTATCCTTCTTTCGATTTAATCTCTGATGACATAACTTTCCAGGAATACAAGTTTTTTTACCTTCCATATTGCTTTCCTGATCGATTTATTACTTGTTTGACTTTCTAATTTTGCTCTCACAAAGTTTCATATTCAATCTAGTTATATTTTCAACGTGATGTATAGTTTTTTTTATAAATGTCATAAGCCTACGGTTGCTGTTGTCACTAAAAGAGTAAACATTCTATATATCTGTGAATAATTACCATTACCTGACATCAATGGGCTTGACTGTATCATTCATCAGCTTAGCTTAGCACAGAGAGGAAAGTTTTGAGAGAGATTAAGTTGCTTTGGATTTTGTTTTCACAATTTTAATTAGGGTTCAAGAAGTAAGCCTATTGTTACACATATTGACTGCTTCAATGAAAGGCTTACTACTATGATAACAGGAGAGCTCAATCCTTTCCCTACTTAAACAATTCTAATCGGGACCCGAAATATGTTGTCCTTTATATATATAACATACGAAACCATTCGGGAGTAGCTGTGATCCTTATTTTCATTTCTGTTGCACGCCTTGGTAAAATAGTCTACATATGTTTTCAAATGTTATCTACTTAAAGTACTAGTATATCCGTAAGCTTGATACATGTAATATATTCAATGAGTTATTAAATTAACTCTACTGTACAGGTCGACAAATAACTATATGATTTATACCTACTTACCTCGGTAAAAACATAAACAGCCAAACAAACATGGTAAAGTTTGACAAGTTAAGACGCATTGAGTCTGCTACATGTATTGTGCAACATGGAACTAATCACTATTAATCATTGCAGCTTGTCAGGAAAAGGTTTCACGGATGTGGGCATTTCCTTAAGTTACAATGACTGACACTTCTTAAAATATTTTGGGAAAAGAGCGAGCATTGACGTCAGTGATTGAACTTTTTGTGTAGCAATCCATTTTCTGGTCTTGCTGCAGATATATTTGTCATTCTGTTCCACAGTGTTCCTTGAATGAGTCTCATTTGTGCCATTTTTTACACGTCTGCATTAATGAGAATTTAACATACGACTACTACCGTATCTTATTTAAGATATCAAATGTCTAGGCTGACACAAACCTGGTGGCACCGTTTTAGACCTCAGTTGGACCCTTATTGGTGACTTAAACATTTTGGAGCCTTTAAAGTTATAAAACTAAGTAAAATTAGCTATATGACTCTATTGCATAATTATATTGAAGTAGACTTACAAAACTTTACGACCACCGTGGAATACGCATCTGTTCGAAAAAAAGATATTGCAAAGAAACAAATTAATACTTATGTAGTTCTTCGCACTGGCATAGGCGCTCTTTGTGTCCTTATACCTTTATATTTCTCACGTTTCCGTTTCATGAAATTAAAAATCATCATGCTGTGTTCAAAAATAACGATGCGGGCTTCATGTTTATATCATGCAAACGGGAAACATGAAAATCAGGAATAGTTTGGTTTTGTTTTTAGCTTATTTCATGGAGTAAAGCTTTATGTTGCCCCGTACCATTTTACACAGTTATTACTGGTGCTACTCTGTTTATGGTTTTTTTTTTGTTTTTTTTTTTAATGTTCGTTGATACAGATTAATTACAACACCATGTTACATTACTGTACACTTTTTACATTTTATAGAGTTGTTGCCCTTTTGTACTTAGCAAGTTTCGGTTAGAAAATGTAATATCTCAAGTATCGATTGTGGTACTGCATTGAAACTCCACAGTTGGTATACACAATAATCTCCATGCATGCAAAGCTACAATAAAGATTTATATTTCTATATTTCATTTTATAAAGATTTGTACTTTTGTACTTAGCAAATATCTATGCATGCAAAACAATTATGTCTGCACATTTTTCATTTATTCATAGTACTGTTCAAGCTGCGTTTAATATGTGTAGTAAGGCATACTTGTTTCTCCGTGTACTTTTGCACTGATATAAATCTGTTGTCTTTTTACCAGCACATAAGCGGAGGTATTTATCATTTCCAGTGATAGCTCTAAATTTGTTGTTGTGATGCTAAAAATAACGTTAACGTACTACATGCAAATTAGCATGTTCGGATAGATACGGACACACCCGAGCAATGGCGGTGATGTGTTAGCATTTTTATATCCATTGGCATTCGTTAATCTGATCATGATTAAGATGAAATAACACAGTATTTTGTTGGGTTTTTTTCTAGCCAGATGTGAAAATTGGCTTTATTTGTCGATTACGTTTAGCATTTATGATCAATCACCTTCCAATTGTTGTACGTACCGCTTTCCTATTGTTTGAATCGAGTTCATCATTGACTATTAAAATATCTATGTAATTGTGAAGCATATTAAACTTGATAGTGCCTTCATAAACAGAATGACTAATGTTACGAAGCAGTTGTTTGTTGGTTGTATATCTATCACCTTTTAACCTCCCGCTGATGGGGATTCGAAATATCGCTGTATAGGACTAACCTTTTGAAAAAATGGTTTCGCGTGAATTCAGATTACAGGGCGTTGTATTATCGCCTCGAAATGTTCATGTATATCCTACGACAAAACGTAGGGGAATATAAATCATTTCTTTTTGTCCATCATGATAAAGTTGGTATATATAGAATAAGCGTGTGATATCACATACTGAGATTGCACCTCATACGTGTTTAGGATTCAATCATAACCAGACATCTAAGACAACATAAAAGACTTTCATTTGTAAATCTAAACATGAAGTTGCTCGCTTATTGCAAATTCTTTACACTTATCAGAGAAACTTCAGCACGACATTCACGAATTTCTTGAATAAATTGTAGTGAATTCGATTCCCACGAGTTAGAGTATCGACATGAACCGTGGCAATTATTCATAGTACCAGGATAAGGTATATATTTTGCAATAATTTATCATTTGGTGATGGCATTTAACAAATTGACAAGACACACATATCTGATATAACGTTATAATTGTGCTGTGTACTAATTGAATATTCGGGCGTGTGTTATCATTACGTCGTTAATACACAAGAGACCATAACAATGTGCAATCATCCGATAATGAGAAAAAACACCATTTTAAATGTCCATTATATATTTGTGCACATCTGCGCGGCAAAAAACAGCAAGGGCTGAATATGTGAAGAATTCTGGACAGCCTTTCATTCCAGTTAACCATAACAACAATTGTTTTACGGTATTTACTCCGAGTACTGACATAGTACACTCAACCGGTTTAAAAACGCAAAAGTGGCAAAATATTTATTGTAACAGTGTTATCGTGTTTCAAATTTATTCAAATTTCATACACAACAAAAACAATATAAAATTTGAATTCTTGTAAAAGTTTCAATAATTCATCGCAAAAAAATGACTTAAATAGAAATAAAAACAATAGCGTCATTCAAATAAAAATGTTCAACAGGGGAAATCTTTGCGTTTTAAGTGTATTTTCTAACTAAGACATGCACAGAAAAACCTGCCGATCTGTCAAATGAAGATACCTAGTTCTACATTCTCCGGTGTTTCTCTCTCCCTATCTATTGTTTTCCCTTCAACGTGTTTAATTACTATTCACGGAAGAGGAGTGTATTTCTGGTGCTATAAATAATTGCTTATCCTGTTACAAGCTTAGGTTATGTGGTACATAAAAGGGAAATCTTAGCCGTCATGTGAAATAAGACACATCAATGTTTAATTATAGACAGCGAAAAATTAGATTGAAATCATGCAATTCCCACGTACACGATGGATCAATAGAAATCAATCTTTTGATGTGTGCCGTAAACAGAATAATTGTCACTGCTAGATTATACTCAGCTAAATGAATGATACAAAATGTTGATGAAATACGATTGCCAATATTCCTTCATTATTTTAATCAAGTAGTTTAAATAAAGCTTCTATTTGCAGGCGGTGTCATTTTACAAGAGGAATCATTTGGCCCTGTTAACTGCTTTAATGACGAACTATAGAAATTCAATGATGGGGTTCTAAAGACATTTGTTCGAAAGCTAAGCTACGAAATGACCACCCTGAAATCTTAGCAAAAATATATTCAAAATCTTCTCAATGAAACAATCAGTCCAGAGTACTAACTTTTTATTTAATAAATATTGATGCAGCCTCTACCACTGTAGCCGAACCTAAAAATAAAATACACTATATCTTGTTAAAAGACTTGGGGAAATTTACTAAATTATTATTTGTAAGTTGCTACTTTGGTCATTTCGACTTGTACCGACAACCTCTCCAACATGTTTAATTTACATTTACTCGGTAACGTGTGCAAAATTGGTAAAACAAATGTTGAGTTGTACGCTATTGGTGAAGTGGAAAGCCAGAGAAGTCAGAGAAGAGAGTGGATATGAGATTTCTGCACCTGAAGTGAATGTTACTGTATGCAATTCATGAAAATATGAAAAATAAATATTGGTGGTGACTGTCGTTCATATTTATTTCTAAAGAATCGGACCACTGAATTCAAGCGTGGAAGAACCAGCAATGATGATCCACAGTAAGATTGTCCTAAAAATGCCACTACCGAAACTCAAATGGATGTTGTACATCGTATTGTAATGAATGATAGAAGAGTGAACATTATATTTCTAATTCATTAGGAATAAGTTTTGGTTCATTTTGTATGATGTACTGTGGACACACTAACGGCAAGATGGGTTCCAAGAATGTTCACACCAGACACAAAAATTGAATATGCTAAATACATGCGTTTCTCCAAAGAGCTTTTTACACATCTTCAGCGGAATCCAGAAAACTTTTTCTGCAGAATTGTGACCCAGGAAGAGACATTTGTGTATTAATTTGTTCCTTTGATAAAAAATCAAAGCAAGCTTTGAAAACATCGAAGATCATCACCTTCAGGTCCAAGCAGACGACATCAGTGTACTGGGAATGCAAATGTTTATCATGGTGGATTAAACTCATTGAAGTCAAATCATCACTAGACAGTAGTATGCTAATAAACTACGAGTGCTAAAGAAGAACATTAAAGAAAACCAAAGAGAAAAGTTTACAGCGGGTATCATTTTATTCAAAGATTAATGCACCTGCTCAAGCTTCACAAGTTGTATGAGCTGAATTTCTTCAACATCCCCGGATTCACCTAATTAAGAACCCTCAGATATTGCCTTTTTGCCAAAACTTAAATCTGAACTGCATGACGGTGATAAAGACATCATTGGTGCTGCTGAAACCTTTATTGCCGCTCATGAAGACAACTTCTTCCGAGATGGTATAATTATATAAGTTGCAGCATCACCTGAAGAAACGCATTGGAATTAAGAGTGATTATTTCGCCAAATAAAATCAATCAAATTGATAATGTGCTTTGTTTATTATACCATTTCAGACTGTTTTATTTGTCCTCGCATGATAAAAGATATATTAAAATTAGTGCAATCTTGTTCTTGAAACAGATAATACTTCTTGAAGTTCTTTATCGGACAATGGAGGTGTTTTACCTACTAGTATGTATAGTATGGTTGCTTACATCCAAAGTAAAATAAACAAATTAATACAATGACACTAATGATGTTCTTTTGAAATAACTTATTACACAACCATCAACGTCATTTAATTGAAAAACGTGCCTTTGTTTTGGTAAACATTGCCTTTTTAACACGACCTATAAATGCATGTAAATAGTATCACTGAGACGAATGAAAAAGGTAGAAAGTTCCATTTTAAAAGACTTAAAACATACCCTGCTTATGGAAGTTTCAAGTATTTGTGTAGAAACTGCATTATACCAATACACTTTCTTCTGGTACCAGGTGTGCTATCTTAAACATTTTCTTTTTTCTAACAATATGTCGTTTTGAAAATTGGGATTGTCACTTTGAAGTGTAATATCACTCTAAAGAAGTTCCTGATTTAATACTTCACATCGTTTGATAGCATGAACTACAAAAACTTTGTAATAAACAATTTTATCAGAAGAAAGACTTTCTGGAATAACGCTTCATACATTTTAGTGCTTTGGGCAGACGGTCATAGAACTTTTTTTTTTCGAACTTACAGATAAAATGGCAAGTAACAGTTCCGAAGTTTCGGAGTTAAAGGACAGAGATGGGAACATGGATCTTACAACCACGATAGTCTCTGTTGTAAATAATGTAATAGACAGCATTGGGATTACAGACAAAAACAATGTTACCATGACAACCAACAACAGTGAAATAATGACAATATTAACATCTACTGTCACAAACATGACGTCATATTTAATCAACACCACTACGTCGCCGGAAGAAATTTGTACAGAACCAGGTAAGGCTTCTACTTAGTTTTAATCAAAGACACACATTGTTACCTACTCTCTCTCTCTCTCTGTCTCTGTCTCTGTCTCTCTGTCTCTGTCTGTCTCTCTCTCTCTGTCTCTCTGTCTCTCTCTGAAAATGTTACAGAGCAAACTAGAAATCTCGAGGGTAGCTTTTGTGTGTTCAGCAAAATCAAATTCCAGGAGGAAATGAGATTTATTTGATACCGTTTTTCAGTACAAACTGCTGCTCATCGATTAAATAGTTTGCAACCGAACAGATATTAAAGAGAAGGAAAAATCCATTTGGACTGTTGCGACAGAACAGGTAAAGCGGAGAACATAGTTATATGGGATTAAATATGTGTTTGTATTCCCTGTTATATAATTTGTACATAATGACCAACGTGCACAAATGTTTTTCTTGACTTGTTGCTCTTTTAACAGACGACCTGCAAATGTTTTAACCATTTTCATTAAATTATACATCACTGTTTATTGGCCTTTGCAATTACTCACTGGGACAGATCACCCCATTTTAATGAATCAGTGACCACGCGAATGCCGTTTGGTAAGATTACATAAATTCTATTGACTGACTTCTGTCCAGTACCATGCAAGTTAATAGTCAGCCAGGCGCAAAGTACATTACTTTGTTGCTCGTCAATTTATTGCTAGATAAAACATTCATAAACACGAACAACTTATCTTGATGGGATGTTAGACTTGTGATAAGTCTCCAGAATTAAGAAGAGAGAAATTCGCTTATGTTCAATATTCATTGACAAATAGATTGCAATGGATTTGGTCTGCGTGGGTTTGGCTACAACAAATTGAAAGCATTACGAAATATTGTGTATCAGAGATTTGACAACAGACAATGATAAAAGTCAGTATCACCAGTTATTGCAATCCCAATACCCACAGTATAACAACAACGAAATGACAGGGGCTTGGGATAAGTTTGCGCACAGCCCAAGTTTGCGCGTGCTGACTTTCATGCACTTTGTCATCATATGCATTATGCTTAAAGCGTGATTTTAAAGAAAATATGAAAAGTATGTTAGGTGGACACTGTTATTGTGAAACAGATACGATATATGAGATGACCTAGATCATTCATACATCATTCTGTTTTACATGTTTTATTGCTCGCTAATTCTTTTAATGACAGCTGTTGGGCAAATGCAAAATATTTTAGAAAATCCTGAATGACAATGGCGACCAAAATAACTTTGTAATTCTAAAATCAAACATGGTATCGTGCGCCATAAATAAACAACTACATTGTACTGCTCTATTTTTAGAATGTAGACACCAATTTAATTCTGAAATTCATTGGCCTTTTCGCATGTAAGAGCCAGTTCTATATATATTTACATTGTAAATTAGTTCTATTTACATTAATATTGGATCGATGTCATATCAAACTTGTTTGTTTTGAACATATTCTTAAATTTAAAACCCTATAATTACATTGGAATTTAAAACCCTATAATTACATTGGAATTTAAAACCCTATAATTACATTGGAGGGAATAGTGTTCTGAACAAATCGAAACTTAGGTAACATAAGACACTGGAGTCAAACAAAGAACCTCCTGACAACTGTCAGTATAGAATGTTAATGTCATTGTATGCAACTTATGTAACACAGGGATATTTTTATCAGGTAAAATTCTTACACAAAATAATACAGCCTTAACAAATAGCGAGTCATATCGTATTGCGACAAAATTTGCTTTTCACGCGTCAAAATTTGTCGACGTATATTATGTAACCGTTTACATTTGCAGTTATGTCCAAAGCAAACTTATTTACAGCTCAAATTTTCTCTAACCACTTATCGCTTAAGTGTATTGTTGAAGAAAAATTGCAACAGATATTACACATTTTTAATCTTTTCTTTCTGTTTATAAAAAGGAAACTTTCTTGCAGTTGTAGGTTAATAATTTATAATTGGTTTGTTTCTCCAGATAATTATGCTTTAAAGGGTTTTCTATTTTAACTTTTCATCGACATAACAATGCATTTTAGTTTCAGACTTTCTGAACTGACCTTGTCTAAAATAATAACCCGACTCCAGTATGAACTTGTAGTCAACATTTTATTCTCGCACTATACTATTAATAATCAAGTAAGGTTTGACACCAAATTATTAGTCTATAATATCATATTAGATGATTTCTCGTTAAGCCAGGCAATCAGCAATTATTCAAACTGCTCTTGCAATGCAACGATCCTAGATTAACTAGACTAATTCCGTACACGGAGACGTATTGGTGATTCATGGATCCAATACAAACAACATAAATGTGATATATATTTTGTTGTGATCAGCCGTTTGTGTTTGTTGAGCAATATCTAGGCAATTCATCGCTTATCATGTGATTCATAAACTCTTTGTAATAGTTCGAAGATGAAATGTAGAAGATGAGTTAATTCGCTAAATTAAAGAGAAATTCAATTTAGCCAAATGATGATTATTTATGAATTGCCTTAATTTATTAAACGAGATGTAAAACATGCTTTCATGAAGGAAATCTGTAAGGATACTTAATTGCCCCTTAATAAATTGATATGAGCAACTAACATTGACATTGCAGCACGAAACGATATCACCAAAAGGCACATAACCAAAAATCACCTGAATGACATGGTGGTTTTCATTTAATTTGCCAGATAACAAATCTAGTGTAAAAATTGGAAAAAAATGACTTTCTCTCCTCTCTCTGTTCTTTTTGGAAAATGTAAAGTATCTATTATAGGCTTTTGACATGCAATCGTAACACGTTTTGGAGGTATATGAATAATTTTGAATTTTTAATTTCTTTTAATTCATCGCCTATTTCTTGTTGCAGTGAAGACTACAATTATATATTAAGGCTTGATTGTTAAGAGATTTAAAAATAAACATCCTATATGTGTATGATGTGGTAAATTTGAGATAGATTGGCGAACACGATTACAGCAAAGTTTTGTACATGTATTACAGCTATACATAATAGTATAGAAACAACACAGAACGCCATCAGAATCATCATGAAACCAATTAAGAAATGAGTTTCTGATACATCAAGAAGCTGTGTCGAGCCATCAATTTATCTTTCCATCCAATCTTTATGCGCATATTTACGACTGTCCTGAATCAGATTCTGTCCTTGCTTCATGTGATTGTGTGGTTATTTACGTCAGAAAAGAACCAACTTATATCAGGACAATCTTTCGATTTTCCAGAGCCTAAAATATCAATACTTTGTTCATTTGTGACATATTGATGGCTCTTCATTGACTTGCTTGAACCAAGTTACAAAAAATACTAATTTCTTTGTGATTTGCGGCTATGCTAAATGTTAACTCCTGTCTTCAAATAGTATAACTTCAAATATACCTTGAAACTTACTGTTGTGTTGAATGACTGCATTATAATGTACGAGTATGTATTCTGTCTTAATGTCTGCAGCAATACGCATACTGCAAATCATCTTAAGAATTTGGATGAAGTCTTCTCTCATATTTGTGTCCCTCTTTATTTTGGAAATGACAGAGAATCAACCCATTTAATGTTGGTACAACAAAAATAAACATATAAAAACCCCAAATAATCGGGCTTCAATTATTATGTTACTTGTACATTAAGGTAACTTGCCCCGGAACAAAATGGCCACCAGTGAAAACATGATGATATCACTAAAATGTAGTCTGGTGGTCTTTTGACATAATACACAATCAAATTACTGTTATATAAGCTTTTAGAACCTGTATTAGTGTGTTTTGTTGCAAATATTGTTAAAACATGTCATTTCAGTTCTTGAGTTACTTACATGAAAAATATCCAATTTTTGTGCAAGTTTCCTGACAAAGTCAAATGATGAAATTATTCAAACTGGCACTTATTTACTAGTTCAATGTCTCCTCCAGATGCTCGACCATAGAAATAGTTGAGCTGTTCTTTCAATCTTACACATCAACAGTTTATAACACATCACTAAATTGTGAAGTCCACATGCTTGAGTTATGGTTTAAGGTAGAGCGCTATTGTCTTTGGTGGGTGGGTGCATGCTTTTTTTCAATTTTTATTTTTCCCTTTAATGTATACTGTGTTTGTTTTGGTCGGGATGTCATAATATTGTAGTATACTGACACTAATAATTCATGTAAAGAGAACTATAAATCAGTGAATTATTATAAAGAACGGATACATTTTGAAACATATTCTTGCTAGTTGACGAACAAAGACTCTGTGACAGATTCAGTGGAAATAAAGAAACTAAAACATAGTTAACACCATTATTAACATAATTTTGTTTAATTTTTCTGTATCAAATACATAATTTGAAAAAATATGTAAAGACAATAAGAGCGTCTTGCAGTATTTTATATGGCTTGGTAAACAAAAATTTTTACAACAAGAGTATGTTGATTATATGGTATAAACTATGTTTACGGTACTGCAGTATACTTTAAACCGCTGATTTTATCGATAATGAGTGGGAATGCATAGCTGAATCTTTTAGGCTGAGTTATAATACTTACAAAGAATATATTATAATTCATGTTTTGAAGGTTATTTAGTTTGACATCGGTTATAGGGTATATCCCTTTAAATGAATAATATCATATTATATAATTGATATGAAACATGAATAAAACTGAAATGAATTTCATTTACAATGTATCTAATACATACGTAATCATTATATCTTGATAGAACTAACTGCAACTTTCTCTTTTACAATTTTATGGAAAATGCTCTGCTATTTAAAATGCTATAATTGGTAACAAAGTGTTAAATTGATAAAAAAGAGTCAATCGGAACAGGATATCTTTATTTTAGATACACAAAGCAAGTTGATATGTTGATGTGCAAGAATTTGGACAATATTGTCAATGATAAAACAAAACTATAAGGGAGGCGCCTTGATATAGGGGTAGAGCGTCGGACTTCTAACCTGCAGGCAAAGGTTCGGATCCCGACCTCAGCATTTGGCCGCGACCTCCTTAATCCTTCTTCCGGTGCCGGAAATGACCAGACCTCCAGGAGACAGTCATCGAGAGTAGTAAATAAACTTCTACACTCGTTGTTAAAAAAATAAGTTTAAACTGAAACATAATTATAATCATGACTTGCTAAAAACCCTAATGCCCTTCTGGATTGCCTATGTGACTGTATCATTTACACATTCACAGACAATACATATTTAAGAGGATACAGAGCACTTGTTACATTGTTCCTGGTGAGCACTACACATACATCAATCTTATTAAACCAATACAAAGTAATTAATTAGTCTGGGCGTATATTCTGCTGACAGTTCTGTGAAACACTGCTTCTAACAAAGACATACTTTAGATATTAATTCTGTACAAATGTACCTCACTCAGCCGGGTCGTCTTTCAAAAATGGACCACAATGGAAATAAAGGAATTCACATTCCCTTTTTGTGATATCTTGTGTTTGTGGAAGACAGCATGATCCATTTTTGTGTAAGTTAAATTCAAAATTTTGTGTGTTTTACTTTAAATGAATTCTTAGTCTGTGCCAATGCTATGACAACTGTCAAACTTGACAAGTTTAGGTTTTCTTAAGCTTTGATTCTACCACATGTCAGATGAATAGTCATTTTTCATGGTGTACTAGTATTTTTTAAAAAGGCTTTTTCTTGTAAGTATGGCAAGACAGAATTTTAAGACACAAGTTATATATCTCTGAATTGATGAGACGAACGATTACCTTCATTATGGAGACATCATTTAGGTTCTTCCATATTTAACACCAATTTGTGATATAGTGGGACGAAAGCTGACATTAATGAAGGTTAACCGGTAGCTCTCAGACAGAAATAAACTAATGTAGAAAATTGTCCATTGCAACCTTTCTTGATTGTCGCGATAATGCATGAAAAATTAAGTCATTAGGGTTTGGCAATAGGGAATACCAGGAAAGAAGATTTATTAGTAAACAAGGAAGCAACGCCTACAGCTCTATCGATTGACATCAGACAAAGTGTCTTTAATGTTGAAGCCTCTGTACACATTACTGTTCCCTTAAGTATCATTTCTGAAATCTCTAAAATTGAAGAAACTTAAAGACAAGTAATATTTAACTAAATATCAATGTACGCCTTGTACATGTCATAACGTGGAAAAATAATGGCCTTCTGAAGCGTGATAGTTAACAACATTTAGAGGCGAATTAGCTCGTGATAAATGTCGGCAGAGTGCAATATTTAGTCCTAAATGAATTTTTTCTCATTAATCAAAACAAAGGCAAAATGTTGTTCCGTATATAAATATTTGTTACCCTTCCATGAAATTTCCAGCCATTTTATGGGTCATCGATCTGTAAATAAGCGAGCCACGCCAGCCATGTTGGATGCGTGTACAGTTCGAAAATTTACCAGTCACTAATACAATAAGTCACGTTTCAGTAACTCCTCTATGGTTGATATAAGCCGAATAATTATGTCCCGTGCTTTCATTGAAACTCTCTTCGTCTTTTGCTTACGTTCTTTGTATGCTGATTTTCGCCCTCAATTGGTGACGTCATACAAGGCGCCAAGTGGATATTTCGGCTAACAGGTGAAATAATCATTAACAAAATAATTGAACCTTTCTGTTTAAGACAAGAAAGGGTAATACAATTCTCATTTGGTTTTTGACGTAGTTTTTTTAAGATACGTTACCGCCTCGACATTATAATATAACCATTGCCTAAGGGCTCGGGTAATATAAATCTAGGCGGGTAATATATCCACATAAACGACGTCAAGAACACAGTGATGATCCTACGGCTTTGAATTCTGAGGGCATCTCGAACTCTAAGCAGCTATCTTTAGCCTTGAAACGGGTGGTGTAGAATTTTCTTTCTTTTTTATAATTGCATGTGTCTCTATGAACAGTTAACCTGCACAGACTTTGAGAGCAGTAAAATACCTGCACGCCAATGTATTTTTCTTGGAATTTCTTTGAAGGAACAAGCAATTACGGCGAGTAAAGAAACGCAAAACCGTTTATAACATCAATTTCAGTCGGAAACGGCCTAATAATATTCCAGTATTGCGAATAATGTAGTATTTTGGCATGCTATACTAAAATCTGAACCCTCCTTGATACTCCTGTGAAGTATCAGGTTCATTAGCCCAGGACTGACGAAGATAGGAACGTGTAAACTTGCACAGACGAGAAAAATGGCTAACTGGAACGACAGAGCATGTTTTGAACGGATAACTGTGAACGCCGAGCAACGCTGCTAGAGGAAGTTTGGAACGCCGAGCTGATGTTTTAAACAGTTTCGCGTTTCTTTACTCGCCGTAATTGCTTGTTCCTTCAAAGATATTCCAAGAAAATTACATTGGCATGTAGGTATTTTATTGCTCTCAAAGTCTGTGTAAGCTACCTTATCATAGAGACACATACAATAATAAGAAATAAAGAAAAGTCTACACCACTCGTTTAAAGGCTAAAAAAAAGCTGCTCAGAGGTCGAGATGCCCTCAGAATTCAAAGCCGTAGGATCATCACTGTGAAGAACCAAATAAGAATTTAGTTACTTTTACTCTATGCAGACACTCGGGACAATATTTGCTTTTAAACAAATATTGTATCCGGTATGATTTATTGATGTCTCCGTAACTTTGAAATAATACAATTTCCAAGAGAACTTTTTAAAAGGTTTTGAATTGGTACTTACTTTTCGATGACAATGTTAGTTTTTTCAGAACACGAAATCTTAGAAGTCTTTTCCTTAACTTCTGTCAAGGATCTGAAACTGGAGACTTTCTTTGAGATGAGCGTGCTTGTTGCCATTAGCAATAATCCCTAGATCCTCGTAATGTCTTAAAAGAAATGTTTTGTCTTGAACACAGTAATAACACTTTGACACTCTAATGAAAAATGGAAAAATTCAAACTTTCAGTTCTCACAGCGAACAGTGTATTATGAGGATTGTTCAATTATGAATGCATCTAGAACGTTATCTCGCTCAATAATGCGAAAATCAGGAGGAAATCAAGATTATTGGGTAGATAAACAAGTTAGCTTTACATTGGTAACACACCCATTAAAATCCGTTCATTTTAGCTGTGTCTATCACTCGCTAAACATTACCTACTCGTGTATACTAATACAAAAATGGTTGGAAGAAGGTCAGCGTACGCCGTTGAAATACGGTCCTATATTAAGAATCGTTGTATTCTTGGCATAGGGTGTAAAGACATTTTTGATGAAATATGTTGTTTATTGGCGTAATGAAATGTCTTTTTCGACATTATTCGTTTGTTTAAGAAATTCAAATGTGGGTTAGTTTCAACAGACTTTCAAGATCTGTGCTAGATGGATTCCCCATCTGTTGACAGATGAGCAGAAAAGAGCCCGTTTTGCAATGCGCGAAAAACAGTTTAAAATTATAATGCACGGTCTTTCGCAAATGTCGTCACTGGTGACAAGACATGTGTTCACTTTTTTGAGCCCAAACGAAAGATTCAGAACAAAATATGGGCAACCAAGTCTGGCAAAAGATTATGCATTGCAAAGCGGATCATGAGTGTCAAGAAGGTTAGGCATGCCATATTCTTCACAAATCAGGGTCCTGCAATTCAGGTTGCTGTACCTACAGGCAAATCCGTAAATGCGAAGTTTTACAAGACTAAAGTTCTTTGAAAACTGTCAGTTTGCTACATGACAATGCGTCATCGCACAAGGCGTCTATTGTACAAGACTTTCTGAAGCAGGAAAAGGTTGTTGTGCTCCCTCACCCTCCGTATTCGCCTGATATTGCCCCGTGTGACTTTAATTTTGTTCCCAGGGCTAAAACAAATTACCTTTCTGGTCAAAATTTGTCCAGCACAAACACCTCCGTTCTGCAATATTCCACTGTCTTCATAGTATACCTAGAAAAGGCTATGAAAACGCCTTCAAGGATTGAATTAGAAAACTGAAACTTTGCATATCTGTTGGAGGTAAATACTTCGAGGGGACAAAATAAAGTTTTTATTGAAATCTACCAAGGATACATTTTTATGTGCTTAGATGCATTGATATTTGAACATTCCTCGTATTCCATTATGAAAACCCTCTGTTTTTAAAATCAAAATACCGTATAGGCATACTGGTTGACCATGAATATACTACAGGTTTAATTCAGTGATTTTCGTCATTCAAAAGCTTATGCGAGAACGATACATCATGGAGCTTAAAGTCTGTGATGCGAATACGAGATCACCAGAGTCATTAATATTTCCTAACTACTTTCCTTTGTTGTTGGTTTGAAAATGATAATGATAATAAAAGCGCTATAAATATACTCTAATCTTTAATTTCCGATACTGTTATCCCAGTTATTCATAATAATTTTTTTATTTCTGTCAATATAATACACTAATAATTGTGTGTAAACCTATTTTTCAGTATTTGTTTTATTTATAACATTTCAGTTTAAGCTCATACATTATACATAAAAGCAAGTAATTATGCCCTTAGGAAGGAGAGCTTTCATATATAACCCTACTTTCTTTTATGCATATTCTATTTTCAAGCAAGTTTTCTGATATATTTGAGAGAAAGAAAAAAGTTTAATTTCACATGATTATACATTTAACGCATCGGTTTATCTCTGTTTTATAGATTTCTGGGTAGCAACTAGTAGAGTATAGTGTACCAACCAGATTTTTCTAATCAGTTATTTTTACATACATTCTTACTTAAACATTTATACCGAGTGACATATATAATGTTTAAATGTATACTAGTGTTTGCTGACTAGGTATCTAAAGTATGACGCTAGCAGAGCTAGAATGCAGACTAATTAATTACTATGTATGGGTTCAATGACACTGATACGTGTTAACTCTCATTCATTAACAATGTGTCTGCTATTGCTCTTACCTTCCCCGAATATCTATTGACTGTAAACTGCATTTAAATGCAACTATTACAAATTAAAGTCATCAAGGGTTTTAGATACTTTGCAGATCGTCTTGTAATGTACAACAATGTTTCAAGATAGAGGTAACTGTTACGTATTCATATCAGTTGTGCTACTATATGCTTACTTTTACAAATAATTGCGATTTTTTTTCAAACATTTCGATTCGAAGCCATAAACTTCTTATTAATGACACTGGATACACCAAATTGAAAAAAACAACAATAATATACAGTCATGTTTTTAATATGGAAGGTTATGTTTACAGAATTTTGGATATTTTATGAGTATATATATTTGGGTGCTACGGAATTTAGGAAACATTTTTTCTTGAAATCCTATAAAATCTTGCATAAAACGTATAGATCTAGTCGTATACCAATTCATGTAAAACGTTTTTTTAAGTTCCTCTCTCGAAATATATATATCTTTAAACATGAAGGAAACAGATAACATAACGCATAAGGTCTTCACCTCTGTATGCTATATGTGGGAGGTGCTCTATGTCTATTCCATTTTCTTTATTTCCCCTGTTCTATTGATTTGCACATATAACTGAAATTATAATCCACCACTGCCATAAGTAGAATTACATCGTCTAGTTTACATTCACATCTGACGCTGGTTTTTCTAATAGTCAAATTTTGAACAGATTTATTCTTCATTTAGTTTAAATTATGCACCCATTAAGGGTAAAAAGTTTATTCTTTGGTAGCCCAGTACTTCCTTGGTATTATTACATGCCACATGCACAATAAAGTTACCGGCAAAGACATTACATGTGATACAGATAAATGTTATCAAAATGATTACTGAGCAGCCCTTAACCTTTTGATATACCAGATACAAGTGGTATTCCATGTTTTTCACTGACGTAACATTTTGCACATTTCAAAATGAGCCAAAGACTTGACCTATGCACCTTAAACATTCTGTTATGTTTGTGGCATCTATCCCTGTGACAAGGTTTGAAATGTCAATGTATGACTATAACATTCTGATAACAGACATTAGACATATTTAGAGGTGAAATAAACGGTTTCTAGTTCACATTGAGAGGTGAAATAAACGGTTTCACGGTTTCTAGTTCACATTGAGAGGCGAAATAAACGGTTTCTAGTTCACATTGAGAGGTGAAATATACGGTTTCTAGTTCACATTGAGAGGTGAAATAAACGGTTTCTAGTTCATATTGAGCGGTGAAATAAACGGTTTCCAGATCATCTTGAGAGATGAAATAAACGGTTTCTAGTTCATATTTAAAGATTGCGTCTTTATTTCGGTTAACGGTTAATCGGTTATCTACTTAATGTGTTTCTAAGCTATGCTTTCGTTCATAACGATCAAAACTCTAACCACAATATATTGTAAGATTGCCTTTGTTGTTTAACAATCACTGTTAACAACTGTTTTTTAAATCAAAGCATATGGAAGCACTAATGGTATAACCTGGTTTGGATAATGTGACAGTGACGTAACAGATACATGTGTACACAAAAGTTTACAAGCATTGCATAAACAGGTAGAACATGTATAAAGGAAAGGGATATAGCCTTATAATTACTTGAACATTCGATAGAATGGTGCGTTGGCGCAGTGGGTAAGGCGCTGGGTGTCTACATATGGAAATTTTATGAACTGGTTCGATCCTCATCGAAGCTTAATATTTTTTCCATTTAATTATTTCAGTATTACTTCAGATAAAATCTCAATTGTGTAGATATATGTTTTTTCAATGTTTTTAGATAAAACAATAACAGTATATGAAAGTCAAAATACTGAAACTTTAAACGATTCTATATTCATTTCAAGCTCGAGCATTTCGTGCTAACTGGCATCATGTACATTGAACTAGTCTACTAGACCAAACTTACGATTATTTGTCCAAGACAATTCTTCAGCAAGTAATGAAGGTCCATTGTTCCTTTGAACTGTTGCTGTTTGATGAATTGTCAAATAAAGGCAAATTTTGATCTTCATTAGATAGATACTGTGTGATTTGTTCTTAGCACAATCAGAAAAAAACATGAATTAAAACGATTATAGAAGTAAACATACAATGAAACAAAAAAGAAGAAGAAATAAAGTAAAACTATCTTAGATCTACTGAGAAAAGAGAGTAAAAATTTGAATGTACACGCCCCTATATGAACTCCTGTTCGACACAACCAAAAGAATCAAGAACCGGAGTCGTAACCTATTGCACTATAGTGACATCGACTTATGTAATGTACAATATAATATATATTGACATTAATTATGCCTAGTGCTCTCCATAACATGTGTACCCGATAAAAGTAGACTCTTCTGTTGCGTCATTGTAAAATTATCCTAACCGGACAGTACTTGTTCCAGACGGGCATAAATATTTCAAGGTACTAACTAATATTGCATATCCTCGTGCACTATAGTCATCAAATGCTCGATACTATCTACTTAAAAATGATGTATGTATGCATATATTGTGTTTGAATATTTTTTTAATTTTATTTATTTATTTCAGTACCAAGTACCAAGGATAACACAATATAGAGCAAGCTCTTATTTCCATTGTGGTCCTTTATTTTAGAGAAAGAAGCAGATACAAGGGAATCCGGGTACCAGACCCTAGCTCTTTTACGAATAGACCCCTTGGTTCTTTTCTACGTGCCCGGTCTATAGCACCGATACACGCGAGACTACCTCTGGGTTTCTAACCAGTTCATCTCAGATAGGTGGGAAACACTGAAAAGCGTTTCTGAAATATCCAGTGCCTCGGCCGAGAATCGAACCGGGGACCTCCGGATTGGTAGTCCAGAGCGTTAACCACTCGGCCACCACACCACCTTTTTAATATATTGATGTATATCGATTCAGAACCGTTGTAAATCCAAACATATTAATTGGATACATTTGGTTCAGTCATAAACCAACATGCACTCCTACCCATATCAAACTGAATTACCAAATATTTTCAGAATATTTAATATATATATATAATAATTATTTAAAGAAAAATTAGTAAATGCACGTTAAAAAGTATTCTAACGATTGTATATTAAATACATTACTCCCTACTATAATTAGAAGTTTCGCTGTTTATGCATTGTCATCACTGGGGAATCCTTTGTCAGCATTGCGACAGTCACTTTTTCCCTCTGCCTGTCTGCAAATAGCATAGTGGAATTGCTGCATTCAATTTGTCAGTTACTAATGTGTTTTCTCTCGAGCAATATTAACAGTTATTTTCATCTGAAAAGCACAGTCTTAAGCTAGACTTCCTAATAGTTTTCCTGACCACCTATTGCTGTAGTATTTGTGCGGTCGATGTAACTGATGAGGATGATTAAGGCCTATTGTCAGAAATTACTTTATCTCGTCTATCTTTATATTCTCATCTTACTTTCTCATTACTTAATGTTGCATTTAATTAATTCCTTTAACTTAATGCCTTTATATCGGGATATCGTTTAAAATGAGTCAGATGCAAATAAATCTGTATAAAACACTGCAGGTATAGTAAGATACCGTGATACATTGTTCTTCCAGCATTTTTTCTTATAACAACCATTCCTCTCAAATTCATAGATTATGAAAATATTATAGCAACCCTAATACCAATGTCACTAATGTACATGTATTAGACTATCTCTGGTAATTGGTAATTAGCTATGCAAACATGATGTTCGGCAACACTTTGACATCTTAATCAGCGGGAGAAATTCAGCTTAAACGAAATAGATAATTTTGAACGTACTTATTACCGATTCTATTAAATTTTACTATATCTCGCTACAATGAATACCTCAGGCAACATGTAGTTTAAGAGAATTTGAGTAATGTCTTTGGAGCATGATTGGCATTATACGGCTTTGAAATTCATTCTGATGGAAATGTTTCTGTCATATTCCGCAACAAAAGAAACCCTTTGAATTCATGGTGTTTCTGTTTGCAAAACCTTTAAGTTCTTGACAGTTACCATGGAGATTTGAATGTATAATGTGCGTCTTTGATCTAGTATTTTGTTTTTGTGTTTTGTTTTACAAAACACGGATTAGAGGTTTCGTAAACTGAAATCTTACTTAAACTGTCTTAAATAAAATGGACTACGTAATTAGCAGTCAATTTAAATAATCTGGACTCTTGTGGCTTGGTTACGAATGGATTTTTTTAAAAGAAGCTATTCATGATAAAAAGCTTACGAAAACTTGCCTGAGATATAGTCTAAGTTTGATATTCGTTTGTGTGTCTGTGTGTTTATTGTTTGTCGTTACTAAGTCTTACAGTGATTTCAATTCTGAAATAGAAGGTTCATACATGAAAAGATCTGTAATATGCTCTCTGATTAAAATAATAGTGATTTTTGCATTCAATTTGTTGATGCCAAATTCTGTCAACTGTATGAAATATCCAAAGATGCAGAAAGAATATTCTTAAAATACTGACAAAACAATCCGAAAAACGAACATATCACTTTCTAAACCTACAAAGTGTGTGATTAAATTGTTAAGAAACTTATATCGTCTAGACTATATGCTGCAAAATGTAGTTTATCTCGTAACGGGAAAATCTACCTAATATCAAATACAATATTTTCTGACTTAAAATGAACAATGTAAATGGAAATATTATTTAGTAGCGGTAACCTTAACACATTTTAATTTGACTGAAAGCTATTAGTACAATGATTTTACTGATGGTTTATGAGACATCGGTTCAATTAATTAAAACTTTAAAAAGTGACCAATTCCTTACTTTTGACAATATGTCTCCCGTACAAACGTAAGTCTTGCATTGGAGAAAGCAGCAAATTTCTAAGATTGAATATAATCTAAAACATTAAGAGATATAGAATGAAACTGGTGCCCTGTGAATGTAAACCAGTGACATCCTTTTCATTATTTTCAACAACAAATAATACAACTGCTTACCATGATCAAGTTTCAGGAAAAACCTCATTAATGTACCATATTTCTTTTAACTTGACGGCTTAGCAAATCAACAGGATTTATTTTTTTTACTCACATATTACATAGTATGAGAGAAGGGAGATACTATCGTGTTACTTAATTTAGCACTTTTTCATTTTCATCTCTCAGCCATTATGTAGTGACACCAGTATCATTCAGTCTTGAAGGATGACTCTATCACATAAGAGAAACAATTATATGCACATAAATAATTAATTAATTAATCATTGTTGTTGTTAACAATGAGATGAAAATAATATGTACAGAGATACTCATATCCTTTTTTACAAAAAGGGTCGTCGCTTCGTTGATTAAATGAATAACTATTTAATCGAAATAAAAAGCCTTTATGGAAGAGAAAATTGAGAGGAAGCCGAATGGAGAATAAGGATAATTGACGTGAAACCTCAAAGCCGCGACAAACTGATTTTAATGACATACTAATGGTCGCATAGAAGTAAACAACTTTTTATGACAACTAAAAATAGTTGTTCTTGCAATACGTTATAAAGGCACATCAAACAGTTGTGGAAATGCAAATGCATGCACAAAGTGATTTGGAATAAAGATTATCATCCGAAGCCTCTGTAGCAAGGTTCATATAATACAAAACAAAACCTGTATCAAAACCGATGCAAAACACAAATCTTATTATCTTTACGTCATATTACAACTTACCGGCAGTTTGCTTACTTAATCTAGACTGAAAATTGTTATTGTATCTGTAAAGATTAAAGTATTTTTAATTTTAGGTTGTTATTATTTTTTCACAGAAATATGTTTGACTTGAGGGAGAAAACTGTATTTCCGCCCGATGTTGAAAGTAGTCTGATCATTCTCTGAATTAATGTTGACAGTAATCAAAGTTATTCCAAGCGAAATTCAATCAAATAAAAAAATTCTAACCAAAGGTTTGTGATTAAAGCGGTTAGGTTTTGTTGTTAGAAAGCAAACAGTTCGTTCGGTAGTGGATTTTTTATAACATTCATTGATTAAATGTATTGATTGAAATGAACTTGTGAGAAAATGCCCACTTGTTGCGTTTATGTAATGAATATAATTTGTGTTTGTAAAGTGTCTGTTTACAAATGAATTTTGAATTGTGAATAAAACCCTTGAAAATTGGAAAGGACCATAATATTGAATCATTACTTGCACTCACAAATCGCACTTTACTGACAATTTTTAAGCGGAACGCATGTGGATATAGTTTGGCCTTGTCTTTCCGTCCGTCAGTCCGTTGCCATGCAGAAGACACGGTTTAATTTGAATATAAAACTTAGTATATACACGTTGGTGTAGAGATATGCGGACATGAACATTTCACATAATTATGTTGAAGTTATGACTTTTAGTACTTTTCTTGTTTTTTTATACAGAAAGGCTGGCTAAAATGGTTGTACATATTTTGTTTCTGTTTACAGTAATAACCACTTCATTACTCTATCATGCTTGAATAAAGATATTCTTTATATACATATTGTATAACATTTTAATTGAAACGAAAGACCAAAATATCATTTGATTTATCACAAATTGCATTTATGGCTTAAAGTGACATTATGCGCATCTTACTGCACATAGTGTATTTTTTGGTGATAGTTTTTATAAAAGCAATTTTTGGTTGCTATGCATTTAAATGTGATAACTTAATGATTATGCCGTATTAGTATTTGAAATTGATGCTCAACAAAATAAAAATATCGGGCTTATAAAATAATAGTTTGTTGTTGTTGTTGTTGTTGTTAGAGGTTTCGGCTGTGGAAGGAAGCAAATCCTGCATGCAGTTGTTTTTTCTAAAAAGACTCTCCCAGTCAAAATAAGAAAAGTAGTATTTGGAAAGTTATTATTTGTACTAGTAGCGGGAAGAGTTTGGTGTATTGGGTTAAAAACTATTATTTCCTCTACCCTTTTGTACACAAACCTATTTCAGCCGAATTTTTACTTGAAAAAAAAAATGCGCATAATTCCACTTTAAACGCCAATGTTACAAGAAAATTGTCTCTTCAAAAATAAGGCCCCTTCTGTTCTTTCAATACCTTTTATAACACTCGTATATCAATGTTTCCCTTTTCTGGTGAATATAACATCATATTCAATGCCGCACGAATCCATAACTGTATAATATCTACATGTAGTTTATAAAAGCACTGCTACTGCTTAGTTCGATATTTATACTAAAACTAAAGAAAAATACAGAACACAGTTGTCATGTGATGATCGCTAAACGGCAAATTACATATACTGGTACTTGTATAGCCTATCATCATATAGTCTATAATATAAGTCAAATCCATTCATACATATTAGTTAAAATTGACTTATGTTTACGCATGCAGTGGCGTAACACATTGTTTTAATACCCTTCCATGAAATTTCGATCCGTAAATATATATTGATATTTACAGGCAAGCCGGTAATATACACTTGACATATCCCGTTACTGTACCCCATGCTAAACGTGAGCTTGTTCGTCGCGTAAACTACGTCAATGTATAAGTCAGTGCTGTTTTGTTACGTCACGAAGTGACATTGAGTAATCATACGGGGATTTGAAGATACGTCTGAAGGTCTGCTTACGTTCAGCCGTTAAATAAATGAAACATAAAGGGAATCTTTCAATGATTAAGACAGGGAAGAGTAATGAAATTGTTTTGTTGTTTTTGACGTGATATATGGGGATATATTACCCCCTTCGGCATAATATTACCCGTTAGGCGACGTCAATGTATAAGTCAGTGCTGTTTTGTTACGTCACGAAGTGACATTGAGTAATCATAAGGGGATTTGAAGGTACGTCTGAAGGTCTGCTTACGTTCAGCCGTTAAAATAAATAAAACATAAAGGGAATCTTTCAATAATTAAGACAGGGAAGAGTAATGAAATTGTTTTGTTGTTTTTGACGTGATATATGGGGATATATTACCCGCTTCGGCATAATATTACCCTCGCCTAACGGCTCGGGTAATGCAAGTCTAGGCGGGTTAAAGATATCCCCATTTACCTCTTCAAAATCCAAATAACATATGCATGTGTTATAAATCTTTTCGAGAAACATATTGATTGGATATATATGGTTCAGTCTTGCATTTTACATGCAGTTATAATATCAAATATATCAAACAAGTTTTAGATATACTGTAGTCAGAATGCCAAATAATATATACCTTGAACACGTACGAAGAATATTCATTAAAGGCTCTTTTAAAATTAATGTAATTGTATACTTTCTCCGCTGAAATCTCAAATCAGTTTGATGCCAGAATTATTAAATCCGTTAGATCAACTTATCCACACATGCATGCACATTATGTACACCATTTGCATAAATTGCGCATTGTGCTGTTGATTTTATTTCGAAGAAAAAAAACATCTAACCAGTGTAGGGTCTGTAGGGTCCGAACATACGACCTTCTGCTTACAAGACAGATGCTCTAACTAGCGTAGCTTACCGGGCTCCTGGTTACCCAGAAGCCTTGAATCACTACACTGTCACCTGAAACCGTGTCTAGATCTGAGTCAGTCTATGTATTTTTTGAAATATAATGGAATATTGTTGCATTCTTTAACATGTCTTGATTTATCAGTTCTTTATGTATTTTCCCCGAGCAATATAAACAATTATTTTTGTCTGTAAAACACAGTTTTAGTCAGACTTCCTAATCGTTTCCGTGACAATGTATTGCTGCCCTAAGGTCAAAACATATTTGTTCGGTCGATGTGACTGAAGACGGATATTAAGACATATTGTCTGTGTTTACTGTCACCCATGTATCTCCATAATCAGAACATACGTTCTCAATTTAATAATGCAATTAAAACAGAAAAGAAAATTATGAACGAGATTGCAATGGATTGTGTCCAGTGGGCTTAGAATCTTCCTTCTTAATGAGATGTTTCTATCATATTTCACAACAGAAAAATCCAATGGGAATTGAAGTTCTCTTTCTTTTAAATAGACACATATCATGGAGATTTGAATATGCTTGTTTCAAATAGTATGGGCGTCTTTGAGTTTATCTTGTGATAATAAAAACACAGCATAATCGTAAACTCTGACATTAGCTTTAAAACATGAATTCTGCAGAAAAGGAGGAAATTAGTATTTATATAAAGACGCGTAGTTCTTTGAATATAACAGGTAAATATATCCTGAAAGAAGTTACAATATTTATAGTGATTCTTCTACTCCCAAAGCCACTGTTTATAGGAGAGTAAGTAAGTGTATTTGATAAGGGAGAATTTA
The DNA here is from genome assembly GCA_022818135.1 of Saxidomus purpurata. Lineage (NCBI taxonomy): Eukaryota > Metazoa > Mollusca > Bivalvia > Venerida > Veneridae > Saxidomus > Saxidomus purpurata. The sequence goes on from JAFMSR010000001.1 coordinate 35,605,556, forward strand.
GAGTTAAAACCTACCTGGTGTAGGGCGCCTGAAAACTTAATTGTCTTGTAAGAACATTGCAGCTGAAGAAGCCATAGTACCAGGCGACCGGACACTATACAGTTTCTCAGACTTTCAGTGGGTATTCCATTGGCATTTGAACTTTGACAAGAGTAATTGGTACTCTGACAAAACATTAAAAATCATCAAAACTATATGCAAGGTGGGTGCCCCGCCTTCTAGATTAAAGAGAAAAAGGCCTAAAGGGTGAAGTTGCAATGCTAGAAAAATGACAAGAAAAATAGAGTATAGCAAGATGAATTCAAAGAAATTCACATATTAACAAGTTAAGTGGTATCTGTCTTATCCACCATGATAACGCATCTGCATACAAGAGCAATATTGTGCTGCAGTTTCTGTAGGCAGTCAAACAAATGCATCATACTCTATCATACTCGACAGATCTGGATCCCTATGATTTCTTTTTTTTTCCTATACTGAAAACGATGTTTGCTGGGCGTCGCTACAGCTCCACCAGCGCTAGAGTAAACTCTGTACCAAGGGCGGACTTCTCTTTGCCTTTCATGGATGAAAAACTGCTTCCTGTTAAGGACGAATATGTTGAACGATTGATAAAAGAAATTAACTTAAGTCTTATTTTCTAAGGCCAGTCTCAAAACTTTGTAATGAATAGTAGTCTTCATTCAAACAAAATACGGCCTTTATACTGAAAATTATACAGGAAAGCATGCAGAAAAGGAACACTAATGAGCAGCATTAAAGTCGCAACAAACTGATATAAATGACAGAACTAGGGATGCAGGAATGTGGAAAGCTATTAATGAAAACTAAAATCATTTCTGTCTGCATTTGATGTAAGATTACACACGAAGAGAAATGGAATATAATTAATATGCCGATAAGCTATTCGAAGCATCCCTTAAAATATATAATTTGCAAAATTAACAACCCACTTCCATTTGAATCAAACTGTTCGCCAAAATACATATTCAGTCTGCACCAATAGCATCATATTACTTCCTTGTCAGAATTTTTGTACGGTTAAGGGTTATGATAAATGATTAGTTACCATAATATCTGACTTGAAAATGTAATTTAACGTATACAGATTAGGATATTTGAAATATGAAGTTGTTATTGCTCTCGATCTTTTACAGGAATATTTTTTGACCTGCGAGAGAAAATTGCATTGCCGCACGATGTTGAAAGACGTCTGATCATGCTCAGAATTAATGTAAATAACGATCAAACTTTTGAAAGAGAAATTCAATTAAACTGAAACATTTCTAAACATGTTTCGCAAGATTTTGTCAATTAAAATAGTAAAACGTTTGGTCTTTAGAAATGAAACAGATCGTGTAGATTGCAGTAAACGTTCAAATTTATGGATTTGAAAAAATGTGTGGGAAATTGTGCACGTGTTTTGTTTATATAGCGAATGTAATTAAGTTGTTTGGAAGGAGCTCTTTACAAATGCATTTTGAAAAGCAATAAAAAGAGATCGAAATATTGAATCATTACCAGCATTCCAAAGTCACTACTTTCAAGATAAGCCGAAACCGACTGGATATAGTTTGAACGGTCCACAGCCATATAGAAAATGTGATTAGAGTATTTAACTCAGCAAGATCAGATTTCTTTACAGATATTTCAGTGATGACCCCTAATACATTGTTTTGTATATTTTATATAGAAACTTAAAATTCGTGTTCTCTACTACAATTGTACCTTGTCATCAGTTTTATTTCTTCATTTAACGCAAAAAAATCACTTTATGACTCTCTGCCTTTAGATCATGCAAGAAACTTGCTCTTCTATATAATTATTTTAGATATCCTGTTATTTAAGATCAATAGTTGCCGAACATCGCCTTATAGCTCATACAAAATTGCCAAAGGAAATTAATTATTTTCAGAAATAGGGTTCCCATAGATTTTATTAAAGTTGGAATATTAAAAAAAAACTTATTTAAAACTGAAGACGATCCTTTGCATGATGAGACCACCGGTAGGGTGCAGCCGGTCACTCTGTGCTGGTTGAGAAGTCCTGGGGGTTGATGTTTTAACGGCTCCTTATCCTAAAGCTGTTCGGCAAGTGATACGACTTCAACGGTTTTGAGTTTTAGTAACGTCTTGAATATCTCGTCACATGATGTTTCTACAAACACTATACAAACCATTCTGAAAGCAAATTATATGAGACGTTTAAATGATTATGCATAGCTAATTATATACAGTCCTAATTACATATACATGTATCTTTTCAAAAAGATAGCTGATGGGCATTACTTTGTAAAAGCAGATATAATGTTTAACCAATGTAGCGCTTTGTAGTTATTTTGGATCAGCTTTTATACAAACTGATGTTTCTTCACATATTTTGTTGTAAAATTCTAAACACTACATCAAAAATACGTAAATGTTTCATTCTTCCATTTTTTTATCAGATATACATTGTTATAAACGAATTATTTTTTTCTCTATCTTTGTCTACAGTAGGCATAAGGAAATATCCGTTTCATCATTCAGGACTTCGTTTAATATGGCGTTGTATATGTAGTATTTATTGCTCTATCTTTTATTCAGTACAATCTAAAGTTTTTCCAGTCAGAGCTGTAGCGAAGGCGTAATGAATAATTTATATCATCAATCTAATAGCCTTAACTGAACATTTCTAGACAAGGACTTAAAAGCGGTGTGTGAAATGTTTCTTTCTTGTAACTAAATATTACAGAGATGTATAGCATTGTATTGTGTCAATTAACCGACTACAACTGTTAAATAAGACAGATATCATGACATTCCAGAGTAAAATATTTAAAACGTATTATAGTTATGTTTTTTAAATATCTATGTACAATTCATTCACTTCGATGTAGTATCAACTATGAAGACGGCCTTCTAGTATAGGTAAATGAAAGAGTGGTATTTCCTAGCTCTTTAGAGTAGATCGCTCTATTTAGCCTCCAGTGTTAAAAAAGCAAAAATATGGATATATGAACATTCGAACAATGCTTTCAAAATGCAATTTAACAAATGTTCAAACTCAAAACTACAGTAGGATAAAATGTCTATGTAACTTTTTCAAGCGCGTTTTACAATGGTGGTACATTTATATTCTTATTAAATAATGAATAACAATATCTGAATTTTCTTTATAAACCGAAACGTAACGCGGTCAACACCCCTATGCAATTACAATTTTCTAAAATGTAAAACGATAAATGATTATGTATGTACACTACCCATTATGTCCTACACAATATGCGTTTTTTATATATACAAATGGACGCCTCCTAAATGCGCTCCTCATTTCTGTAAAACACGTGGTGCCTAAAAACAGTCCGAAAGTAATAAAGATAAGGACAAATTCATTTCAAAACATGACAGTCTCATTTTCAATAAATTGTCTAGCAGTTATAACTTCATTTTGTTGGAATACGATTTCACCATATCAGCCAAATCCATCTAGACATAACATAAATGAATAATAGTAACTCACTGAGAGGAAGAGAATACATAGAATTTTGCAGACGTTTTAACTGAAACGACCGTAGTTGGATAGCAACGAAACGTGATCACAAATCATGATATCGTATTGGTTGGCTATTGCATATGAAATCCTAGTACATTTATGATCAGTACCAAACTGTGCTTGAACTTTCAATGTTTGTCCATTAAGTCCCTTAAAGTTTTAAGCTTTAATGCATATTCAAGCAGTATCATTTTTACACACTGTTTTAAAAACACCATTACGAACAGTTCTGATAATCTATCTTAATAATTATTCTGAATGGACACTGTCAGACGTAGAAAGGTCAAAAACAAGTTACCCTCGGGACGGATATTCCCATCCCCACCTGGAGTCAACGATCTATTATTTTTCTTGCATACAATTTGTCTACAAATAATAGCTTAAAAATCTATAACTAATAACTTACATTTATACGCTTTTTTATAGAAGCGTATGAATTTACGCATTTAGTCATAAAAGTAATTCATTAAGACATTGTTTAGAGCACGAGAGTCATCTTACACTTTGGGTGTAAGATGATTTTTTCCGGCACTGGTAAAAACTTCAGATATCACGATTTGGTATGCAAGAAATTATGTGCCCTTATCAAGTTCTAATGGCAGTAAAGATTTTTTTTTAAATGTACAAATACCAATAGAATACCAAGATATTTGTCAATTTCACATAAACATCATATATGAATAACCACACATTCATCATGATTACTTGACTTGTCACTGCTGTTTTAGGTGGAAATAACATACACATAGAGTATGTAAACAACACATGCTGACACAACACAATTAATCCAATTTCCGTTATAACTGGATGTGATATTAAACTTAATTTCAATCATATTTATTACTTTCTTTCAATCATATTTATCACTTGACTGATAGGTTATTTATATCCTTCTTAGTGTCAACTTAAGTACTTTGTCTACCAAATCGTTTACAAAATGACATAGACTAAACAGAAAGGCATTGAACATCAATGCTTTCACTTGATTTTGTTATAAACAACCTGATCATTATATATGCAAAGGTGCATTCTCACAAAGAAAGACTGAGCCCTGCGCATGCTGAAAACTACATTTAGTTTGTTGCATTCGATAAACACATACCTCTATAGTTATGACTATAATAGATTGACAGGAACTCTATACAAATGCTTGCAGCAACGATGCTACTGGTTCATAGATTAGTATAGCCACTTATAGCACTTATATGGCCTTCTTACAGATGGAAAATACCCAAAGATTATCAGGTATAGGGGATATGCTTTTGAAGTAAAGGATTAATATTGAATCTGTTACAGAAAATGCTTTTATTGATAATAAAATAATAAAAATGTTTGAAAGCAGTACACACAATTCAAAAGATACAGGTAATAATACTTCAGTACTGACAGCTTAGTAAAACATCTTTACATGGTCTCTCATTGGTAGGGGATAAAACTGGCACGCGCGAGATGCCTATTCGACGTATTTAATGGAGTTATAATTATTGTCGTGTATTTATAACTCAAAGGATGTGATGGCTAAATGCATATGAACTACGGATTTGTTATTAATAAGACATAACATATTTAGGTTACAAGATACAACTATGCGTACCAGATCGACAGTTGACAACATCGATTAAGCCCAATGTTTTATTCATTGCAAACAATTGAGTTTCCAAATATATTTGAAGGTGCGTGTCGAAAGTCTGCAATTCAAGACTTCAGCTACAATTGTTCTGACATTTTTCAGAAAATATTAGGAAATACCACGTAAAATGTGAGTCCATCAATAATATTGTAGTATTTTGGGCGCGTTTTACATAATTCATCTCTAGCCATAGGATATATTTGTAAAATAGATTGCTTTTCCGAGACGATTCGACTCTGCTTTTCAGGGTTGTTTTTGTGATTTGAAGCTTTTTCCTGAGGAAACAAACAGACATAATTTCTAAACAAGACATTATACTAGTATTCTAATACAATTTTAATAACTACAGGTAGTTGTGTTGAAATTATTCTGAGTTTTTATTACTTTTGATAGTGAGGAATCCATTGATTTATTACTATTTCGTAATAAAGCTTCAATATGTAGCGTCCAAACACAACACAAAGATCACACATTTTCAGACAATCGAGGCTACAAGATTTTTACAAGATGTATAAATTTGCTATTTTTCCTGGCATCGCGTCATATCTTTCGTAATAATAGAATTATGTTTAATCAGAGTATCAACAGCAGTTTGGAGAGTAACACAATCTTTTACACTTTGTGTCTGTTTTTCACGTAAGTATGACAAGCAAAGGGTGTGCAATGATGTGATTTGCTAGAAAAATCGACAATAAAATGCACTTATCTTTCCGATGTGCCAGACGTGTCATGGGAGTTATTGTACAGGATCAGCTTAAACCGAGTTATGTTTTTTTTCTAATGTAAGTTTCTGGGCGACAATTTGCAGCCTTCGAATTGCGCTATGTAGTACACAGGATTCCAGATATCGTTGTACGTCATGCACGTCATATAAAACGTGACACGAAATAGTGCGTTATAGTGACTTTACGTCACTAATGTAACACATACACGACGTCGCTTATTTAAAATGTGACATGACATCCAGTAAATTGTAAATCAAAGGAAAACTGTCGATTGATATGTAATGCGGGTGTATCTTTGTCGTTGACTGCATAGTGCAGGATTTCATTTTTTGTTACTTGTATTTCCTATCTTTCCGATATGTCCTAAATGTAACCCTGTCCGGATTTTCTTCAGTTTTAATATTACTTTCCCAGTTTCGGATCTATGCTGAAAATAATTATATGATTTGCATTTTAACCAAACAATTATATTTTACTTATAAAAACAAAATAATATCAAACAGGGGGGGGGGGGGGGGGAAAAAAGGGGGGGGGGAAAAAAGGGGGGAAAAAAAGAAGGGAAAAAAAAAAAAAAATATATAAAAAAAAGGGGGGAAAGGAAAAAAAAAAAAAAACCCCCAAAAAAAAAACCACAACACCCACAAGTGCACACCACCAACACACACATATATTGTATGTGATTGAATTCAATCAGATGATAGCATTACTTTGTTAAACCTATGACAATGGTTGGCAGTTTGACTACATATTGACTTTTGACTTGTATTGTTTTTTTGTTTGTTTTTTTAGGTGGAATGTAATCTTGAAAATCTAGGATATACGAAAGCATTAAGAAAGTGTAATCGTTTTATTTCAAGATTACAAGACATGGTGTAAATACAGGCTTTTCTTCTTTCTATATGTGCCTTCCGAAGTACAAATCTATCTCGCATTGGCGAGTAAATGTTACTAACTGCACTAGTGTGTTTGAAAATCCCATATAAAGATAAGCTGTTTCATAATTATTAAGCTTAAACTTTCTTTACGGCTATCAGTCCTGCACTCCATTCGGTTTCATGTGGATTGGGGTCTACACTTACGGTAGATCGCCAATGATGAAATTTTATTTAGGCTGAGGAACAGTGCGAACTACCTTAAACAATGAGAAAGAACGATAAAGTAAATATCAAAATACGGTGTAAGCCTAGCATTGAAAAGGCACAAAGTAACTATGTCAAAATTAGGTATTTTTTAAGAGATTTCGGGATATCCAAAGCGGAAGCACAGAGAAAATATAAACCCCAGGTTACTGAACGGCAATAAATAAGGATTATAGCAAATCTACAATCTAATTGCCAGGAAAGCAAAGATAAATTCTACTGATCTTCTTAAATGTTTTAATCATATTATCCGGTAATTAAGATGTTCTGTGTAATTATAGACAGACAAATGTTTTGAATTTTAACTAAAATTGGATTGTACAATTCATGAACTTAAACGTGTTATAATCTAAGGAATGTCTTTCAATTTTATTTGTTAATGAAATGATGTTGGCTAAAATCAAACAATGAAATGCAGTTTGTTGATCGGATGTTCATCTGATCTGAGGGAATTCACGCAATTGCACAATCTAACAAATATTTGAAAAGTAAATTAAATTTTCTAAAACAATATGCTTGTGCACGTTAGAAAAAAATGTATCTGTTTCAATGGGCTTGAATACTTTTCTCTTGACAATAATTTTATATTGAAGTAGCCCACAGTAGCGAAAACAATTGTCATGAACAGTTTCCTAAAATGGTTTATGATGATACAGGGCATAGAGGGCTAAAGCCTCGCTCAACTTAAGCTTATGGACAAATTATGAGTGCTTATACACTACGGTAAAAAATGTAATCGTTCTATTTTGTCATTTTTGCGAGGCGCGTTTACCTGGACTGGGCATTTTAATGTTATATGTGTTTCAGTAAATAACGGTATACTATAATACATGTATGTAAAAAGTCAAACAGAAATTATTCATTCGTGTATGAAATTTTAAAACGATAAATTTTAATGGTACTAACTTGATATAAAATGTTACGCGGCAAATAACACATGATATAATAAACTTTATAATTAGTTGCTGAATTTCCATTGTAGGTAGTAGGCTAATCAAACCAAAATGCAAAATTCAGTAGTTTAATTTCATTTTTCTTCGTATATCACATTAAATATCAATATACATTGTATATTATAAAATGCATATTTCGCACTCTTTTTAAACCTCCGATGACAAAGGAATCCCGAATCAATAGAACGTTGACTGATGAAACGTCTAATGAAAGTCGACAGATGCTGAATAGGACAAGGAGATGAGGATCTGTGCCAAGAAAACTAATGTACTAGAAATGCACACCCACCATCTTTGAAAACAAATTATACAGAATTTCTGTTTTTTCCATGCGACTAAATTAATGTGACATTACTTTAGCTGTTCCGTATATCCATCTAATAAATATAATGTTACTACTTGCTTTCAAATAACACATATAGTATGAAACTGTATACACCTCCAGCCGGCCTCACTAGATAACTATGAGGGTTCTTCATGACAATGATTAATGCCTTTTATAAAGCGATATAGTCCATGTTCGAACAAACGTACAAACTAGTTGTCTTTTATCTTCTTTTAGTGTGACTAGGTGCAGTTTATTTGATCTTTGTAGATCGATGTACGGTTCTCATTATGACCTAAAATTAAATGAAACGTTGCACTGTTTTACCTACGATAACGTGTTATTTACGATGATAATGATGCTATGAGACACGTGAATCAATACAAATATTTCTATTAACATACGGTTATAATTCAAAACCCTGCACCAATCTATCGACAAAATATATTTAAGTCTTTCTAATCGTGTCGCCACTGGTCCACGGGTGCTTCTTAAGCAAATGCTTCTAGAACATATTCAAGTATAGTGCACCAGATTGTAATACACAGACTGTGCCTGAGCTGACAAAAGTTGCACGATTTTCAAACGACAATATATTCAGAGGCTTCATATTTGACAACTGGCGACAGTATTATAATCTCTGGAGGACCTTGTGTTCTAAGTATTGAATAATCTTATCTTACTGTTACAGTTCTGCTGACATATTTACGCACGTTTTATGTAGACTTGCTATACATAGCCATCGTTGATTATTGTGTGCACCCCTTTTAAAAATGACTAAATCGCAGAGAAATTCACTTCATGTGTTTTTCGTGTTTAAAACACTTGTCATATCACTCAGAAAGAAAGATTGGTAGAATATATATATATGTCAAACAAACATGAAACCGAGTAATGGCAATCATTTAAACTCATATCATCCATGCAGGAAATTGGCTTGTGGCGTCAAGTTACTAAATCATTACGTTTATTAGCATTCATTTGCAATAATGGGTAGATATATGTTTCACTTGTGCCTATGAAAAAAAAACTTCCAGTCAAAGAGATATTTGTGTACTATATTGGTTGCCAAAGACCAGTTTCATCAGTTTTCAGTATAACAAAATTCTAATGCTATCACTAGTAGAACTACGCTATAAAAATGAACACACTGCAATAAACCTCTGTGGTTACTATAAAGCAGCGGGTAAACCTTTAGCTTAAAAGGCAATTTTACATGTACATTGAGACCCAGCATTAACACCTACAGCTGGCTGGTACTGATGCGAGGAGGAAGCTGTCTGTTGATGTACCAGAAGCTGTTACTATTCTATTTGAAGTGTGAATCAACATATGGTTGTAGCTTTTTTCCTGTCACATTTAGTCTCAAAGCTGATATTAGGGATGGTAGTTTATGTTCTGCTCAAAACAGTGTTAAAATATACTTTCAGCAGCCGACAAGAGTATCGCGCATGAATAGATTAACTTGAACTTCTTGCCTTATAGACGTGAAAACTTTCTTGCAAACATTTTCTCACAATGCAGCAAAATTACAAACGTCCGAGTAAGATTGCAGAATCTCCAATGAAGTGTTATGAAGGCACCAGTTAATCAGCTTCATGGTTTAACATTAAGACATTGGCAATGTTTTAACTATGAGGCACACTGACGTTTTAAAGATAAAGAAAACTTGTCCTCGAAAAGAGATTATTACAAAATATGTATTTAAACTGTGGCAAAACAACATGTTGATGGTAACATTATCTTAAGAATTAATGCAAAATCATTGAATAGCCTCTCTCTCTTTTTATTTATGATTGGGCTTAAGTATGGATTTCGTTCTCTGCAACACAGTGCCATATTCATTTTATCACAACAAAAAGACCAACCATACCGAATTTTTACGACAAATGTCGCACTTAAAAATCAAATATCATTTACAATTTCCTGTTGATCCTGTTTTTTGGATACAGTTTTACATCACGAGAACATAGAACAATTGTTCATTAAATTATTATATAATTGAGAATTCTGACATTTTCTCCGTCCAATTACCTTTACCCGACTCAAAGCACTTCCGTTTAGGAGATACTGCATCCTTATTTCTGTCTGCATCTAAATCGAGTGTCCAGCTTAGTTTTTCTTTTGTTAATTTCTATCACCGTCTAGATATTTTGTATCTTTAAAAATTCAGTCAGTCAATACAAGAGACACTGCTATGATAAATGGATCAAACGGAATGTAGTTTTAACACGAAATCAGCGTTTTTTTCATGCCAAGACGTACCATGCAAATCATGTTCTATTACGGTTTTATTCATGCTAAGTGTATTGTTTACAGTACACGGACCGGTAATAAATTGGCTTAATGACTTTTATATGAAGAAGCATTTATTTCCTCCCGGGGGCACTTTCGTGTCTGAGAGAACAACATTACAGGAAATATGCGGACCAACATCCATCGCTTGATTTTATTAAACAAAGACAATTTTGTTATTTCTTCAGCTACAAATGTATTTATATAGATTGTCTGCAGAAAAGATATTACAGCGTTATATACGAAATGGAAAAGTTAATAATAAGGTTTGTGTATCCTAGATAAATTACACGTGACAGTTGTTTCTTACTCCCATATTTGGACACCTCGTATAAGATCTACTCGTTAAAGATCAAATATTAAAAACTGATATATAAAGAGAACACATGTAGTTATATTAAAATAGTTTTTATACAATATTGTATAGAAAACTACTCTTGCATTAGTGTTTTTTCAGGGTATGATGTATATGAAAATCAACATTAAAAAGTAAGTTCTCGAATTGTGACAATAACAATACACTAACCCTAAGGTCTAAGTGAAGGACCTTCAAAAATAATTAGAAGTTCGATGTTTGTTGCCTAACTTCTATGCCATTTTTTAACAGTCAGTTATGAATTGTTGCTTAAATTTTGTCACAAAATTCAACCTTTTCAATCGCTTTCTTTATTTTAGGAACCATGCATCATGTTTTCATTTCAATAAACAACCTTCTTACCTTTTATAAAAGAAACTACAAACGGCTTATTGAAAGTAATACCACATGAGAAGAAAACGTATTCTCGTAGACAACAACATGAAACAAAAACTGCTTCATACACATCAGTCATTCTTTTGTTCACGTAGTTAGAGAAAATATTCATCCGAGAAGACACAAACCAATCCGATGAAATACATGATAAAGCAGAACACTGAATAATTAACATGATTGATTTCCTAGATTTTCACTATATTTGGTATATGTCCAACATCAAGAAAACTCGTCATGGGAATTGTGGGATGCTTGAAAGATCACCCAAACTGATATAAACAATCAGATCGGTGTCTTTATTCTTCGGACACACTAGAGCCTCGCTGTATGAATCAAACTGTTACAATGCTAGCTAAATGGGATAGTTCAGTTTGTACCATAACAATATACTGCTTTGGACAAGTCTTTTTATCGTATGCCAGATATATAATTGTTAAAGATGTTTAAACTTCAGCATGACTGCCGAGCAAACAGGGCAAATATTGTATCTTTATTGGTTTCTAAAATCCAAAAACAACAGCAGAAAATGGAGAAGTACGACGAACTTTCCGAAGTAATATATGTTACACTTATGTCTAAGTGTGATATTGTGTCTAAGTGTGATATTCTAGATCACATGTCCTACAAAAGAATGGCATTGATTCGAAGAAAACATGTCTACCGTCAATGTGAAATATTACTTCAAAGGTTCAGCAACAGTAGCTGTTATTAGCAATATGTAAAAATCGTATCTCTCTAACAGTTAAAATTTCAAGTTTATTTTTTCCACGCAGTGACAAAATGAGGAAATAAATGGTTTTGCTCGTTTCGTTATGCAATCGTCAGTTCATTATTGACCATAATCAGTTTCCAATAATTACTGTCAACAATTTCTATCATCCCGTTTTGCCGAAGGTCTTTATTTTCCTAGAAAAAAATCCATTATTATATTTCCTTTTCACTGAGATAACAGCATCCAAGTGATAGGTATGTAATTAAATTAAATGCCAATCGATATCAACAGAGTTAAAGCGGATGTATCCGATCAGGAGCAATTGCGATGATGATTTTGTTCCCAAATATGAAAGTCTCTAGATCCTAAATATATGCGATGACCTGTCAAAGTTATCTAGAGAAAATAAAGAAAGACCTTTGCCTATATCAACGATTCTTAGATCTTAGACGATATATATAAAAGTGAGAAGATCCTAACACTTTGAGCTATTTATAGATAAAGGCGTGTCCTTGGCCAAAGACACTGATGCTACACATGCCTCAGATCACCCAGCTGTACATGAGCAGCAGATGAAAAACTCGCTGCCTCTCTCGCGCGAACTTGATGACGTCTGGAATGAGTGTTCGAAAGCAATTCAATAAGCGATAGCGCATTCTTCGTAATTGAACCAAATTAAATTCGTATAAACTAGTCATAAATCACTGTTTTTGCATAGCACTTCTTACAAATTTCACTGGTGTGAAAACAATAAACGTCAACATAACTTTATAAACAAAATGGTATACTAAACATAATAAAATACTCGAGTATCAATTCGGTTTCCAAAGGGGAAAGTCTACGATGGACTGTATCTTATTACATTCTATCATTGCCAAATCTCTTTCAGAAAACAAAAAGGTATACCTGTACTTTTCTAGATATAGAAAATGTTTCGATAAACTTGATAGAGTATCAATATTTAGAATACCTTTGTTAGAAAATGTGAGCTCAAAATTTGTAAAAGCTATTCAAAGTATGTATAACACAGTTAAAGCAGCTGTTAGATATAAAAACCAAGTTTCGCCGAGCTTTGATTCAAATATAGGCGCAAAGCAAGGTGATCCCAGTTCCACATTGCTATTTATATTCTTTGTAAATGATATATTGAGTAATATCAACTCTGATATAAATGGTCTTTACACTACCGATGACAAAAAAATATTTATTTTACTATTCGCGGATGACACAGTGTTATTCGCTCATACAACTACAGCACTACAGCCTATGTTAAATGACTTGCATAATTATTCCGAAAATTGGGGTCTAAAAGTAAATACTAATAAGACGAAAATCATATTTGAAAAGGGAAGACACACACAATACAATTTCACATATGCAGACACTGTATTAGAAAATGTAAAAACTTTTCAGTATTTAGGTATAAACTTATTTAAGAATGGCCATTGGCACCGTACACAGAAGAAATTAGCATAACACTCTTTGTTATTACACAATTTATTTACAGTTTTTAACCAGTTAGAATTATCTATAACTGATAAATGTAAACTTTTTGATAGTCTAGTCGGATCAGTTTTGTATTACGGTGCAGAAGTTTTCGGCTATAATGACGGAAAAGACATAGAAATAATACATTGCAAATTTCTCAACAAAATATTGTGTGTAACAAATCTAGACGGACTGTATGGGGAAACAGGGAGACACCCAATGCAAATTCAGCGAAAATTAATTCTTATAAAATACTGGTTATAATTATTATCTTTAGACAACGATTGTTTGCTGAAACGCATATACAAAACATTAAAAACTGACGCAGATAATGGGAATTCGTATAACGGGAATAACTGGGCATACCAAATTAGACTAATTTTAAATGAAATTGGCATGTCAAATTTATGGATAAACCAAGCATACACTCAAATAAATTTTCATCTGGGCAAAAAAAGAATACTTGATATATATAAGCAAAGTTTGTACGCAAATGGTAACAATTCGATATCATCTTATGCAATTCATAAACATTTGTTCGAGATGGAATAATACGTTAAACATGTAAACACTAGTAAATACAAAATAGCGCTCACAAAATTTAGGCTATCGTCACATAACTTAGAAATAGAAACAGGGAGACATAATAACATACCGAGGGAACGTTGGACATTTCTGAAATCGTATTATTGCCGTTGGCCAACGATACAGAAGTTCGAAAATATAATGTCATACTACATAATATAGCTAAATTTATATGCTTTGCTAACGACATGTATTGTGATTTTCAATGCAAATTCAGGCCTATACTAGGGGTCTTTTACAGTTCGTATAATATATATATTTTGTACTTTAACATGATATGAATTTCTTCACATTTTCACAAGAAAAAGTTTTCATTTGTTGCAATAGACAAAATGACTAAAATGCTTCGATATAAATAGTTAGCTGTAACAATAGACAGAACTATTAAAGCTGCTCTCTCTCAGTTGCCGTTGAAAAAACAGTCATTTTCAAAAATGACACACTAATACACAACTATAAAACTGAAGGCTTGATTCAACAATAGAACTAAAAATCTAGGTTGGAATTTGCAAAATTCTATTGAAAATGTTGGTTTTAACCGCTACGCTATATGTTTATATTAGAATTTCAAAAGCGTTTACAACGCTTTATTATTTGGTAGCGTATTACTTAAAATCTACAGATAAACTGGACAGGAATTTATGCTGGAACCTTTTTGTACTATATGTTCTAAAATATGTTATTTTTACAGAGTTTTAGGAACTTTATTTTGTCACCAAAATCTGAGAGCGAGCAGCTTTAATACTCCACACTTGTATGTATTATTCTGTAACTGGCTATAAATGTAAATATCATTTTATGCCAAGTAAAATATATGTTTTATGTGCCACAAGTAATAAATATAGAGGCTTTCTGTAATAAATCGCGTCCACCCATTAATTGTACAACAACAACTCTACATTGATTAATCGATGGTTTACGGTACTGCAGTATATTTAAATTGTGCTTTTATCGATAATGACTGGGAATGCATAGCTGAAACGTTTAGGTTAATTTATAATACATACAAAGATTCTTTTTTTTTTAGTTTTTTAAGGTTATTCAGTTTGACATCAGTTATAGGATATGTCCCTTCAAACTTATAGTTTGTTATTTGAATGCCTTTTTTAGGATAACCACTCAATACTCAGTACAGTAGGTGTAACGTGTGATTTAAGTACATGTACTAGTATAATAATAAACAAAACAACATTTCCTTCGTATTTCAGAATTAACATCACTGTGCGTTAGTTTAATAAACATTGTTTTGTTTCATTTTATGCTCGTTAACAATGAAGGAAGAATCAATAGAACAGTGACTGATGAAACATCTAATGAAGGCTGACAAATGCTGAATAAGATAAGGTGTGGATCTGAGTCCTTATAAGTATGCACTAGAATTCACACCCACCATGCATGAGAACAGAAATACTAATTGTATATATGCATAGATTTTATTTTTATATATACAAATGTATGTATATGCATATTTCTTATATCTTAGCATAACAATCCGACAACATACATTTCAAGTCTTCTACGGATGGTACTATTTAATACTATCTTTTATAAAAATCGTATGATATTTAACTGTAGAGAATATGTATTTGAGATTTTTGATTTCGTGGTTTGTTCGTCGTATATAGTAAATTTAAAACACAAGTTTCTAAAATCAATAGTACCTTTTATATTATTGACGATATTGTGGCGCGCCCTAATAAATGTTTTAAGAGGTTTTGGCCCAACCCTTTTGTATTTAACTGTCTGTGTGGTGTACGTCTTTGTGTGCATATAAATAATACAGTATGCATTAAAATATATTTACAGTTACCAAGCATCCCTGTTCATGAAACCAACCTTAAACTGTTTAATTTACTGTAAGGTGATATGGTACAATTCTGTTTGATCTTTGTAGATCAATGTCGTTGATCATAACATCGAGAAACTCTGGGCCTAAAATACTCAAAATCAATTAGATATTTCACTGCTTTAACCTGAGGTTACACTACAATCATAACGATAACAATCTCTTTAAAGTTAATGCTTCTGAGGTGTATGCAGGTACAGCTAATGTGTTCCAGTACAGGTAAGGTACCTGAAATAGTGTTACATTTAATATGATGTAACCGGAACTGCTTCATCGTGCCTATATAACCATTGTCAATAATGAAATGTCTCCGGAAATCTTCTAGTTGTGTACGTGAGAAAATGAGTGAGTGAGTGAGTTTGTAATTTGATTAACTAGTACACGTATCAGTTATGTAGAGAATATAGAAGTTGTTATCATGTTTTGTATGTATTAAAACTGTAGTATTGTTGTAGAAGTTACACTATGACTTCCGATGCAACATATTGTCTGGTATGAAGGTGGTTATAAATCATAAACGTAAAAAGTAATTAAACAAAATTGCATGGTACTGATCTTATCTATATAAGTCTATAATAATATCTTAAGTACCAAAAGAAGTTATAAATAAGTTATTAATAGGTTCATACCTTTTTAATGCTTTGGTTTGTTGAATGAATACAAATGTCGAGCTAGTGATAATTCGTATGACGTGATGAAACGTGTTTTCCGTGTGGTGTACGTTCTGTTGAAACACTTTATATCACCCGAAAGGGAAATATCAATGTTATAACACAAACATAACACCTAGAAAGACAACTGCGGACTGATGTATCCAAACTATCATCGTGTGTTACAGATAAAATGCAGCAAAATATGTTTATGGCGTCCTTTGGCAAGAATGTCTATACATATGCCCCACATGTACCAAGGCAGAATGCTTTTGGTAAAAGAGAAAGTCGTATTGTAGGGTTGTTTTGAAAACGTCTACTTTTTAAAACAATTCTTGTAGTCTCACTTGATTTACTAGATATCAGAATGCTTAAACATTGTCTGTGGATAATGACGGTACTGCTGCCAGCTAAAATAATGATGATATTCCGAAAATGGCGTTGTTTGCATTAGCAAAAAGCATACATTGTCCGCATGGTTTATGCCTTACTACGCACAAGATTATATGAAAAATCTTTCATCAGTTAATTTACACATCGTTTGTGTTTCAGCTCTCAAATTTCAACTGACTGCTGAAAACATATTGTCAGCATCCGAAAGTAAGACACTGAATTAAAAGTTTTGAATAATTTTTAAAAATCACAAACAAATGTACTTTTTGGGGGTTTTCTCTATGTCAAATACTTATGTCTGAATTGTATGATATAGTGTGGTAGTTATATCTAGTATCTACTAGTATCTTGTATGTAGTTTGGTATTGCAGAACCATTTTGTTATCCTATTACATGTATAGCACCATAGACTTTCACCACGAAATAATTGAAAAAATAAATTATCACAATTTGTGAAATTTCATAATCTAATTAGCTCTTACAGGATGGAAGACCATCCCTTTGTCAGTCTATTTTTGTTTCAGTTTAACAGTAAAGCATTGTCTTCTAATATCACACTCATTATCCTACTATATATATATATATATATGATGCTTTTTGAGATTCTAAATTGCAACAACGTGTAATTATTGTTCTTATGAATAGAATAAAATACTAACATCTTCTTGTGATGTCAACTTTTTTTTAAATCTTCCTTACATATTTGAAAGTTTACGCGTTTCATATATTGAGTGTATGGTCTTGAGTCGTAATGAATTAGGCTAATAGCCTGTTGCCTTTACATGACGAGTCATTAGTTACCTCCCTAAAGTTATTGTTATGGAGGTCATGAACCAGTGTTTGTGATAAAAGAAATTAAGCAAAATATAATAAGACATATCTTCTGCTTGGTTTTTTCAATGTAGAAACAACAGTAATTGTACATGTAGTAGCATATTCAGCGGGAAAAGATGCATGTAGTACTGTTGAACCCTCTCGTTAATAAATTTATACCCGTCATAACTTATATTGTGAAATGATGATTTCGATAAGGCACTGAAAATAAGACGCGGACATTTTACCCGAAGTCATATTCCCATCACGCCAGACTTGCTGACAATAATCATTTTTGTCTCTTTTCCAGAATATCTTGACGATTTTCGATGCCGACATTCTGGTCAAGTAAACTTGTAATTTATACGTCTGATTCAAGTCACAAGTTGTGTTATATTGCTCCAGACAGACTGATCTTAGATTAAAGTCTTCGATTGTCTGCTAAACTCCGTTAACTAGAAGATTTTTAACATTTAGTAGACTTGTTCATTTCAAGAGTTATCAAATTGCGATCGTTTTCAGACGTTTCTGCACAACTTCTATGACAATTTTCTTACCATCTATTTGAATATAATTCTTCAACAAGCATGATAAGAAACAGATTAACTGCGATTGTGATTCTTTAAATCTGTTATTTTACTGATTTCCTTTGTCTTTAGAACCACAAGTTATAATTTTGTTTTAGAACTATATAATTTTACCATTTAATTATGCAGATGAAATTTCATGTTATCGGCTCAGGCGAAGTGTGTCTAAATATTCAACCTTTTGAAATTCATAAAAAAGATGAGGACATACAAAGGTCACCGTTCTCTGAATTATCCGTCATCAACAACAGGTCTGCTTTAAAGACTTTCATGAAACCACAAGTGTTGTACACACATTTGAAATTCCTCTGCACGCATAACGACCGAGAAGACTTGTTCTAAAGAAGACACACACCGATGACAATACGCTACTCGTATACATCGGAACAGTGAATAATTAACAATATCTGTTTCCTTGATTTTCATTACGTTTGATATATGTCCAATTTCGTGAGAATTTATCTTGGGAATAATAGTGTGGGTGAAAGATCATTCGCAATGATAAAAACAATGCTACTGGGTTTTCTGCTTAGGACACACTGCCGAATTTCGTATTCTACAATACTTATTGTTACTGTGTAATGAAGTAATGTAAGGTACATTCATATATATGATCAAGATTAGATTGAAGCTATAAATAGACAAACCGGGAAGTCAGATGTTTCCAGTTATTTTATGACGTGTCATTATAACCATTCTTTTTTATTTTAATTGCTAATGCTTATTAATAAACACTTACCGGCTAGTACAAATTGTTAGTGTGTGATATTGTGTTAAAATGTACAATTGAAGACGAAAGCGTTTAACTAAAAAAACAATTTGTATATATTCCTGAAGTACAAATTAACAGCCAAAGCAAGTACCCGAGGGGATATTAGGTGACTAATCCGCCATGAACTGAACAAATAGTTACATACACTTCTCAAAAGGTGTTGTTCAACGTCTCCACCCCAATCTCTAATTCACCTTTAAGGATAAAATGATAAAAAATGAGATTTATGCGCTCAGACAAACTCAACCAATTTCAAATCTGAACAACTTTTTTTTTGCTTTTCAGTGACAAAATGAACACCGCAAATAGGTTTGCTCATTGCGTTCTGTAATTGTTATGTCATTGTGGATCTTAAACGGTTTCCAATAATTGCTGTCAGCGATTACTGTCTTTTGTGTTTCCGAAAGTATTTATTTTCCTGAAGGAAAAAAATCTATTATTATATTTCCTTTTCACTTAGATAACAGCATCTAGGTAATTGGTCTGTAATTTAATTAAATGTCAGTCGATATTAGTAGACTTTGAGCTTATGCATAAGCACATTTTCAGTTACAATTTTCAGTGACATATTACATGGTCTAGTTCCTATTTAATTATGATGAAATATATAGACATATATTATATGTATTTTTATGAAACTTTCTGAATAATTTTCTTCAAAATTTAAACCTTAAAGTAGTAGATCTATTACCTTTCAAAATTAGTTACCTTCTAAGTTATATTTGAGAAATGGAGTTCTGCTCCCCTATAATTTACTTGAAATAAAATTTTGAATTTCAGAAATAAGAACCGTTTTCTGTAATTGAATAAATATTATCAAACCCTTCTTTGAAGGTATAGCATGTCACAAATGCACAAATATTCCGAAGTCTAGGTTCCCATCCTCTCGGTTGAAAAGTTAGTTTCTAAAAAGTATTGTTCAATTATACATTGTAATGAAGCGTTAGTTTAAAAAGATATGTGAAAGGTAAATTAGAAATATATGTAAAAGATAACAGATGTTGTTCCAACATAATATTTGGGTTAGTATCAAAAGTCACCATAACAATAATATCGTGTGTCTGTACCCTGTAGCAGTGATCCTAAATTTTAGAAAAATGAATTCTTTTCCAAATTGACATCCCCAATCTTCCTGCACCAGTATATTTTGCATAGGCTTTATGCAACAGTTAATGATTAAAAAATGATTGCTGCATTTTACGAGTGTTTGTTTAAAGTTTTTGTTATCAAGAAAATAACAAAATTTGAAAGTATATAAAATAACGAATTAATCCTTGAAAGCGACGTGTCATGCTACACCACTTCGAGTAAATGGTTTTGGAAAATACTTCTTTATCATCATAAAAAACACATCTCATGTTAAAAGCGTTACTTTACCATTATTGTATTTGTAAAGTGTAACGCCATTCTGTAATAAATCAACTCTTTGTATATTATGTAACGATGTGAAGGGTTTTAGAGTTTGGCTTCTGTCTTAACCCAGCATCAGTAGAGATGTGTTGGAATATACAATATGTTACCATGGCAACTCTAACACTGCTGTAAGATTTCTATTCGGTATGCCTAAATGACGTCTTTAATAACCGTTAACTTTCCTTTAAAAATTCTGATGGCGCAATACTAAAAACTATACCATATGTTATCATGTTTAAATACTCATGCACTAATATTTGCCAGGTAATATCGTAGCGAGAATCATTCTCATGTTAAGCTGCTATGAAGAACGAGAAAAAATATTAAATTTTGAATGTGATATTCAAACTCAACCAATAAAACGGTGATACAAAGTATCACAGCGGGCCCACAAACAATACTGACATGTAAATATTTTGGAAATTGGTGAAAGTTGATGTTGAGGCATGGCCTCAAAAGAACTCAGTGAAACCAATTATGGATGAACAAGCAAAACCTGACACGACACCACATCCACCGACTGACCTGTAGTATCGAAACTTTACTGTGACCGAATAATATATATACAGTATGTCCAGGAATACTCTATAGACCGTTCCTGGTATGTCGTAATTTGTCATGACCATTATTTTTATTAGTTTGACATGAATGAACGTTTTTATGATTATTTGCCGTAAACCATTTTAGACTGGTATAAAAGCCCTGGAAATGATTAGTAAAACAGCAAAAACAGTTTTTAAAAATATTGGGTTTGGGTGGGATTTGAATTCATTCATAAAAGTACACCTGTAAAAACTAAACGTTGGCTATAACTTTGCGATTTCTTAAGATTACTTCATCAAATTTTCAAATTGCATTTCGAATGACAAAAGGGTCATGATGCCGCTATCATTTGGTTGGTCAAGATCATATTTGACAGACTTATGCTCCATTTCTATGCTTAGATTTTGTCACAAAATTATTGGTTATTCTGACAAAGTGTAAGAGGGCTGGCGATACAAGTGTACTAATGAACACCCTTTTAGTAATATATCCAGTTAACCTTTTGGAATTCATCTATACCACCTGTCTTTAGAAGAAGCGTGCGCTCATGTGTTCATCCTAAGGCTATTTTCTCAAATCAACAATTTGTCTATTTTCAGCATACCATGAGTTTCCGCCGGATGTGTTTACCAGTAGCCAGCGTTCCCATGGTGCTATCGTATTGCACATACTCCTCGTGTTTTACATGTTTGTTGCATTGTCTGTTGTCTGTGATGATTATTTCGTAGCTTCTCTTGACAAAGTATGCGAGGTAAGACTTTTATTTCTTTTTTCTACAAATAGACAAGTACAAAACAAAACATCCCGATACTGTGGTCGACAATATTCATGTACGAAACAGCTTAAAACCAAAACGGTGCATAGAACGAAAAACACAACAAAAACAACATTATACAAGACTCCTTGACCAATATAGCAATTGAAACATTGACTTTGTGAGAGTACAATCTTAGAGCTTTTTGCTAGAGTTTGTGGTAGTGGAGATAGTTTTGGAGTTTGGGTCGAATCGGGTTTCGTATGTATATACACCTTTCACTCTTCAGTCCTAAATAAAACCACATACCCTCGACCTTTTGCCAGTAAGAGATAGATGTAACGCTCTTTAGTTTATCAGACATCTGTGCCAGGGCAGAAGCATTAGCATAAGGACAACCAAAATGTGTCACAGACAAGATCCAGTTTTTATCCTGATTAATGTGTTTACACAACAGTTTTGCTTTGAAATTCACGGCGACTAACACTCTCTTTAGCGGCGTAAGCCGTATAAGCTGGGGTTTGCATTAATCAAATGTTACGAATGGAAGCGTGGTGAATAAAATTTGCATATGACCCGCTTGATCATGTGATCACTTCATTCATAAATGATGTCTATCAAACTGCCTATCTAAAGACAGACTGCATATTTAACTGCCTCCATTGATAACTTTCCAAGGAACGATGTCAGTGTATATATGCACTTGATAGTACTAAAGGATCCGAAGCTGTGAACATAATTATATAGTTATATATAATGTATTTGAATTTGAAACAATATTTAAGTACATACGTCTGGCTTCCTAGTATTCTACAATCCAATTTGAGTACGTATAAATAGAACAAACGTATGTTAAATAATGTACGAACATTACAATAGCAACATATATATAAACCACGTCAGGACTTTTTCTCTGAAAGTGTAGGTCATATCCTTAACGACAAAATTATAGTCATTTACTGCAGACGACATTCTTTCGTGCTTCGTAATAACTGCTATCTACAGTGTATGTCTGTTAGAAATCATTGTGTAATGACCGTGAGAGGACACAATCAGGACACTAGAGCGAACTCAGCTGGAAATAACAGGCGATGTACGAAAGGAAATTAAAAAGAAAACATAGATCACCTTTTGGATATTGAATATTGATTATATATAATGACTATAGTAACGCCAACTACAAAATGATGTATAACAAAATGCAGAAGAAAAATAAAATACGGTGTATAGTGTTCTTACCCCAAGATGTTTTTCTTTCGATAAAATGCAAAAAAGATACTTATTTTATGTAGAGTCTTCAGTTTATTCTTTTATTATTGTTTTTATCCAATATTGTGATATGTGAAACTAATCTGTAGCACGTTACAGACATACGGATGCGGGGAATGAGGTGTAATATCACGAACCCTGCGTGTAATGTATTTTAATGTAGTCGTTTTCTATGCAATTTGTCTCAGAGACCAAGGATAATGCAAAATAATGTTTCAAATAAAATTCCTCTTCCGGTGTAGACCCGCTGTTGATATATGCAATTTATTTGTAGACAGTAAAATTAATGCATTTCTTGAAAAATACAGCTTACTCCATTATTTTGTTGCAACTCGAAGGTCTAGTGACATTTACTTAAAAGCTTAAATACGGGTTTATCAAACTTAGAAGCATGAATTGATGATGAATTATTGCTTGATTTGCAAATCGACCGTACCTTATCTGAGCTATTCAACAAATAAAGAATCTCTTCTTGCGTGGTTTTGTTAATCTTAAGTTTCATTATGTCTTGACATAACAAGACGCTGCCTCGTCTGTGGGAAGAAATGAGTTACTTTTTGCCCGCTATTCAAGTAGCTTGATGATTTTGTTATTGAGGTTACAGGATTTAGTAAAGCTGTTTTATTCATTTGTGTAATGTAATTCCTTCGTTTTTGATTGTATTTGATTTTTGTGTCGACATGATAATTGAAATGAGGCAGCTGCAATAAAAGTTGTGGAAAATGTAGCCCTAGTCTGGTGCATGCTGGCGTCTCCATATAATGTCTTCGGAACGCTCCAACACTTTACATGGTAGATTCTTAATTATATCCGTAGTTTTAATTGCGTTCACCAGAAATTAGTACGTACTTAATATCTTAAATGAAATTCAATTATCCTTGATTACATTTCAGCGTCTTGGATTCAGCGAAGATGTTGCGGGGGCTACATTTATGGCTGCAGGGAGCTCAGCGCCGGAACTTTTTACAGCAATCATAGGTAAAATAATTCTGGCTGTATTAAGGGATTCATTTTACCTACGATATGTACACAAGTCAGTGCGTACTAAATAACATCTTAATAACAAAGTATAAGGAGAAAGTATCTAGAAACTGATTTTCTATATTGAATGTCGATTTTTTATCACTCAGTTGTTCCAAAAAAATAAGCTAGATATGTCGAGTGGTAAGAGCCGATCATTTTTAAAGGGTTAGTCTCACATCAAATTGTTGTACATGTGCATTTGTGTTTCTCTGAGTAACTTCAACTTTTTAAAGGTTTCAAAATATATCTTTTATAATTACTAATCGAGATTTCTTCTCGTTTGAATATCAAACGTTCTAAACGTTATTTTTTGCAATCAATTCTTTTAAAATATTGAAAAATAAGTATAAATGTTCTTCTGTTAAAAAATCTATGTTTTTTAATTTGAGAGCTGTATATATGTTTTTGAATGAAATCAACGCCAACTGCAAAACTGGATTACCCTTACCATGTTACTCAGTTGTCAGCCTAAACAAGCATACTAGTATATTTGTCTAGGTGTGTTTATAACGAAGGGAGATGTAGGCATAGGAACTATAGTTGGTTCAGCCGTCTTCAACATTCTGTTTGTCATAGGAGTGTGTGGTATTTTAGTTAAACAGGTAAATATTTCTCAACCCTTCGGATATGTTACTAGCGACCATACATAACATTCAAGCTGTCTGATTTATCTTATGCAGTCTTATATATATAACAGAAATGTTAACCATGTGCCTACACGGTCTTGCTCAATTTCTTTTAATTCGTTGTTAATTTCTATGACAACGTCTGAATCATTTCAAACGAGGATGCTACATTTGCTTGTGAGAATGACGTAGTCAGCATCCAGGCATGTACAACTTTATCAATATATGCAACATTTCATGGCCTGTAACCGGATAGTCACCAGGGCGCTTTATCATATAAAACAAACAAAAACTAGCAGCCGACTGAATTCAATTCCCAGATACATTAACATTGTCAATTTTATACTGTCTCTATTTAACAACGCCTAATAAATAGAACAGTATGTCATATAAGCATACGAATCTCCTGGCACGAACTCTGACATTCAGTTCTCCATTTTTATGCTGAGAGTCGTAAATACTGTAACCTATTTATTGCTGTTTCCAGGCTATCTCGTTGTCCTGGTGGCCTTTATGTAGAGACTCAATATTCTATGCAGTTGCGATCATCGTTCTCATATTGGTAAGTATATACATGTAGCAGCTTGGTAATCGTGTTAGAAATTGACAAACGATTATGTCATTATTACTAGATCACATGTTATTTTTAGTTTTATGTTAATATTTAATGTGTTCTTGTATTAACTTATATATCTAAGCAGACATGTTTGACACTGAAACGGTTGATTATAAAGTTTCGTTTAAACTTGTACAAAGAGTTCAACAGTCGTTACGTGTTCGTTGCAGCTTACTACACTCATAGCATCGTTTTCACATATTCTTGACAATCTTCACACCAGTAGGAATATATTTCTGTGAATGTGTAACATAATTTGTACATAGGGAAAAGGATTTTTAAGACTTTAAAGAGACATTAAGAAATAAGTTCAGTTTTTGACGTTTATAATTTTTGACGAGCATAAACTACTAGAAGGAAACCGGTAAATGGTTTTTTGTGTAATTATATTCTAAGTATGATGACTTATAAGGAGATTTTTTTCATCTTAACTATAGTCATTTAAAAAATGAGGCACAACCAATGCAGCCGTGTTTTTGTCGAAACGAAGCCATTTTACTACATTTGATTGAAAGCCACCATGGATTATTCGTCCCATGAGCTTCAAAACAACACAGCATGAAGAATATGCGTTGAACATGAAAGAACCAATACATTAAAGCAAAATTTCTGCCATTTTTCATGTGTCTACTAAATAACTCAATTTACTTAAGAACAGCAAATGGCATATCGTGGCATCAAATGACTCGATCTTTCTGACAATATTGAAGAATTGTAGGAATAATGTACAAAACTGTAAATCAGATTTGAAAGTAATGTGAAACTAAATCAAATCATCCTCTATATGTTAAACTGGTTTTGTTTCACATTTTGACAGATGACATTTTCACAAGACAGATAACAATTACAAAACATGAAGATCTATTTAACGAATGATTTCAGATGTTTATCCGAATTATGCTTCCAAATGAATTGCCTCAGCATGCATGTGTTTTGTTCTATGGAATTTTGTTCTCATTTTAATATATCTATGGAAGAAATAGTAAGGCGTAGGAAAACAGAACAGATGTGTTTGTGGTGATCTCCACATGAGTATACTTGGAAATATTGATTCAATTTATCTGGTCAAAAGAGTTCTCGAAATTATTATTAAAGTTTAAGATTTTTTCTCAGATTATAAAAACGACGCGTTGTACATGTATGAAGCATAACATACTGCTTAATCTCATTAAAACCGTATCCTAACTTAGTTAGCGAAATGAGCGAAGATACTGAATCTGATTTTAATGAGATTGACTTACTGGTGATATTATAAATCTCTTGATATAGTTCTAGTATGAGATAGTAAATTAATATACGCCATTCAAAGAAAGATTCCCTATACTGCTTAGCGAAGTAACGAGCTGTGATATCTTGTCCTTCATGTGACATTTGACATTTATATGAACAATTTACTACAGGGTGACACGAACAATTAGGGAAAGATCGTTGCTAGAATGATAATACCAACTGAAACTGTTTCTTTGTCATCCTTAGCCGTTTTTAACACCACTATAAGAATTTATAAAAAATATATATAATACAAATCCCTAATTCTGAATGATAATAAAGAGGTAGAAATTATAAAAAGTGTAAATATCGTATATCGGGCCAAACAAGCTCGATTAAACGATAAAACTTTTCAAGACAACAGGTAGCTTGTTGTACTAATACATTGTTTGTATATGTAGATCACAATTTCAAAATATTTATTTGGATTGAACAAAATGCCGTCAGCTACAAATCTACAAAATAAGTCATATTAGTCTATTAACGTGAACAGGTTAAAAAAACCAGTCGAAAAGCATTGAATGTATTTCCAGGGCCGATTTATGCGACACAAAGGCACGACAAAATATGTTAATATTAAAGATAATAAACAGTAAAAATTATATGTGCGGGTAAAAGAGTATATCAGCAAAGATTTATTTTATTTACAAAATACAATGAAATTTCTATTGTTAGTGATACATATAAATATAAAAGCATACATATATAGGAAGTATCAAAATAAAAGTCGGCAATGGGAAGTGTGCTGTCGAAAAGAAATATAGGCGTTATTTGTAGATTAAAAATAATAACAACAGCACAAAGAGAAAATCTATGACCAAACATTTTCTCTATTTAGCTTCAGCTTTTTAGAGTATCGCAATTGTTACGACTGGCTATAATAATGATGCCTTCTTAATTGAAGTTATAAGCATTGAAGATGCATCAGTGTCATCAAATTTAAGAAATGGATCAGTTACTATAAAGTTCCATCAATTGTCAACTATTATGTTTTCCCAAAAGATATTAGTTCAGTCGACAATTCCCGAAGATGTTCTAATGATACCGTTAGATAATCATTTGCATAGGCAGAATTCCTAGAAGCATTACAAATCAAATCATGTAATTGTTTTAAATTGAATAACAATAGAGAAATGTCAGTTGATATTACACATTCCATCCTAATATGCATAATATGTCAAACATTTTGTATAGGAAATAACAAAGCACACAAAAAATAAACACGATATCCGAACCCAAGATATCCGAAGAAAAAACTTCCGAACTTCTCTTTCTTTGTCAGTCAATTTTTACGCTTAATCTACCTTGTGTGTTGTTGCACCCTACATATACGAGGTAAATGGACATTTATTTCAAGGTATTTGTTGTATGATATATAAGTGTCCTCAGAAGGTTTTCCATTGTTTGTCGGAATAAATTCCTTAAGCTGATTAACTTTGTTATTTCTTCGGAAATATCTCAACAGTTTCATGTTCTGTCAATACAAATTATTTCTGTTGGGTTATTTATTGGGAATCAACACCGAAGCACTTACATGAGGATCATACGGTGTTCCGTTTGGACCATCGCGCTTTTATTTTTCTCCCTATACCACGATGCTCGAAACCACGATGATGAAAGTCGAAACCACGATGATGAAAACACGAAACCACGATGGTGAAAGTCGAAAGTCGAAACTACGATGGTGAAAGTCGAAATCACGATGGTGAAAATACGAAACTACGATGATGAAAACACGAAATTATGAAACTACGATGGTGAAAACGCGATATAATTTCGCGTTTTCACCATCGTGGTTTCGACTTTCACCATCGTGGCTTCGACTTTCGTGTTTTCATCATCGTAGTTTCGACTTTCGTGTTTTCACCATCGAAGTTTCGACTTTCATCATCGTAGTTTCGACTTTCATCATGTGGTTTCGACTTTCACCATGTAGTTTCGACTTTCACCATCGTGGTTTCGACTTTCGCCATCGTGGTTTCGACTTTCATCATCGTAGTTTCGACTTTCACCATCGTGATTTCGACTTTCATCATCGTGGTTTCGACTTTCGCCATGTGGTTTCGACTTTCATCATCGTAGTTTCGACTTTCACCATCGTGATTTCGACTTTCACCATGTGGTTTCGACTTTCATCATCGTGATTTCGACTTTCATCATCGTGGTTTCGACTTTCACCATCGTAGTTTCGACTTTCACCATCGTGGTTTCGACTTTCATCATCGTGGTTTCGACTTTCACCATCGTGATTTCGACTTTCATCATCGTGGTTTCGACTTTCACCATCGTAGTTTCGACTTTCACCATGTGGTTTCGACTTTCATCATCGTTGTTTCGACTTTCACCATGTGGTTTCGACTTTCATCATCGTGGTTTCGACTTTCACCATCGTAGTTTCGACTTTCATCATCGTGGTTTCGACTTTCACCATGTGGTTTCGACTTTCATCATCGTGGTTTCGACTTTCATCATCGTAGTTTCGACTTTCACCATCGTGATTTCGACTTTCACCATGTGATTTCGACTTTCACCATCGTGGTTTCGACTTTCATCATCGTAGTTTCGACTTTCATCATCGTAGTTTCGACTTTCACCATCGTAGTTTCGACTTTCACCATCGTGGTTTCGACTTTCACCATCGTAGTTTCGACTTTCATCATCGTAGTTTCGACTTCCTGTTGCGCATGGTCAATGCTATCTCGGCAAATAATACAATGGATGACTGCGGTCTTGATCTACGCATGACTGACGTAAGCCTACTTCATTGATAAAACATACAGCATTTCATATTAGTTTAACTACGCCTCTTACAAAAAAACCGATACATCGATACATAAAGTGGGAGAATCCATTATAAAATTACCGCTTAAAATAGGGGTGTCGTTAGTACATTCACGTCGTTAGTATAAACCTTTCTTTACGTCATTAAATACAAAATGAAGACAAGTAAAGTGGCAGATCTTATGCACCAAGGTAAAAAGATTTCAACGGATTTAAAATCGCTAGTGATTGACAATTTAGTCAAATACTTCATCCTCCGAAAGACAGTGTCGTCTTTCTCAACTATTCACGTCATTAGCGTGACATAAAAAATGACCGGCGATCT
The DNA here is from genome assembly GCA_022818135.1 of Saxidomus purpurata. Lineage (NCBI taxonomy): Eukaryota > Metazoa > Mollusca > Bivalvia > Venerida > Veneridae > Saxidomus > Saxidomus purpurata. The sequence goes on from JAFMSR010000001.1 coordinate 35,635,373, forward strand.
TAACCTCTCGACTATTTTTAGTGGACTTGTCAAGAATTCATGATTAAAAAAAAAAAAACCTGAACAATCTGTATCTCAGCCAGTTTGCATTTACTGTACATGACCCGGAAAGTAACTACATGTGGCAGTTTATGCACTGTCCAATCACCAGTCCGTTTTCTGTAAAATTGGCGTAGTGGCATAGAGTTAAGAAAGTTTTGAAGCAACAGATCATTGGAGTCGGTGTAATTTATTACCAAACGATAGCTTCTCAAAGCCGTGATACACAAAGTCGTGAGGTTACACCTAATTTTATCCCCGAGAGGTCAGAAAAGCGCAGCTTGTACCCAATTCAAGGTCAGTATGAAATATCCGTGTTACTCAATTATATTTGTTGACAGGTTGTGCCGCAAAACCAATCTTCATAACCAGAGTTTGGACCCGTAGATTCTTACGGGGTCACACGAAGTCTGGATTCCAAAATAAGAAAATGAAACACATTATTATATTACCGTGTGATACGAGTATTTGTAATATTTACAGCCCGTTGCAAAAAATCCAAAAAGTCTGAAGTAGCTACAATCCGCCGAGATGTTGTTTATATGGGAGAAAATATATATAATATTACACTGTGTAGTATTCCTGCGGTGATTCAGGGACAGGGGTCATTTCTTTGTGAATGATTCAATATATCTCTTGCTGATAATCTAAATCGCTACCGCAAGTTCATGAATTATTTTAAATGTAATTATGTTCCCGGGACTTTACGCTAGAACTAGTATCTAATGAAGTCATTTTTTAAAAAAACCGGAAATCCCAGTTTTGGGTGCATATTCTCAAGCCTTGTTTGAATTGTCTTTATGCGTATGACAATATTTGTACAAATCAGTTCTTAAGATATAACGAATAGTATTAGCGCTTATTTTCAATTAAAAGTGCAGTACGCCATCCTACATAATCTATGATCATATGATACCTCTTTCATAAAATGCCTTTTTCACATCGTCCTGTCCATGTTTTACCAAAATGAGAAGAAAAGTTTTTCCGAAATTGATCATAATAATAATAAATCGCAACACTTGTTATCTATTCAAACACTTTTGCCGTATTCGGCTTCGGACAAATTTACCTGCCGCCGAAATCTTTACTTGTTCAAAATTGAAATTTCTTTTCTGTGAAATCAATATTTCCAGTCTACATGTAATGCCAGCCCGGCATGAACACGAAACTTTTCGTTTTACCTTGAAAGCCTATGGCTTCTCCTATCCTTTTCTTTCCGGGAAAGAGTTCGGGTTAACGAGTCTCGGAAAAAAATTCAAATTAACAAATTTTAACATGAAAATGAAACGACAGACATGGCAGACGGGTTATTTTATCTCATATACAATTTGTTTATTTCATTAATATGTACATGTATTATACAGGATGAAAATATGGAAAATTGTGAAGTTCATTGACCAAACTTGATAGCATCATGTTGTGCAGCGAGACCATGTTATCACTCTTTAACTTACTATATATTTTTACTTTACGTTTTGATGTAAAAACATAGAATCAATGATAAAAGAAAACATATACTAACGAGTTTCATTACAATAAAAAGACGGGAAAACGACAAACTATGTGACTGTGATAAAAAACTGAATACTTTTGACACGGGCATTTTGTTTCCAACTAGAACGTTACAATCAAAGGGGCACATCACATAAAGGTTTTGGGTGGTCTGGGGGTATTGATACCCCTTTAGACTAGTCGTCAGTGTGACCGCTATATTTACTCTTGCGTGCAAATTTATTTTCAGTGTCATTGGCACACACACATTATTATGATAATAATAAGTGTAACAGTTCTATGACATATCAACTCACTGGCTGCGCGCAAGTTGGTGAAATCACAACAGTCTCGGAATTTACTTCATGTATGTAATAACTTGTACACACGAGTACAAACAAAACCGTGAAAGAATAACTTTTGTACTTATGAAGGTCTCGGGAACACTCATCGATGTCACTCTTTTTGTATAAGGGATGTCTGTTCACAACATGCTCGTAAATACCTGTACAGATCTATTTAAATGTGTCCATTATACATTGACACCGTAAGAATGGGATTGTAATATTATCGTTTTAAAAAAAAGTTTGAAGTTAGATTCTAAATTTTCAAGATGTGCGATCGTATTCTATTCAGTCACGGAAAGTACCTATTATTATACTGTATTTCCGTTTCAACTTTGTTACGAATTTTGTGAAATTAAACAGCATCGAGATGTATTTATTTAATTACAAACTTTGAATGTAAATACTTTTTTTAAACAAGCAACTCACACTAAAGGTCGGGTAGTACACGTTGTATTTATCGATCGATACCTGGCTACTTATGGTATATGGTACACCCCTATTTTGAGCGGTTATTTATAATAGAATCTTCCACTTAAAGTTGTATGGGATTTTAGCTAGTGTAAAACGTCTCTGTCTGAAACATACTATCGGGAAAGCTGTACACTGTACGCGAATGACATGCGCAACAGGAAGGCGAAAGTCGAAACCACGATGGTGAAAGTCGAAACCACGATGGTGAAAGTCGAAACTACGATGATGAAAGTCGAAACCACGATGGTGAAAGTCGAAACCACGATGGTGAAAGTCGAAACCACGATGGTGAAAGTCGAAACTACGATGATGAAAGTCGAAACCACGATGATGAAAGTCGAAACCACGATGGTGAAAGTCGAAACCACGATGATGAAAGTCGAAACTACGATGATGAAAGTCGAAACCACGATGGTGAAAGTCGAAACCACGATGGTGAAAGTCGAAACTACGATGATGAAAGTCGAAACTACGATGGTGAAAGTCGAAACCACGATGGTGAAAGTCGAAACCACGATGATGAAAGTCGAAATCACGATGGTGAAAGTCGAAATCACGATGGTGAAAGTCGAAACCACGATGGTGAAAGTCGAAACCACGATGGTGAAAGTCGAAATCACGATGGTGAAAGTCGAAACTACGATGCTGAAAGTCGAAACCACGATGGTGAAAGTCGAAACCACGATGATGAAAGTCGAAATCACGATGGTGAAAGTCGAAACCATGATAGTGAAAGTCGAAACCACGATGGTGAAAGTCGAAACCACGATGGTGAAAGTCGAAATCACGATGGTGAAAGCGAAACCACGATGGTGAAAGTCGAAACTACGATGGTGAAAGTCGAAAGTCGAAACCACGATGGTGAAAGTCGAAACCACGATGGTGAAAAAGCGAAATTATGTCGCGTTTTCACCATCGTGGTTTCGTGTTTCGTGTTTTCATCATCGTAGTTTCGTATTTTCACCATCGTGATTTCGACTTTCACCATCGTAATTTCGACTTTCGACTTTCACCATCGTGGTTTCGTGTTTTCATCATCGTGGTTTCGACTTTCATCATCGTAGTTTCGAGCATCGTGGTATGGGGAGAAAAATAAAAACCGCGATGGTCCAAACGGAACACCGTAGGATCAGGCCCCATATATGTACTGTATTTCCTAAACCATCAATTCGCATATTCAACCTATTCAGTTGAAAATTATGTTAAAATTGTTAAAATGACATTAGTGATTGGCATTGCGCTTGAATTATTTACTTAAATATATAAGTTGCACATGGCTTCCAAATCTTGGGAAAACTACAGCGCAAATGTATCAATCAATGAAGGAAGTTATTTTGTGTTACAAACCAAGTTAAGCATCAATATTGGTCGCCGTTTTAGATAATCATGGCGTTTGGTTTGCCAAGCGGATCTCATCTTAAATTTAACGTTACATTAGAAATATGTTTGCATCTGTAAATGTTGTCAGACAATATTAGACAATTTCACAACATAACATGTCACTTATAAACGAATTGAATTTACCAGCGTAAAGCCATTTAATTCCTGTCACTCTTGATTAGGATCAGCCTGGTTGTAGAGAGAATCCTTTGCGTATATTTTATACTATCTAGCTTTTGTTTTGAACACTGTAAGGATTATGTTCCATTCTTATGAAAGCGACAGCCAGATAATCAAATGCATTCATTCAATATCTTTTCAATTGTAGGTTGTTTCTGATTCCAAGGTCACGTGGTACGAATCGCTCATAATGTTAATCATGTATGGTCTTTATATTGTTGTAATGAGGTTTGTAATGGTTTTTTTACTTTGGTTGTAAAAATGAAAGTGTGTATGTCATTTTAACTGATTACTATGAACTTCAAAAAGCATATGAAATCGCTAATGTTCAGTATAAATTTGTACCTCTTGCTTTGCCTAAGTCTTGAATGTCAGTAAAATGCCTTCGACGCATTGAGTAATACTATTTTGAAAGTTAATAACAGTTTATGTAAGAAAAATAGCTTATATTATTACCGTTATTTTTCACATTTTCATCAAAAAAAACAAAATGAAGCTTACGCCTCTTTTATCAACCGGAAGAAAATATTATATAATCGCGATCTGACAAGAACTATTCCTAGATAACCTGATACGGGTCTTTATTACTATTGGCAGATACAATCGAACTCTCCAGTGTTTAGTCTCCGACAAACTGAAATGGCTGACGACTGAGAAGATCTCTGTCAATGGTATTATTGGAAAACAGTTGAACAAGTTTCAAGGGGATTATGGTATGGGCATATGTGTCAAAGATAAGTTTGATTTGTAGCGCTTTATCGAGTAATTTGTATGCTTTCGCTTCACCAGGCCACTAATAATGTGGGACGTGCTTTCAGGTATTAGAAATAACAATTTCCACAGGGCCAGCTGTTTTAGTTTGTTCATGAGAAATGTAGGCCAAGCCTTTTCAGCGGATTACTGTGTTGCTTGTAGAATATTGTTATATTCGTAATTCTTATTGGTATTATTTTAGCAGACACGTCTTTTCAGGCGTATTCAGAAAAATTGTAATGTTTGTAATAATGTCTTCCTGTTTGTTGAATAGGGGGGGGGGGGGGGGGGGGGAAATATAGTGCAGGAATTTGGATGCGTAGTAATTCAATCACGGGGGGGGGGGGGGGGGGGGGAATTTTTTTTTTCTAAGGGGGGGATGTTTTTTTTTTAAAAAAAAAAAATAGGGGGGGGGGGTTTTTGGGGGGGGGTGGGTGGGTGTTTTTTTTTTGGGGGAATAAAATTTATTATTCATTCTAGCAGAATTTGGGGGGGGGGGGGGGGGGGGGGGGGGGGGGGAAAAAAAGAATGGACGCGTTTGTTTAGCGTATCAGGGGGGGGGGGGGGGGGGGGGGGGGGGGGGGGAAAAGGGGGGGTTTTTTTTTTTGGGAAAAAAAAAAAGGATTTTCTCTATATGTTTATATAGGAAAAGCAGCAGCTTGTAATGTATAGATGTTAATTTCCTCCAAAAAATATTGCGGATGGATATATTGCTAATTATGAAATGTCTACCGGTACAGTCGGCTACCGGGTCTATTTACTATGTTTCCATAATTAGCAAGACATTCAACTATATTAGTGGCTAACCTCTCTTAGTCAGCGGTATAAGGTCATTTAACATGTTTTAACATTCATACTTAGTACAATTTATATTATAGAACAATTTGGTGATGACGATGATGTGTTCCATGAAACTACTGAGGAGCGTACGGAAATGCGAGAAATTCCATCGACTGAAAATATGTCAGCAGACGACTATGCTTTGAATTCAAACATAAAGTATGTGGCCTTAGACTTATAAACCTATACACTTTAAATTTCTGTATCATGGTCAGCTATCGCTTTATATTACCGTTTCGTGAAAACAGCCCAAAGGTCTGAAACTAAATAGATACAGTTATAACTAACAATTAGTTACAATCCGTAAAGAATAAAGAATGCCATTATAAACACTATTTGGTCTGCCAATCCTGCTATTTCAGTAGGAGTTACAAAACAGACGATAAATGAGTGTTAACGTTCTCACATTGCAAATTATCTAGACTTTCAATCTTTTAGATTTCATTCCGTCAAACTTGTGCCGACTTTCAGAAAACACACTTCAACTCCGAGCATTATCAATTAGATAACAACATACATCCTGTCAATTAATTGATACACTATTCGCAATTAATTGACAATATTATTGGAATGAAACTAGATGCTCGCCATCTAATCAGTAATTGTCCATTCTGCCATATCTATTTCGAATGGTTGACTATTATTTGAGCGATTCAATGCAATGTTTCAGGTCTAAGGCATGTGCAATTTCCTGTAAGGTGGAACGTAACTATTGAATGCAGAGTGGATCACTCAATTTATTTGTCAAACTAAATTGTTATTGACGTTAGGCGATGACACTTCAATATCTTTCAATTGTGTATTCTTTGCAGTGAAATGATTTATTTATTCATATCAGGTTGTCATTTGAAGAAGCGGCTTTCAGAATAATGATGGGCCATAATTTCCGAGGGAAATGCAGATTCATGGCAGCGGCCAGGCTTGTAGTCTCCTTTGTAAGTTTGGCTTCCTTACTCGACCTGAAAATGTACCTGCTAATAAACACATCGCAGGCAAACTTTGATTATTATTGACTGTTAGGACTGGTGTATGGTCGTTCAGAAAATTGACTGTCAATCAATTACCTTTTCCTAGGTGTAATGACTGTAAGCGAAATTTTTGTTTCGTCTGTTTCGAAAATAACTTGCTTTAAATTTTAAGGAAAAGTACACCTGTAGTTAGCTGATATGTGCTGTTTATAAGTGTCTATATCCGTTGTGGTCGCCAAATTCAAATATCAATACATTGTATCATTTTGAACAGCTTAACGCAATGACAACAAGTGATTGTCCCTTTTTTAGCGTAAACGAATGAGATCTGACGCCGCCTTCTTACGTCGACAGCTGTTTAAGAAAGCAAGCAGAGCTTCCACGATGCGCTCATATGCTAAATCAGTCCGCAATTGGTAATGTAATATTATAATTTGACAAAAATCATATTTTTTCGTTTTAATTTTTATGGGTATATGTTTTGTAATTCGCTTAAAATGGAAACATTTTGTAATGGTTTAATGATAACATTTTGTTTATCATAGTATATTTGTATATGTGTACTTTTTAATGTTAATTTATCGACTAGTTTAAATCATTTTCAACTGAAACATTTTAGGATGAGCATGGCATACGACGAGAACATAGATGACTGGAGAAAATTGCCAAATATAGGTAAATAATTATAGTTGACGAAAAATGAATCATCGAGCATATGGTTAAAGCCTATATCAAATGAAACATGCAAATTCAGAAATCGAAAAATATAACTCTCGCATAATATTATTATTTTCTTTTGTCTTTCAGTTCAGTTTTAGGTATAGGTTTTCACTTATCTTGACATAGTAAGTAAACTGCCTATTTAAAAATGATTGAGAGTTGCTTTATTAGTTTTGGAGCTGAAAAATATTCCTACAAATCTTCATATAATCAAAATTCAGAGTTCTCTCTGGCTAAAACTATCTTGTAAATAGAAATGTAGTGTTGTACTGAGGTATTAATTAACATATCAGATTTACTAATATTGCTGCTAGATATTTTGGGGTTTCATACCATTATCTCTATGAAGGATACTTTCAAACATGTTCGATACCTCCGGTATTTTTAAAATATTTCCGAAAAGAGCACAAGCCGGTTTTGTTTGATATAGAGTCTAGGCAACAGACACCTGTTCTTGGTTGGTCTGGTCGTCATTTTTCAAAGATGTGTTTTTCTCTTTTTTAGATCAAGAGGGTTATGTGGCTACAGTAAAATGGGCGTTGGTTTACCCTATAAAGACGTTACTTTATTACACCATTCCCGATAGCAGAAAACCAAGGTCAGTTCAGTGATTCATTTCTGCACCACTTCAGTAGCATTCAAACAAGCATTGTCTTGTCATATTTATATTTTCGATATTATCACAGACAATATGGATTATTTTATGTTCTCACTCCAGACAAACTAATGTTATTTCTGCATTATTAGTCTTTAAGCTAATATGACATGAATGGGAATCGATTAGAACGAATGTTCGTTTTCATCAATATTCCCAAAAGTTTAAGACCGGAAAACCTTTTAGCTCAACCAAATGTAATGAATATTTGCAGTATACTTTTACAACTAGCCATAAAAGTTTTCCAGAATATTTGATCATGTATTGATTTCGAAACAGTTGTTTTATTAGTGATAATATATAATTTCCTTATGATAAACTTTTATGTGAAAGTAGATATCAATTGAGAATTTTCGCCTGTTTTATTTGTGTTCAAGTATGTCTGGAAAAATATCTCAATCCTTACTGAAAAGATATGATTTTTAGAAAATAGTGAAAAAATCCAACCACAAAATTAATTGAAAGTGTTTTTCTGACTTCTATTTACAGATGGGAGAAGTACTTTATAGCAACTTTTATCATGTCTATAGTGTGGATATTTCTTTTTTCCTACGTAACCATTTGGATGGTAAGTCTTTTCTCTCTAGTGATAGGCTACGTCATGTTTGATGATATGGGTTATCAATAGTTTAAGACCAGGCTCCGTAATTACTGATGTTGACAGGTTGATAAAAATGTCATACTTATTGGTTTATCTGCAAATGTTCGCTGATTCAGTTGTCTTGGACTTCTTGTCAAATTGATTGGCCTAGTCTCATCAAAACACGTTATGAATACACACAAACAAACATCGTTGAAAAGGTTTTGACTCTGAACCTTTAAGAATATAGGATTCATAGAAATATTTATTTTCAATCTGTATTCTAAAAATGTAAACGACATCATTTAAGTGCAGGCCTGAAATCACTGTTAAACGTACTTTGAAGAAATCAGTTGTCTAGCATATGGACTTTGTACATGTTTTGCTATAACGAATCCTGTCATTGGAAATATTATATTTATTCAGATAAAAGTTGATACATAATAATCAGTTTGTTGCAGAGGAATAAAACTTGTCATGTATTTCCCAAGTGACTTGTTTTAAGGTAATTTTACCTGGTAGGTGGAGAGCGATTGATATGTCCTTGATTTTAAAGTCAACTGTTCGGAAATATTCTGTCCCTATGTTTTTAAGTGGATTTCGAAAGTAACAATGCCTTTTGCGAGCGCAACTAGGCGTTTTAGCGCGCGGACAGACAAATAAACACCTGAAGAAAGATATAGCCTAATCTCTGTAACGAAAAGGCAATTTATGAGAGGTCATGTAATTTTAATACCTTTTCAAAAGAGAAATTGTGCAAGTTTTAAAACAATGTTGAAAATACAATGTAGTTCTTATGTCTTAATGAACATGATGTTATATGCACATTTTCAGGTGTCCTATATAGGTTATGCATTTGGAATTCCCGACAGCGTGATGGGCATAACATTCCTGGCAGCTGGTACTAGTATACCAGATTGTCTAGCTAGTGTTTTCGTTGCCAAGCAAGGTATGTATCTACCCGAAGTAGATTGTCAAACGACCAGCTATGAAAAGCCTTTTATCAGTTTTCTATATGGATATCAATACATACAGGACTCAAAAAAAATGTTAGAATGGCCATAATGTGAAAATGGTCATAATGTAAAAATTGTCATGAATATGAAAATGGTCATAAATGTGTTTCAGTTTTCACGTAAAGTATATCTACAATGCAACATGAATATTTACATATCAATAAAAAACCATGAATAGTATAAACGCCGAAGGAAGGGTCAAAACCCAGGAATATTGGAACTCAATTCCCACTTGACCAGTTTGTCATAACGGAATTAATTGAGTCAGTTCAATAAGCATGAATGATAACCATTAATATGTTTCCAGGAAATTGTTTTATCCTCCCTGTTATTGAAAGACGAATAAGTAAGAGTCATTGATAACAGTCCGACCAGATGGGAATATGTCGAATGATGAATCTTAAGAATTTCATAACTGTAAATGTTCTTCTACTCTAAGGGATTATCAGTGATACTCTGTTAATCCACCATATATAAACGATTTTCGTCAAACTACTTTATCCACCATATATAAACGATTTTCGTCAAACTACTTTTTTATTGAAACGGTTAGCCTCTGTGACAAACTCAATGAATAGAATTTGCATTCCATGACATAAAAGGAAGCAATGTAGCATAAATATGGAAATCCATTTAATTTTCTATTATTTTAAATAAATTGCGATATTATCACTGACTAAAGCAATTTACGTTCAACATCTGTAAATCAGTGTATTTAATGTTTGTTAAAGCTATAATTAAGATATTATCTTAAAATGTGTTTCTTTGATGTAGAGTGAGTCAATAAATAAGTATGGGTTTTCATCTGATATTTGCCGCTAAATGTCAAAGTTATTAAATATGATACCGTTTGAAATAGGAAATTCATTTAGCCGGACCAGGAAGGTTGTATCACGTGATTTAATACTGCATAAACTTCAATCAACAATTTAAATAAACAGTTTTTTGTAGTTTAATTCGCCTAAGACAGATAACTCGAAGTAGTTTCTTTATGAATGACGACTAACTAGAAATCTGCTCTATGTCATACCGCAATCAGTTACCGCTAAGAACCAAGCAAAGGATCTTCCATTTCTACTTTTATGATCGGATTCAATTTTCTCCTGGTATATCGACGCGTACGAAATAAGGACTGTTGTCAAACATATACTCTCTTATTTCCTGTCCTAATGGTTATTTCTTATTCTTTACACGTGTTTAAATCCAAACCATCTGCCCATGAAAAGTTAGATTAGAAGCAGTCGTGCTTCTTAAATCAATTCAAGACATGAAATTGAAGTAGATAACGAATTCTTCTGGTCCTTGCCATCTTTTCCAAAAAAGCCTCATTTGGTTACTTAACCATATTAATGCTTAACACTTTTGTAAGTATGTCAGTTTGAACATGTTGAAAGTGTAAGTGAACCTGTTTAGTAAAAACATTTTAAGATCAGCTAACTATAAGACAGAAACTTATTTGTTGATGCAGCAGATTGTGTGTTTTATGTATTATTGTTCACTAATTTTCAACCAATATCTTTTTATGATATGCTATAGGAATGGGTGATATGGCCGTGTCTAACTGTATAGGCAGCAATATTTTTGATATACTCCTAGGATTGTCGTTTCCTTGGTTCTTGAAAACAGCCATCATTAGTCCAGGTTCAGTTGTAAGTATATGTATTCGTTATTTCCATCGTTCTTGAAAACAGCCGTCGTTAGTCCAGGTTCAGTTGTAAGTATATGTTTTCGTTACAGCCATCGTTCTTGAAAACAGCCGTCGTTAGTCCAGGTTCAGTTGTAAGTATATGTATCCGTTACAGCCATCGTTCTTGAAAACAGCCGTCGTTAGTCCAGGTTCAGTTGTAAGTATATGTATTCGTTATTTCCATCGTTCTTGAAAACAGCCGTCGTTAGTCCAGGTTCAGTTGTAAGTATATGTTTTCGTTATTTTCCATCGTTCTTGAAAACAGCTGTCGTTAGTCCAGGGTCAGTTGTAAGTATATGTTTTCGTTACAGCCATCGTTCTTGAAAACAGCCATCGTTAGTCAAGGTTCAGTTGTAAGTATATGTTTTCGTTATTTTCCATCGTTCTTGAAAACAGCCATCGTTAGTCCAGGTTCAGTTGTAAGTATATGTTTTCGTTATTTTCCATCGTTCTTGAAAACAGCCATCGTTAGTCCAGGTTCAGTTGTAAGTATATGTTTTCGTTATTTTCCATCGTTCTTGAAAACAGCCATCGTTAGTCCAGGTTCAGTTGTAAGTATATGTAGTCGTTATTTCCTATGTTGCGGCTGTGTGTCCATACTCTCTCCTAGAATGCAAGCAATGTGTCAGTTTTGACTTCTGATATAACTGTTAGTTAGAAACTTGTATTTTATTTACACGTCTTCTGTAAATTGGGGAAGGTGTGTAGTGACTAATTGGGAAAGAAATTGGGGAAGGTCTGTGGTGACTGATGGGGAAAGAATTTGTGGAAGGTGTGTGGTGTCTGATGGGGAAACAAATTGGGGAAGGTGTGTGGTGACTGATGGGGAAAGAAATTTAGGAAGGTGTGTGGTGACTGATGGGGAAAGAAATTGGGGAAGGTGAGTGATAACTGATGGTGATGGTAGGGATCGAACCCGGGGCCCTTCGATCATGAAGCGAAAGCGGTACCACTGCTACCACTGAGTGTTTCTAACGAGTGGTGTTTAAGGAAAACTGTTTTGGAATGGTTGTCTTTAAAAAAGCAGCACTTTCATTCAACTAAATGGATGAATGAAAACAAATACATAGTGTCTTGCATAAAACAAAACTATTCTGTTACAAATGTGTGTGTGTAAAAATTGTCTAGAAAAGAAACACTGAGACGGAAATTCCAATGTCTGAAATTAAGAACAATTATTTTATTTTATTTATTAAGTGTGAAAGTATTCGCATATTTACATTTTCTGACGTAGTTGCAAAAAAATAAACTCCAAAATCGCATTATTAAAAACATTATATATTATATATCGGATGAGATGAAGTTAATGTTTTACAACGGTTACATTCTTCCAATATTCGACTATTGTTGTACCATTTGGGGAAAAGGCAATACAAAATATGTACAAAAAATAAATAAATTGCAAAAACGCATAGCAAAACTTATTTTAAATCAACCTGTTAAATCCCATTCTTCAGATTTACTAAAGGAATTGCATTGGTTGTCTTTTTCGGACAGGTGCAAATACCACACTGCGCTGCTCGTTTATAAGATTTTTAACAATATGGCTCCAATATACATGTCAGAGTTAATAGCGTTTTGCCAAAATGATTCATATAGTCTGCGTTCTACATCTCGCAAAGATCTTATACTACAAACAAAACCTAGGACTAAGTTATACAAAGACTCATTTTCCTATTATAGTTTTGAAGTATGGAATTGTATTCCAATGGAATTGAGATTATTAAAAATACAGTCTTTTAAACGAAATTACAAAATTATCTTTATAACAAAATGTAGAAATTACTTACATATACAACTTTGCACTGGTTACTTTAGTATCTAAGTAATGACATTAGATTAATTATATAATAATAATATTATTTGCATTTGAGTGTCTGTCGTAGAGAGTATGATGTTTATTACATAAACGTATCTAATATGTTATTAATATTAGTATAATTAATTTAGTGTGTATGATTTGTGATGTATGTGTGGTTTAAATGTATGTATGTTATGTTTCCTTTTCTCTTTTCTTTTCTTGTTCTGAAGGCCATATGAAAATAAGTTATGTTTTGAATGATTATGATTCATAATGTACCTTTTATGTAACCTTCGTAAAATAAAGTTATTATTATTATTATTATTATTATTATTATTATTATTATTATTATTAATGTTTGCGCCTACAAAAACAACCTTTTTAAATGTAATCGTAAGAAATGCTCAACAGAACAATTGTTTATTTCAGGCCATAATCAATAGTGAAGGCATGGTGTATAGTATTATACTTCTTTTCCTTACAGTTCTTCTAACAGTAAGTCTTGTAACCTGCTTTTCTTTTTTCTAATATAATATGTAAGTTACGCAGAAGTGGTCGAATTTTTTATTTGTTTGATCAATTAATGCATAACAATAGCAAAAGACAAATTGTCTCGCACTCTCTCCTGAAATGTGTCGGTTTCATTATATGTCTGATTGTGGTCCGAAAGCCTAATTAATCATACAAACTCGTGCATGTAATTGTCTTATTTGAAATATAATTAAGTATAATTTAAAGCATACTGAAATGTTTTGGATAGATAAACTTTTTAGTAACAGTGAAGACAAAGCTAGCTTGATTTTTTTATCATTTATTAAAGCACAGTATCAAATAGCGTGCAAAACAAACATAAAATGAAACACTTAAGCATCGTTAAATAACACAAATTGCTTTTTTCTGCAATTAGGAAATGACATTAATGACTTTAGCAATGAATTAAACATTTTCGATTAAATCAATTTTCTTCAGTGTGGTATTTTTCGTGAGGATTGTTTTTATCTAGAGATACAAACGCATGTGCTTAATTAAAAATTAATAAAATCAACAGTTTCAAGAAAATATAGGAAAAGTCACGCCAAGCAGATTCCTGGAGAAATACAAATTCGGCTCTCTGTGGACTATAGATTTATGTTTTGCTGTTATTTTATGCATCAGGGTGTATTATTCTATGATATTTAATATGCATTGTTTACTTGTGTTTCAGGTTGGCGCTGTTCACTTCTCGGGCTGGATGCTGAATAAATGTGTCGGAATCACGTGCTTAACTGTGTATTCTCTATATGTTGCAGTGTCCGTTATGATAGAGTGCAATGTATTCGGTTTCGTTAATCCTCCAATGTGTATTGAATAGTTGACATTTGACCTAGGATATTCAAAATCAATGTAGATTTAGACATAGCATTTTTATTATATATATCATTTTATCTACATATATCAGACAATAAGGATGTGTTACAAACCTACATATATGTATGCTTTTTCATTTGAATATTTTCATAGGCTTTTGGCAGTATGAAACCTTAGGAAATTAGAAAACTTACAATAAACATGTGGTATTACTATAGTGAAAAATAGACAACATTTTATAACGTACTTTTGAATTATCAGCTTTTAAATATTCTGGTGTGTAAATAAAGAATAAAGAAAGTAAAGAAATACTTCATTTTTATTTGACTAGTAGTGTTATCGTATTAATAGTGGACATCCAACTTTCTAACTTCAGATTGTGTAAGACAAATCGCTTGAATTATTTTTTTCGTACTAATGTCAGATAAATGTCATGTCAGATTTGTGTTTGCATGCACTGTAATAACGGATATGTCTTGCAGTGATTGTTACATGCAACAATGCGTTACGACACCATCCTATTTTGTTGATGTGTATGGATTGTCTCAAATCTTATCTTTACTTTCATACGAATTAACTTATAGACTATAGTTTTAGATACTAGGGACTACTATGCATTGTTCTAAATAAACACAGTGTTGGTGGGCGGACTGTTTTAATCCCAATCAATTTCTGTTTTGAGCAACATTTATGTTAATATAATTTAATCCCTTCATAAATATTTAAAATGATATTCTATGATAATCTTAAAAATGGGCCACACAGTACTCACATAGTGGTATATGACGCTTTGGGGTATGGCTCTCCAAGTGGGAATGGTACTTGACGTTCTCCGGAGGGCTAGTGTGGTTTCAAGTTGAACTATTTCATATTATCTTAAGCAGTATAGTTATGAGATTGTAATTTCCTACTTTTTCGGTTCGTGGTAGGGAGGAACACCAGGTACTTTATTTTGAGTTTTCTAAAACAATACTTTAGATTTTTTTCATGTTTTATAGTAGATACACATAAGTTTTAATTTAGCTAAATCTTTTTACTTTCACAGAATTGCATTTTATTTGTTTAATGTCGCATATACCTGCCTTAAGTATATTTCGTTTGTTTTATGAAATTGTATTGATGTTGATTTTATATTGGTTTACATTACTGTGTACAACGCCATTGAGTATATTTATAAAATTAGGCGTTTAATCAAATAAACAAGTTTCAAGTTTAAACAAGTTTAGATATACACACCATATAGTCTTTCGTCTGACTTTTTCGCTACTAGATAACAGTACTGCTACATATCAAAATGTATTACTCGTAAAGTATACGTTACGGTCAATTATTGACAATAGAGCATGTAAATAATTAATTGAAATCATTAATGTATGTTTGTGCTCGGTTTTATTAAATCCAAATGTACTACTGTGTTATTGTACCATGACACCACCGTGTTTTGTGTAAAGGAATTTCCGTGCTATTGTACTTTATGTGCAATGAAATCACATACTTATTTAACCATAGAACACTGTGTTTTGTGTGGCATTCAAACAAGGGTCACTGTGTTATTGTGAAATGGAGTTACTATATTAAGAAACAAGGATCACTGTGTTATCACCGTGTTGCTTATAAGCCGAGAGTCACTGTGATGATCTGGAATTGCAATTATTGTTGTGCTATCTAGGCATGCATCATTTCGTTATTCCGCTATGAAATCTCTACTAATAAGCCATGGATGGCCGTGTTATTCTTAAATGGAATTATATGAAACCACCGTGTTTGTTTTGATGCCCTGGAATCATAGTGTAAATGTAACTTAGATCATTGAATTATTGTGCAATGGAATGACTACGTGTGTAAGCCACGTCACTGTGTTATTGTGTGATGAAAGCACTATACTATTCATACATGGAATTACTGCGTTATTTGTTGTTAGTCTGCGGATGTGAAATGATCAAATGTATGTAATAGTGGCACTTCTTTGGCTTTAAACGGCATTACTAATAGAATAATTTATAATTGAAGCTGCTTTTATTGTGATTCACATTGATCTTTGCGGCGAAGAAAGTAATCGATGAACAATTAATGGTTTATGACAGAGTTCTCTCCACTCAAAGCACATAATCTGACGAAATAAAACATGATGATGTTGAAGTGTTAAATAAAATATTCAAAAGTAGAAGACAACATAAAATTACAGATTTGTGTCTTCGTACCTAATATTTACGGCGTGCTAAATTATATGACATGAATCTTGTGAACGCAGGCTATTGTCTCAAAGTATAATTATTTAAGTGTGTTTAGAAGTTTTGTTATTTTTTTAATCGTAAATGTTAGTGTATGCATGTGATATCAGGCTTGTTTAACAAGTATATATTGTAAGAATGAAAATGTTGAAGTTAAGTATAAGTTTGAGGTAATTCAAATGCAAGTCGTAGTTTGAAAGTATAAGTTTGTTGTGATGCGAATGCAAGTCGTAGTTTGAAAGTAAACCACTGCTTAAAACTTCGCCTCTAGTTTTTTTATTTTATTTCAATGAGAGGATTTTACTTCGATAGCTTTTCTCCTGTATTTTGAAGTACTGAAATATTACCTTGAATAGTGCACTATATCATCAATGAACTGCACGATCATATAAATCTATGTAAGAAATGGAGTCACAATTTCAAAGATATGGTACGTGTCCAACTTGTGTACCAGCTTTCTCACACGATCGGTGAAGGCAAATTAACTTTGGTAGATCTTCGTTACACTATATAACAGCTATATAGCCTTTCCGTCGTCTAATAGTGCTTCAATGTAATAGAATTTCTTATCATAACCTATCATTCAATATGCCAAAGTGTACTCAAATATCGGAATGTTGAATAACAGTAGGAAACCATCTTTGATATTAGCGATCTAGCAAAGACGATATAACTGATGAAATATCGTATCTTCAAATTGTGGATTGAATCTAATTAACTTAACGAAAGATTTAGTGTGCTTCTAAATGCAAAATGACCTAAAGAACAGGAACATGCAATATTTCCTTGCTGGGCGAATGCTCAAGGTGATTCCAAACATTAAACAGAAATACTTCATCGAACGGAAAGCTGTTGATACGTGCAGGGAACATGTGTGTGCGAACTTAATGATGTGTGTTTGCGAAGAAAACACAAAGACAAATTACACGTGCATTATTGACTGAAGGAAAATTCAATGTCTCTTCTGATTTGGAGAATGAAGTATACGAAGTGTATAGATTTACAAAGCAGTAAATGACATCTGCAAATATGAAAAAAAGAATATATTTGTAACCTGTAAGACCTTATAAATTCTTAACCCAAGTATTTCTAACGAGGAAATGGTACATGGTAAATGCGTAAAGGTATACGATTTATATCCAAACAAGCAAACGTTCCACATAAAGTTCGGGAAGAAGAAACAAGAATGTATTTATAAATAACGTATTTCAGTGCGCCTCTAAATAATAACAATATGACTGTTTGTTTAATCCTCCAGTGTGCCCAAAACTGGCATGTGAAGTATATTTGTATCGGCTTTATGTCCCATTTCGCCACGGAATGAAACAGCAAAGCATATTCTCACTGGTTTCGTGTTACAATGCGGCTCCGAACGGCAGGGAGAACTAAAGTATATTCCAAAGCGTAGATCTGTGCTTCTTCGAACAGATGAACATTGATTGTATGCTTGTATATGTTTGTATATGCTGCTCTGAACGGGACAGTGTTGTTAAATGTTCCGGCGCCTTCAAACGTACATACAAATGTACAAGTTACTTAAGTGTTCCAATGTGCGTCCGTATGTCATACAAATTAGTTATGTATTCTGATGCGCTTCCGGACGCATATTATGCATGCATATTAATGAAATGCGCTTATGCTAATGAAACAGGTGTATTGTAATTGATTAGATGTGCTAATGAGCCTTCAAACGGAGGTTTGGTGTACATTTTTGTATATACATTTACTTACTGGTTTTATGCTCCATTTGCTCCTTTGAATAAGGTATGTTCCATTACTCCACCGATGAAATGAAATCATATCGAAACCATAATATTATGACAACTGAAGATGTTAACTGACAAAAACACTTCAGTTATAATACGAGTTTTAGATTAACTCTTATTGAAATTATATACCACAAATTTACGAAACCTAGTATATCCTAAAGCGACATTTGTCGGAGCACTCAATGTTTCAGTTAAATCAGTTAAAAATGTTGAAATAATTCCAGTTGAAGAAAAGACAGAAATTAGACAAAGAAACGAAAAGTTGGACAACTATCTCTGTTGTTGACAGAACTGTCGCGGAAACTGTGTTTACTGCTATAAAGATTTTACTGTTGAAATACAGACGGGTGACGTTTTACTCAACAAACATATTTTCTTAATGCGGTGCATATGTCAAACCTGTTACAATGAGCATATATTCTGTATAATATATTTCATTTTGAATTTGTATTAGTCTATTTTACACTTTACATGAACAACAAATATAGAAATTGAATTGACAATGGAGTTGATACCCGACAAAATAAAGAAAAAAAGAGTTAAAGAGTTATTTCTTAACTAAATTGATACTTATCCAACTAAATGAAGATTTGTCAAATACATTCTCATATTTGGAACTAAAGAAATTGAAATCATGGTGGTATTCATTTCTAAAGAAATAAACACTTTATCGAAATAGAAAATTGATTTGTTCAAACAATTATTAAGTAAAGTGCATGATTGGAATCCACACTTTATTGCAGCACAGAAATCACCGTGGAACATAGCGCCAACTCAAAAGTTGTTTTAACCTGATGAGAGTAAAAATCCAATCTTTGTCTCGTTGATCTTGAGAAAGCAAAGACAAGGGCCCCAAGGGAGGGGGGAAGCAATGTTAAACATACACTAAATTTCTCGAAATTTAATGCTGTGGAATGATGCAATCAATCAAATTTGATGTTTTATTTTACAAAGGCGGAGGTTGTCAAATTATTCCATCACTAGCGACACAAAATAAATGAAACTCTTTGTGTTTGTTAACGTATGTGCCGCCGAATGTTGTTTGTGAAATACAGAATAATTGAGCCTCTAGCAATCTGAGTCACAGTTCCGGAATACTAATCAAATTCGCGTCTACGTGTCAATTTAATTTAGTTGAGTTCTGTATGCAAAGGTATTTTAAAATTTGATTATAAGGAACAATTGAGGCTTATCGAAT
The DNA here is from genome assembly GCA_022818135.1 of Saxidomus purpurata. Lineage (NCBI taxonomy): Eukaryota > Metazoa > Mollusca > Bivalvia > Venerida > Veneridae > Saxidomus > Saxidomus purpurata. The sequence continues at coordinate 35,654,846 of JAFMSR010000001.1, forward strand.
TACCTTTTCGCCCAGTTCATGTTTTGGTTGCTTATAAGATGGTTATATTTCTTACCACGGTGAGTTCAAACCTACTACCTTTGGGTACGGCAGTTGAACACTGTCGGTTTAATTTCAAACAACACCATATCAGTAATACAATAGTAAAACTATGATAACAGTAGTGGAGGGGAGGGGGGGCAAAACTATTCATACCATTATTATAATATTGTTTTAATTCTTCTACAGAACTCGAAACACCAATGATGATTAAAGGTCATTGACGCACGGCTATTGTTTTGACAGTGCACAACGACAGACGCATGCATTCAGTGAAAGATAAATATTCCTAGACACGTTTTATAATTTCCCGTCTACACAAGAAACCATTCACTGCTCCGTTATACTAGTATATATTTCAGATCAAACCTTAAATCAACGGAAAAATAGTTAATTTAATTTGAATAAAATTAATGTTATCTGACCACGGTAACTACATTTACCTCATTATATTATAACATACACAATATAAATCTTCGGCAAACAGGAGGGTGATATATACTACTAAACATCTCCTTTCAGGAAAAACTTTCAAATTTGACAGTTTTTAGGGTAGGAATGCTGGGGTCAGTTATAAACGCCAATAATGGCGAAAATACTAGACCTTATCAAATCAGATAGGAAAAAGAAGAATACCTTATTATATTTCAAAAATATGTCCACTGTAAGTGAGCACTTACAAGTCTCGTGTCATCCACCCCACTATTTCTAATGTAACATTTGATGTAAGTTTTACACCAAGTTAGAAGTTTTTAAAACAATACGTTTCTTTTTCAAACAAATTGCATCCAAATTTTTATAGAAATTTGAATAATTAGATGATAAGTTGTACATGTAATTTGTGTTAAATATCTCAAAGCGCCACTTATTTCAGTTGAGCGAAAGGAGTCCAAATTCTAATATGGATAACTAATGTGTTAACAAGCTATCAATTACGAAAACCAGGCTACTCTTGGCTTTTGATTGAGAATATTTCTAAGATAGTAGGAGGTTACGGGTTCTGCAGATTCTTCTTATCGTTGCGCATTCTTTTAGGGTAACCTTAATAGCAAACTTAGGAATTAACGATCACAAGAAAGCCAGAGTTTCCACATCAATCGAAATACATTCTCACAAAATATATTAGATTGTCTTGCCCAGTAATGTTTTTCGAGTTGTTTGTAAAATATTTGTTTGGTTAATGGAACAAGAAATAGATCTACATAAACTTTTATAATCAAGTGTGGCTCTTCTGCGGAAATAAGAACTGTAGATGAATCAAATATCAGACAAAATGATTGCAATTCCTACCGGAATTGAAAAGTCTGGCCACAATGTCTGAGAAAGATTGCAATAAACGGTCTTGTCATTTAATATTGCACATTAAGCACTTTCGGATATTGTATTGACTTCTTCGTGGTATATTGTCTAGATCAGAGAACATTATTATATTTGATTGTCCGTCTTAATTAACAATATTATTATTAATGACAATTTGTGCGAAATCATCCCAATTAAATCAAATATGTTTGAATTATAATTATCTAACTTATACAGAAAGGTATACAGTAAACGGCAGTAGATGAAACGCGTCATGCTGTCATACAACCCCAAAGTTGCGCGTTCGAACACCACAGGGGGCATGACTGCACCATCCCAAACGCCACTGCGTTTTGTAGACTGACTCTTTTGTAGCTAGTGCCAAACTATTTTTCTTTATACGTAGTTAACGACAACCCACATTCCTACAACAAGAGAGACATAGATAAAGACGAACCAAGCTTTCGTTTACACATTTGTACCTTTTTGTACTTATTCAGGCCAATTTTGTTATTTCATTATGAGAGACGTCTACATATTAGGTAAAACAAAGTTGATAACGACGAATTCTAAGTATAGATCGAGGCCGTTCCTAGCCAACCTTGATCCAATTATTTCGAAATGATTGAATTAGGTTGTCTTGTTACGTCCTTTGAGAGCACAAACAAGCATAAGTTAATCCTATAAACTGCTGTCGTTTTTACGAACTAAGGATGTTTTGTCTTCGGCCATAGATTATTCCCGAAACCGATAGTTTTCTGCTAATTTTACAACAGCTACATCAAAGACTTTGGTTGGGTAGCCGTGGTGTTTGGGTGTGTTAGGGATTGGGCTAATGTATTACGGAGAAATGATTTAGAAGATGGTTGGTACATTAAACATGACCTGTTATGATTTTTATCTTAACTCCCCGTCCAACATTTCTAATCCTTTATGCAATCGATTGAGTTTTTAGACACAATAGAAAAAGGAATCTGTTTCTTTTAAACTAAATGTTAACAACTATTTAAGTTGAAATTGCACAAAGAAATCCAGTCATCACTTGATATTATGCGCAAAAATATACTGAATAAACGTATTCTGCTGTTTCGTATGTAGTTCTTTTGTATATCGTAATACCTTCAGCATTATTCTTAATTCTTTTTGAATTTATGAACAGTTAAAGGGAACTACTAAACAATTACGCAGGCCTAAAATAAAAGAATGTATGAAGATGGCAGTGTAACATTTAAAGATTCCACAAGAACATTCGTTTAGTTATGAATACAGTTTTATGAGAATGTCTTGAAAAATCTAATACAGAATGTTTAAAATAGTTTCAGAAGCGCAACAGACAAAGGTAAATAACTATGTAAAGAAGAACGATGAAGCAGTTATCTTATATTTATTCACACAAAGCAAGTGATAATTGAACGGTTACACAGTAACAGCAATTTACATATCCTGAACTGCCTTTGATAGTTAAGTATTGTTCTCGCTTATTTTAATCAGTCAGATAATTGCATGTACTGAATTCATGTCCTTACTGTACCAGATGATTCCATAATGAAATTTAACAATTTCAGTTTAACAATGAAATTTTCAAACTAAGTAGGAGTTGTTAGGTGAAGGGTCAACATGTAAGAATGTGTCTCCTGATAACTAACTGGCATCTTATGCAATATTCCTTTGTCTATAATCATACAAGTACCTCTGGTCAAGTGACTGCTACATGTACATTCATATATGGAAGCCTGAAACCCATCTGATCAAATCAGCACATAATTATGAATTGGCTCTCTTGCCTTTCTATAGCACACACGTACTTTGTTTTGATTTATCGGGTTACATCTACCAAATGACGTTGCAGAATACCCCATATTTGCCCAATATGACAAATTTAGAAGCCGAACAAAGTATGTTACTATACTGTATGGAATTCCCGGACATTTCTATCCACAAAGCGATACATTGAACCTGATAAAACTCAGATACCAGGGCGATAAGACATACATATGTACAATGTTACTTCAACTTCTAGCTTTTACTCATAGAAAAGGAAGACCATATTATGCACTGTTTCAGATGGACATCTGAAAAGAACCAACGATCGTTCATAAGTTACTTCGCTAGCTATGAAACAATCCGACATAGAGCGGTCATGCAACAGCTTCTACGTGTTCACAGAACACTTTATTGTGATGACCCTTTTCGTTTCTAGCACATGTATCAGATGAACAACTAATTTGATGTAATTAAACCTCTAATTCTTATGTTAATCTTAATCGATTTTATTGGTTTTCTTTTTAAATATCTAAATTTACTATTATTATTCTAAAAGAGAAACGAATTTAGGGATCAACGCACGTAAGACATCAGTTGGTTTTAACTTTTATAAATTACAACCGTTAGTAAATATATTATATATACGGCCTGACAATAAATATGTCATCTTACGTGTCAAAAGTACAAGTGCAAAAATAATTTATACGTACTTTACTAACTTCTTCAGATTATTTATTATACTGAGTACAAGAATAGTATTGACTTTTGTTCAATAATGGGTGGTGACTGCCATTTGTTTTATGTTACTAATTTTTACGATATTCAGCGTTACGACAAGGGCTTGAGTCCCATGAAATTTATAAAAGTAACAGGTTCATATATTTGGACGTATGCCACAACACATGAAAAGGATATGATAACATGGCACGAAAACTTTTGTTGTATATTTTAAGGAATCCTTTTCAATTATATAGGTTTCATGTTTTGCCGAGCACATTTTTGTGATCCTCTTTTTTCCGCTAATTGGCTACTTGGAAAGTTTTCATAGCATATGATTTTTTACACTTTATAAGTCACCGGTGGCAAATCTCAAAAAGCCGCGTTGATAATAACTAAGAATTCGTAGTCAGAATTCGAACTTTTTGCAACCTGCGTCATAAAAGGACTTCATTAATTTACTCAGTTTGTTTTTTTCAACAGAGCATAAATAAAAAAAGTTCACATTGCGATTAAATGGTAGTAACTAATCATACATTAAGTTTAAATCAGCTCTCACTGATAAACATAATCTTATTTTTACCGAAAACGTGTAACAACTTGATGCCAAAAAGATGGTCCATAATGAAGCAACAATTTCAAATAAAAATAATAGAAACTTCCATGTGCCAAATCGCCCATTTTTGTCGAAATGTAATGTTACGCCAATAAAAATCAAAGGTTTCCGACTGTGATTATTAAATGTGTAAAAAATCTATCAAATATTTTGGGGCTAAATTTTCTGATTCGGAACAATATCGGTATAGTTGAAATTATGCCAGATTCCCTGCAAGAAATTCATTTCAATAACAACAATGAAACAATGATGTTGATTTATACAATTATAAACGTGATATATCATTTGTTACAATGTAGTCTAACATGTATTCAATTTGTATATCAAACGTACTTTTGACTGGCTGATTTGTATATTAGTATTATGTATTCATTACGATTGAGTAAAACAAGCGGGACGAGTGAAGCAAAATTAAATATTTGCATGAGACAAAAGTACATACTTGACATTCTGTTGATTTAAGACATTATTGCTGCTGAATTTTAAAACTTTAACCAATTTTACAATTTTTTTTAATTTTTTTATAACGATTTTCACCGGTATTCATACCTAACACGTATATTCTGTTTGTAATATAATGTGTATGTTATACACAACTGCATTTTAAATATTCCATACGGAATCAAGTTAACTAAAATTAGACTTAAATTTATAATTTTTTAGTTTTCACAGTTTGTAGATTCCAACTTTATATAAGTGAGGTGTTGTGACCATCACCCGTCGTGCCGTAGTCATTTCCTGCATCTATCGGAACCCGTTCCATTTCATCTTCACGTGTACTAATCCTATAAGGCACATTTTCTTGTCTAGCTTTTCGGCATTTCATTATAGCCAATGTTGCAATAAGGACGCAAAATAGTGTAGCAAAAGAAGAAATCATGGCAATGGCATAAGACGGTAAACTATGAACGGTTTCTGTGTACGCTTTAGTATTGTCGTTTATAACTTCTTCATCTGTGTTGGTGTAGAGATCAGCTATTGCTGCAGATGCTCTATCCACCGCTTTCTGAGCGTTCTGATATTCCTTTATTTTTCCTTCAAAGGCATCTAATTCAGTCATTTTCTGAAAAGCAGCTTCATTTTTAAACCACTTTCCATCAATAACTACAACCATTTCTGTAAAGTTTGCCGGAGGTACACTCGGACGCTTGATGAAAGGTGGCCTTCTTAGTGCGGGAAGTTGTTGGGCGTTTCCTTGTGTAGCGGCATCAGAGCAGAATTCGAGCTCGCAATCGGTAGTGATAGAGAAGGTTTGCTGTAGCATTCCATGTGGGCATCTTTTCGGCCAAGCACTTTGATTACTGTGCAAAATATTAGCAGCTTCTGTGCTTGTCATGTTTAAAGTCAGAGCAAGTGGATTGCCATTACAGCAGCTGAAGAAACCACCAAATGTTATACCAATATCATTGCCGTTATCCGAAACGCAAACATAAACATCATCTGCTAATCGCAGTGGAATGAACTCTATTGGACAGGAAAATCCACCAGTTAAAGTGTTGGGCTTGAAATTTGTTGAAAACACCCCTCCAAAGAGATACTTTTGATCGGGGGTAGCAGAAGGGTCACGAGCACACCAGAAAGCCTTGTATCTCCCGAAGCTGTATGAAGTATAGCTGTGACGTTTTAGATGCCACACAGTTCGGCGATTCTCGTGGAATTGTGAATGTGTTATTGACTCTGAAATTAACTCGATTGCTTTGTAGCCTTTCGGGCATGAGAAGTCACTCGTTAAAGGATTTTTCTGAATATATCCTTTGTCTTTACACATATCACCAGCATCTGTTTGTGACATAGTACAAGTCTGATACACGCCGCCGAAATATTCTTGTTCGAATTTGTCAGCGCCACAAACGGCTTCATTTGCAACATTCACTTTGATGTCATAGTTTTTGTTGTTAGGATTCATGCAACCCCTATATGTGTTATGCTTATAGTAACTAATAAAAGCATTCTTAACACCCTGTCCAAGTTTCAAAAGAGTATCAAGAGGTAATTCGGGCAATGTTGCAGATGAAACTAACTCATACAAAGGAATGCCGTCTCTATCAATAGAAACTAATTCGTTATCAAGCGTCTTTGTCCATTCGCTAGCCGTCGTGTTTCCATCAAAGTAAGTACCACCGTGAGACTTGATAACAGAAAATGACGTCTTATTGTTATACTCTCTGATGGTTTCTTCCATTTTTGACTTGCTTATGCCGAACTGTATCCCTGATCCTATCGAAACACCATCAAATATCAAACTGAAAGAAGCACCAGCACCAATCTGCCACTGTTTCTTTTTAACGTCGTCAACGGTCTTTGTGTTAGCATCAATGTGATCTTCTTTGTAAAGGACAGCACCTGCGTCCATTCTGGTCAATACGTGTGTTCCAAAGTCTCGAATCAGTAACTGACACTGGTAATTGGCGATATGGTCATGATGGTTATAAAGACTTGATGCTATTTCTAACAAACGTGCTCTGAACGATGGATGGAGATCTGCATTTGGATCAGCTACAATACGATATCTATTGTACCTGGCTTGGACCCTCGATATAAATTTTGATGTCGTGCTTTTCGACATGTGCATCTTAGCGCTTTGGTATCCAGCGGAAAAGGATCCACTAACCCCAGCAACTCCTTCTAATCCAACGCTTACACTTCTACCACCATTGACAGAAAACGATTCCACTGACTTGTATTCATCCATAGTGGCAATCCATTCAGCAAAAATGTCAACTTGACTTTGTTTTACAGGGATTAACAACACGTTATCTGGAATAAGATATTTTCCATCTTCGGTAAGTTTGCATTGATAATATTTCTTGTTCAAAACCTGACTTAATTCAGTGTTTTGAATATTATCCCATCCAATTCCAGGAAGCACCTCAAAAACGTCAATCTTTTCACCAATTTTTTTCATGCACTTTAGTGGATGACCGTTAAGAAAGTCGTCATTGATATCTCCTTCTGCCTTTGGAAAATTTTCATTTTCAGCCGCATTGCAATCAACGAATAGAAACACTGTCACAGCGATTAGTAAATACAGTTTAATCATGCTATGTCCCATACTGTATTTGTGCAATTATAAACAAAACATTTTAACTGTTACAATTATTTCATCAAATTTCAGGAATTTTTGCAAGTCTTAATTGACAGTTGAGAACCACACAGATCAGCTGGAAAAAGATTATACAACGACAAGAGTTTTAGGGCATTTGTAGATCCACGAGGTTGTCGTCTTTATAACAAGGGCGAACATAATTTACAGTCTATATAGGTTAAGGGGTATCATATTTTACATTATTTATTATAATAAAGGACTAATGTATACAAACCATATAAATTTATCTCAGTACCATATACTAATATATTAAGTCATTCCATAGATGATATATTGCCTGTAACTGTCTACATGTGAGCAAAAGGCATGTGATAAAGTTAAGTGCTTTTTCAGCTGGTGAGACACGTTACAATTATAACTTCCAAAATCTATATGTCAATTTAAATGCCTATGAATCAGACTTGTCATAATTCTAACACTGATAATCATTATATCTTACGTGTAGCGTTTAAAACTAGTTTCCTGATATTTATGTTCCTGTTTTGTTTTTTTATATTTGAATTTTGATATTTGATTTAAATAATCTAATACATAATCACCAATTATTCTGAGTGCTACGCACTATGTAAAACTAACAAATTCATTGCATGAAAGAAGAATTATATGCGGTAGTTTATATTAAAATTGCTTAAATTTATATTATTATATAAATTGTTTATAAGTATGTAAAATGGTACCCAATCAAATTCTTCATGTCCAAGTAACTGTTGATACCTATGCATGTAAGGTTGCGTTTATATACTTTTTAAAACAGATTGATACGCTTGTTTATTTATTGTATATTCTTATTTCATATAGATATTTCTTAACTTTTGTTAAACGCGTATGTTCTTTTTTTTAATTAGTGTTAACCTTTTTGTTTAGACATTTTTTTCATACGATTTAGTTCTGCAATCCAGTTTGTTTTATTGTTGAGTTTGTTATAAATTGATTCCTCAGATATAATAATAATCTCAATGTTGTTTTAAACACAATATATAATAGTTATAAGATTATTTCTTATTTAAATACAGTATATTTCACTCAAAACTCGTTGGATTATTCTGTCGCCCTGTCTTAATTCAGGGCAAGAAATAGTCTTCAGCAATAGTTCGTTTGTCGTCGTCAAATTGCACAATTGGATTCTGCATTTTGCCATGATTTATGAATTTTCCTTAATTTCTGCTTGTATGCAAGTCATATTTTCTCCAACTAAATGTTGTTTCTTACATATTCTAATAAAATTTATAAATGCATCTTAGTCATTAGTGCGGGTAGATTAATTTGAGATAAGGACAAGTTAATTTTGGGTATAAATAGATTAATTTGGGATAAGGATGGATTAATTTTGTGTAATGATAGATAAATTTGGGGTATGAATATATAAGCGGATTCTTCGAAAAATATATATTCATGTATATGTGATATTTGCACGCAAGGTAATACAGTATATACATCATTATGTAACATTATATAATTACATACTTTTACTACATTTATTCTGTTGCTAAGTTAAAGGAATTATTCGATATCATTATTTCAGTTCAACACACATACACTACACACATTTAACAACACAGATTCATTTTAAAGCTTTATTTGACAATTATAGCGGCTTAACAATAGTCCTGCTCATTCGAGTACGTCATGGAACTTGGAAATGTCGGTGTATGGTCTCCTGACAGCACAGTAGTGTATGCCGGTGTGGAAGTTGTGTCTGTAGAAGACATTTCCATGTGTGTACTGGGTTTTGGAGGACATGTAACCGTCTCAATAGTGCTTGTTTCACATTTTCCTCGATGACAACGCTGTTCAAAGAAAGTTTAATCTGTTGAAGTGTATTGATTTCAGTCTATGATGAAAATCATATAATTTGAATGAGACTTTTTTTCGAAAAGGCAAATGCTTATGATTCTCGTATGCTTTCAAAGTGATATAAAAAGGTGTATGTAGAACTGATCTGTTTACTCGTTAAACTTTACACGGTGCAATGTAAATTAAAGGATGGCATTACCCATATTGGTGATTTTTAACAATTTTCACATGAAAGTGATTTTAAAAACAGAAAAGATGTATAATGGTAAAAGAAGTAGTTTCATCAATCAATAAAAATGTTTCTTTAACTGACTTCCGTATTTAGTGCAGGTCTTCAAAATGTTTTGTCGATATAAATACAGAGTAAATCTTACTACATCGCTTCCGCAGGCCGTACCCTCCCTCACATACAGAATATGACAAAAATTAGGATCATCTGGGTGCCAACAGTAGGAACCATTGCTACAAATGTCAGCACTGACTGGCTGGAAAATGGAATCTTTTTATAAATTACATGCATTCTAGTTACTCTTATAATAAGGCTATATATTATGTTAATGTTGGGAAAGAACAATTTTATACATTTTATACATTTATTAGCAACGATCGATTGTTATTGACTGAAAAGTCGCAAATACATATACATGTATCTAAAAATGCAAAGCCCTGACGGGTCATGTTGTTAGTGTATGCAGAGTGCTCGGAAACTTTATTTGTGGCAACATTTCCTGAGATTTGTTTTTGAAAAATAGCATTGGTTTAAACGATTTAATTACCGTTTACGTACGTCTTCGCAAATTTCAACACACATTTATGAAATGATATTGTTTTTTAATATATTTACTAAAAATAACGGGCATTTTTGTTTGTAAGCTTAATTTTTTATTCATATTTAGGAAAAACAATTGGTTCTATGTTCCTTGCATATTTCAATCAATAAACGTTTTTGTGTATTATTTTCAAATAGCAACTGAAAATTTGTAGTAGAAGATTTGATAGCATTCGTGAAAAAACTTTTGTTTCCAAACAAGAAAATGACATCCCTCTAGTGTGTCCCAATTTGTCTCAAGCATGCATATTGATTATTCTATTTTACACTCCGTAATTAGTAACTAAACGAGAACATTTTGGAAGGAAAATATTGCAAAATGAAGAAGTTGGCTTCATTCTTACATAACATCTCCTAGAGCCCTCGCCATATGCAAGTTCACACTGTGTATCCACGGACAGGAACACACCGGGAGCCAGGAATGACTTGTAAGCTGTGTACATTACGTCGCTGTAATTATTGCTCTGAAGGCAATTGGTACTCAAGCTAAATATAACATCAAAGATAACTTGCTTTAATTCAAGGACAGAGCGACAGATAAAACACACACGTCCAAAGGGTCAAACATCTACGTGGTCAAATCAATAATTACAAATGCATGATTTTTTTTACATTTCCATGTTACATGATATAACATGATACAACAAAGCTAAGGCTAATTGTGTGCAAGCGTACGTACAATATGACTATTTAGATTTTAAAGATCAAGGAAATAAACTAAAATTATTAAAATTATATTTAGAAGTCTAATGACAACAAAACTGACCAAGAATAAGCAATTAAAAATACAGACCTGTTGATATGAGTTTCTATAGCCGACACTGTACAGTCAGATAGTTCATACGGACTTGATTCCAAACCTCCCGCCGGAATCTTGAAAACTGGTGACATAAGATGAAAGTTGCCACACCCATCTATATCATGTTCCGAACTCAAGCTGTTGACATACATAAGAAAATATTATTGAGGAATACGACCTTCTTTACTTGTTTGTTTCGATGTGTAAATGTTTGTTTAAACAGCATCTATTTCTAGAAAGGGAATACCTAATGTATGACATTTTACAAACAATCATTTTAAAAATAATATACACATAAGTTATTAGTTGTATAAGGATTCGTAAACAAGCCCTTTAAAGGCTTATATGGTATAAAAAAAACAAGCCACACAGTCTCTATCTGGTGCAAGAAACGTAAAGGAAACAGTAACATCGACTACCTGTGTCCGAGCTCATGAGCAGCAACCCAGTCCACGAGACCAAGGCCAGCATCCTCTATAAGCGATACACTGAACGTAGGATATTTGCACATAGTTCCCGTCCATGCCGACCCTTTGAAATAATGAGATGGAATAATATCAATTAGGTATCCTTTCCAGTACACGTATATGTATTATTTTTTCTGTCATATGAATATCTATATTTTCCGAATGTAACACATTAAGACAACATCTTATATACTATGTGGCCTTCATAGCAACAAAGAAAACATGGCAATATACATTCATGCAAAACAAGCAGAATCTTGAAAAATTGAAAATTATATTTGTACAGATTCAAGTGGAAAAAAATACATTGAAACGTTTCAGACTCACAAACATGAATATTAAACTAGAGAATATAATTGTTATTGTATATGCACTAAACACCATTTTGCGTTTTGGAGTTATGAAGATGTACTGCTACACCTTCAATCAAGTACGGGGTTTTGTTTCAAAGAAAATGGCGTGTCAGAATAAAAATAAAAATGTGTCCCTATATCGTTTAGCACTCGTGATTTAATTATTACGCATTCGAACTTCTGATTATATTTTATTCAACGGAGACATTTACTATTTCTTAATTCATCAAGATTTTTAAATTATGAACATATATTTTAGCGAGTCGACTTAAAACTTCTACTTTCGTCTCGCCAAATCCTTTTTCTTACAAAATTACATCGCCTGATGGTTTCTAGGCTAAGAATCCGACTAGAATATATTGTAAGTGTTGAATACACTGATGTGTTTTTGGGTGAGTTAAAGGGTTATATAGAAGTGTGTTTTGAATGCAATCGAGTATTCAACAAGGGCTAATATACTCTGTTATCCTTTCATTAGTTTGTTGGAGTATATTAAATAGTAGATGAGTCTCTGATAGATTTTAAATAGGTCAATCGCACTTACAGATCTCATTGGTAACCTCGATTGACCTACTTTTTGGCAAACAATCATATTCACTCTTTGGCTAAAACTGACTGGAAATTGCAGTCAGGCAAATCTCTCCTTTTTTGGATTCAGTCTCATCCAAGAATACAAGCTAATATGAATGCTCTCATGGACGGACCTTTATAAGATTTGCTTCAATCAATCAATAAATCTGATACATTTTATGCTGTAAATAAAAACAACTTACCTAAGTTACCAGAACTCCACTCCCCGTCATGAAGTGCTGCCATGTCATACCTGGGAATATGAAAAATTACACCTTTTTCAATGCAGCTACTCCGAATTAACTTAGTGAGAGGATGCTTCTGGTAATTGACATAAGTAAAAGTTAACAAAATGACACAACTCATTACCAGTGTGGACAAGATGGATTTTCAACTGAATCAGAAATACGTTCCCAAGAAGATATAGTCCAAACACTAAAGACAGAGGGTTAGTAATTGTGTCACCTGTATTTATAGAACCAGGCATTTCTGAGCAAACTTTCCTCCCGAATTATATCGTTTACCGTGCTTTCATTCTCAAAGTCCCTTCTAGTAACATACCAGCAAAAGGCTTAAGATGTCGGTTTGGCATAAAGGAAAGTGTTGATATACTTGCGACATTAAAACTTATGAAATGTAATATCAAACTTTTGACAAAACACCAGTATTTACCGTGATACACCCATTACATGATCGTGTGGCAGAAAGTTTCCTCTAACAGTGAATAGCCAACTTGTAAACTCGTCAAGCGCCTTTTCAACATTGACCTTGGCATGTTGATCACCCTGAGAGCTATCGATGATCACCAGACTGTTCTTGATCCATACACTGTCTGCCAATGTCTTAAAAACATCGAATTAATGTAAATGTTTGCCTAATGTTTGCCTAATGTTGATTACTCTTAACATTTTTAAGTTTTAAATGTCACATATATCTTATACATCTACAAATTCATTTGTTTTGTCGTTCAGTTCACTTTTTCAATCGTACTTGCTCAACAATGATAACATATGAACAGTCAATATTTGGCAAATCTATAGTTCATTCATTACAAGTATCTACAGAAAAGTTTACTTGAAGAATGTTGAATAGAAATTGAATAAAAAATTTTAACAAATCACTAGGATAAAATATGAAAAAATATAACAATGTACAATATATGTGTAAAATAAAAATTACCTCTGCTACAATGATTGCGTTTATCATAAACTTGATGTCTATATAATTTGTTTTTTCGTACATGCGCTCATACCGTAAGTCCATCTGAAAAGGAACGATACCAGTATCAATCGTTTACTTAATGTGATTGGAATACTACAGCCGCGAACAAATATTTAAAATACCGTCTTGTTAGACCAGTAACAAGAACGTATACTAAGAACAGTTCATTTAAAAATACGGACAACGCAAGAGAAAACACATAAACGGAGGACTGTAGAACAGGGTTAATTAAATATTTAACAACCTCTTAAAATAACAACTGTCAGAAATATCTCTATTTAACTCTCTATATCTCATTATTTGTTTTGACGGACCATCAGAAGATGCTCATAACGTTGTTTTTTCTTTTAAAACTGCTCGCTCTCAGGTTTTGGTAAAAAAAAATAAAGTTCTTCAAACTGTATGAAAATAACATAATTTAGAACATAAAGTCATATAAAAGGGTTCTAGTATAAATTCCTGTAAAATATATCTGTAGATTTGAAATAATACGCTACCAAATAAGAAAGCATTGCAAAAACTTTTGAAATTCCAATATACACATATAGCGTAGCGGTGCCGTAAAACCAGCATTTTCAATCAATTTTTGCCAATTCCTACCTAGAATTTTATTTCTTTTGTTGATTCTGGCCTTTAGTTTTATATGTATGTATTAGTATGTCATTTTTTAATTATCATTTTTTCAACGGCAACTGAGAGCGAGTAGCTTTAAAACTACCTCAAATAAATATATTTCAATGAAATTGCAAAGAATAGATTCATCAGCTTACAAGAAATAGATACATGTACAAATGCCTCAATAATAGAATCCTCATACCAACAAACAACGTGCATCTACAACAAGTCACAGTGTTTGTTTTTTAATGGGTAAATTCTGAATATATCTCATCTGCAGAGATTTTATACAACTTTCATCCAAATTTTTTTTTCGACAAGTTCTGAGAATATTTAAAGCTGCTCGCTCTCAGTTACCGTTGAAAAAAATATTTTTCCAAAAAAATGACATTCTTAATCATAAATATAAAACTAAAGGCTAGAATAAAAAAATAAGCAAAAATCTAGGTAGGAATTTGCAGAAATCGATTGAAAAGGTCGGTTACACGGCACCGCAACACTATATGTTTACATTGAAATTTCAAAAGCGTTTGGAACGCTTTTGAATTTGGTAGCGTATTTTTCGAAATGTAGAGATGTACGTGACATGATTTTATACTGGAGCCTTTTTATATCACCGTATGTTCTAAAATACGTTATTTACATACAGTTTGAAGAAATTATTTTTTTTTACCAAAATCTGAGAGCGAGCAGCTTTAAAACGTGATTCAAATACCATATTGGCGAGAAGTATAAAGTAAAGCCCCATCGCACTCTTGGCGTCTGCTGAGTTGTTTCCACTTCTGTCCAGCCAACTGTAACAAAAACTAATGATTTAATATGGTGACAGAATACCAAAGTCAAAGTAATATTGTACGAGTGTTTGAATGAAATTTATTTTTTCACTTCTCTTTCTTCTCCCGATGTTTTATTCCGAATTAATGACGGTCATTTATCTCATGCAATGTGTTAATTTTACTTCTTAGCCGTAAGTATTTAGAACTCGTTTTGATCATCTGTATAAAGTGTGTTATTCTATCATAAACTGGGCATAATTTTCGTACAAGTCGTATTCCGAGTGGTCTGCTATCAAGATTAGCTCTACCACATGCAACGATCCTGTTGTCTGTCTCTTTCTTCTCAGCACATGCTTCAACATATTACTGTCCAGAATGAGATCACGCCTTTTCCGGGTTGTAACAGGAATATCGAGAGGTTGACCATCCCATCCATATCCTGCAATACCACGATATCTTTCACTAAGATACAGCAGTAGTTCGAGTCAAGTTTGTGCAAAACAGTATTCAACTACGACGTGGATCAACCTTGACTCCATGTAAATTATTATACAACATTTGAAAAACTAACGATATTTTTCGTTTCTTGAAACATTTTACATCCAGAGCTGTATTACGAGAGAGTAAACACAGATTCAAATGATTTGAAAGCTCCTTTTCAAACCTAGCTGTATCTTACATACCTTTATGGAAAGATTTCATGACCTTGGTTGTTTAATACGCGTGCATGTCACAAACATAAAATAGCATATAAACCTACCATTTGTTAAAAGTTTAAAACTCAATGTTAAACCTACTAATTGATAGCAGTATTTTTCATTACCGAGCGCACACAGGACTTCCATTTATTATACATGTAATCAAGCTTACCTATAGTCCTGGGGGTTTCCTCCATCTTTATTATACTGTCTTTGTCTGACTTTGATAAGTTAGAGTATGGAGTAAGGTCTAAAGGATTAAGCCCGAATGCATCATCTCCGTGGTAAAATGTTGCAGCCTTGCAAAATAAAGACTTACAAGATAACGCATATTTATGACATTTGAACAATGTATAATTTTACATAATACAAAGGTTTCCTGTAATTCCTTTATAGAATGATCACGTGTATGTGTCTGCTGTTTTATATACTCAGTGTTGGTATCTTATGATGAAACGTTCACATAAATCATTAAATTATTAGAATGAAAACAATACTGCATACGTATTCATACTTAGTTTAACCTTGTCGATGACCATAACGACCAGAGGATATAGTGGTAAGCTTGACTTTACACCAACACTTCACAACATGTTTCAAACAAGTCCTTACTACAATCTTTACAGCAGGTTTTAGGAATTCTTTCCACCAAAGGTTCGAAAAGAGACTTGTGAAAGCCCAACGACCAAAGCCTCACAATTTACAAGAAAATTCAAACATAAATTCATGTTATATCAAGCGCAGCAAATGTATCTACCGTACATGGTATTCATTGCTTTATTAGATAGTATAACTAGCAATCATAAATTAACCGAAAACAAAACATGTGGACTATGTTGTATTCTCTATTCAATGCCATAAACAACGAAGGGATAACACTTTATCGTCAATTGAAAGTAAGTCTAACTACCGAAGCGAGGGTTGAATGTGAAACTAGTGAAAGTCCTCCTTATTTCATTTGCACTTACACTAAGTTTCATAATCAACCTCCACAAAAGTCTCAATAACGTCCGACTACAAAAGTGTCAAAAATCCAACCTTCAAAGGACCAAAAAGTATCAAGAAAGTCTAACCAAGTTTCACAGAGCTTCAAGAAAGTCTGAATACCAAAGCTCCAATAAGGCTTAAAAAAAACATACAACCGCCAAACCTCAACGAAAACTTCAAGAACGTCTAAATACTAAAGTTTCACAAAACTTTAAGAAAGTCTAACATCAAAAGTCCATAAAGCTTCAAGAAAGTTCAACCAATAAAGCTCTACAAAGCTTCTAGAAACTCTAATTACATAAGGTTCACAAAGCACAAAGTCTAACTCCCAATGTTTCGTGAAGCGTCAAAAAAGTCTAATAACCAAAGCCCTACAAAGCTTCAAGAATGTCCATCCACATCATAGCTTTAAGTTTCAAGAAAGTCTAAATACCAAAGTTTCACAAAAAATTATTTTTGAAGTCTTACCACTAAAACTCTACAAAGCTTCAAGAAGGTCCAACTACCAACGCTCCACAAAAGTTTCAAGAAACTCCATGTGTTCAAAAAAAATCAAGAAAGCCTAAAAACTAACTTTTTGCCGAAAGATTTTCTGTGAAAGCTTTTAAATATAAACCAAACTCGTTTTCTCGTGAAAAGATATTCTTACAAAAGAGCACCCATTATCATCGCATTGCCTCAAGAGAACAGATCCAGAATCCTTGTCCACAAAAGCATCATATTCCTGAAATAACAACGCTTTTGTTTGTATAATACAGAAAATGTCATTTTAGCTAAGTATATAATATTTAATTGATTAAAATGTATATAGTCTTTCCTAATTACAGTCTGACTGATATATGCAATTTTCTTCATTTCTGTCTAAGAAATTTCGTACACTATCCCAGAGACATTGGTTTCCACGCACATAAGAAACAACGGGTCGCTTTTTCAATAAAAAATGAAAATATATTAAAAATCACATTTCAAGAGTTTAAATTGTTTCCAAGTTACAATAATGCAACAAGCTCCTGATTATTAATTTGCCATTTCCAGAAAAAACAGCCATGTTTGTTTACACCCCTCAAAAGAAATTGTGTATGACGTCATAGATTTTCACGCACTTTGAATCGGTCATGTTTATTATGCACTGTTGTGAAGTTTGTACACATGAATATTAAATTTGACGTACAAATTGGTGCACCGATCAGTTGAAATGATTGTTTCTGTCAAATAAACAGTAAATATACTTAAATACGAAGTCAACCGTACAGTTTAGACTATTCAAAAGCACCTTTTCTTCAATTCAGCTTAAATACTTAAAAATCGTCACAGGGAATGAAATATTAAAAAATTTCTTAAAAAACCAGCTTCAACACAAAAGAGAATAGATCAGTCCAGAATTACGCTGAATTTAACTCTCCTTTACAATGAGGACATAAAAATGTATCTTCCTTGACTAACCTCCCTAGTCTCTGCGCAGTAAATCAGTTGAAAATAACGAGTACACATTGCTTAACAGTGAAATATTATGCAAATCCGCCATTTTAGGTCACGTTATCGTCATGTGACTTCATTTTGACAGAACGCGGGAGGAGCTTGTATCAGCTAAATTTCAAAACTAGTTTTTCTGGGTTTTGTGTTCGCATTCGAAACCTTTGGACAAAAAGGAATAGTAAAAGTCCATATTTTAACATAAGTAAAGTATTTATACATTTTACATCTTTAAAACACAATTTTCACATAAATTATCTAAGTGAATTTGCACTGCATACGTTTTGTTGCAGTTATCCAAAAGTGAATGACATCATCAAAAGTCGCGTACTCGCGCTAACCAGATGTTTATAAATTGCGTGAAATCGTATGTGCGTGAAATCGTATGTCTGGACGATAGTTCTATCTCAGTGTTTACCTTCAATAAAAGAGGTGCCAGTTCTTAATTTTAATCGTTTTCCTTTAAAACAAAACATTCTGAAAGTGCACACGGCTTCACTAGTAAATCTATAACGCAGAAAAGTAAATTTTGAATATTTATTGCATTGAAAGACAAAGATCTCCTATTGTAGGGTCGCATTAGGATATAAAATAAGCATCTAGGCTATTCAATCGTATGAGGTCAACATTTTATTTATCAAACTATTACCTTGCCTGCTGCAGATTCATCGGGAACGAACTCCCCATTTCTTAACACAAGTGTTTCAGTGTTTATCTCCAATTTTCTTACGCTGGCCAGTTTTAATTCGACCTCAGTACCGTCGGATTGTTTAACTGTGGCTGTTATTTCGGTAGCATGTCTTTCATCCCCCGAATGATCCCTAGTTTTCCAACGACGATATTTTGAATATTTACTTCTACGATGTCTCGTTAGCTCTGGTTTACCGTTATGTGTAAGGCTGATGGTCACTTAAAGTACAATTATATCATTCTACATGTATTTACATTTTACAACAGGCTTTGTTTTTTTTCAAAACTGTTGAAACTGTTAGTTAAAAAGAGTTAATTTAAAAATGATTTCCTGATTGAAAAAGTTTTCGAGTAGAAGGCTCTAGAATAATTACGAAAAATTGTAGGCCTAACAAAAATGCGTTAACAGCTTCAACATATCAATAAATCTATTGCAAAGTTAACCATGGGTGATATGAGGGTCATTATCGCTCTTGCTGACTGACTTGATTGTTTTGAGTAAATTGTCCGAAAATCTTTTGAAAAGTCATTCTGGAAAAGTTAACAGAGGTCAAAATTGTGGCATGTAGAGGCTATCAAGGAAATACTAACAGAGGTCACTTTGACCTTGACCTTTATCCAACTGATCCCAAAAACAGAAGGAGTCGTCTACTGAGTAAAACCAATCATCCTATGACGTTTGAATATTGTTGGTGATATAGATCTAAAGATATGTTTAATTAGCAGAAACGCTTTTAAAAGTTCGGTTACTGTGACCTTGACGCTTGACTTACTGATCTCAAAAGCAAAAGAGATCATCTACAGGTTGCAGACAACCTTCTGAGTAAGTGTGATGGAAGTTACGTGAAAATTGTGGCCTGTAGAGTGCTATAAAAGAAAAGTTAACGGAAGTCACTGTGGCCTTGATCTTTCACCCACTGACCGCAAAAAACGGTACGAATCATCTACCAAGTAAGACAAATCATCCTATCATGGTTGTGGATGGTAAAGAACTTACCTGATATTGAGCGGAAACGATTTTCAAATTTCAGGTCACTGTGACCTTGAGCTTAAATTCACTGTCCCCAAAAACAATGAGGATCAGGGGTGTTTAAAGGGGGGATTTTTTTTTTTATTTTATTTTATTTTTTTTTTTTTTTGGTTTATTGAGGGATGTTTTAAGCACAAACGGATGGCGGCAGTAGAGCTTAATACATGAATAATTGAGACAAACTGATGATTTGGTATAAGAATTATAATATACAGATCATTCATTTTTTTATCTTAAGAAATAGATAGATATTTAGTCATTAATTTATAATTTATTATTTTATCAAGTTATTTGCTTAAATTTATTTGTTACAAAACCGAAATCACTCCTATATTTCATGAAAATAAGAGTTTAACTCATTTAACAATAAGTTTACAATTATTGCCATTGTTTTCCTGAATTTATATTTTTTATAATCCAATCAAATTTTAACGAGTAACGGAACCTTAGATATACAACAGAAGTCATCTGAGAAAATTGTATCTGCCTGTACCGCCGATAATCCAAAACCCCTCTACACTAAATAAAGGAAGTTCGACGTCCGCAGTAAAATTCGGATAAAATGCTTCAAAAAAGATAATGCAACCGATCTGTTTTATGAGGACTTACTGAACTATCCTTTTAGTTTAT
The DNA here is from genome assembly GCA_022818135.1 of Saxidomus purpurata. Lineage (NCBI taxonomy): Eukaryota > Metazoa > Mollusca > Bivalvia > Venerida > Veneridae > Saxidomus > Saxidomus purpurata. The sequence continues at coordinate 35,675,319 of JAFMSR010000001.1, forward strand.
CAAGGATCGATTGCGTCCCTTTCAATTATGTTAGAGATCTTCTGTGTGCGCTCAACACAGATCCCTTAAACAATCAGGACTTTTAAAATCATATTACCTGCAACTGAAAGTGGATCGCATATACATCAGGGGTGACTATAGGTGGAGAAACGTTGCTCGCAACACAAACAATATATTCATGAACAAAAGTATAGTATTTAATTTCTATACATGGATGGTTAGAAACACCTTTGACAAAAAAGCCTTTGCTAGAGACGTTTCTATCAAGCTAGATGGAATTGAAACTTTCATCCCACTCGCTTACCGTCATGTCCGTCTGTGTATTGTATAGTACACAGAAACAGGACGAACAATGTCTTCACTGACAATACCATTTCTTTCAATTACTGGAAAAAATAAGAAAATAATATTTTGAATACATGAAGCCATAATTAACTCATGCATTGTTTGCATACGGCTCAGAAGTCTTCGAATTTCAATAGTGAGCGGTAATTCCTTTGAAGCCTTATTTTATAGCAATGGTATCTAGCTGGTTAAGCGTGACATAAAGATTTTTGTTGAGATAGTAAATCCTTTTTTCTATGAGCAGTTAAATGAGTGCAGATAAAAAGGTAATAAAATTCATCACCTAAAAGCTCAGAATTACATAAGTGGCAGTGTCTCAAATTTCTTTCAAAGCCAGTAAATCTACCCTTTTCGATTGACACTTTATGATTAATACATCTAAATTTACAAAGCATATTTGACAAATTAAAGGGTATTTAATGCTCAAGTATGTTTTGAAATTAAAATCCTGTTTAAATATTCTATAATTCAAACATTTACTTAACTCATTTACTGAACTGTGCCAGTTTTGAACAAAGTAATCATTCAGTTTACCATCAACAATATTTTAGAGCTAGTGGCAGGCCAAGCCAGAATACATAGGCCTAAGATTTAATGGAAGAAGACAGGTCTATCGTTATTTGTCATGAATAGTCAGTACACTTAACAAAACTTCTAACGCACCACCTGCCCTTTTCCTTCTTTATTTAATTATCGAGAGTCCCCATTTATGTTCTCTTATTTTTAGCTATCGCTGCACGAACGGCATCATATCTTGCAATTATGAAGACATTGGGTAGATACTTCTGTTATATGAAATTTCAAAATGATTGAGTGGTACAAATTTCATATGGAAGAGAATTTTAAGAGTGGTTTTCCCAAGGATGAGCATCAACTTGAAGGCAAAAACACATGTTAAATCTACGGAGGTTTAAACGTTAAAGTAAAATTCTCTGCCACTCGATCTTTTTGAAATTCGTATGACGGAAGTATCTACCTAGTGTCTTCATAAATGCAAGATATGATAGCTTTCGTGCACCAATAACTAAAAATAAGCTGGCAGATATTGGAAGGGCTGATAATTAAATAAAGAAGGAAAACGGCAGGTGGTGCGTTAGAAGTTTTATTTAGTGTATTCTGAAAAGAGCAGGATTGTAATCGGAAGTCATATTTGATTATTTGAGTAGAGCTCGTGCACGCAACTGCGCTCTAAAGACTATGTCACGTAGTTTTCCTTTAGAAAGAGAACTTCTTTAAATGCAAATTATATGGATATTGGTGCACTCGGCAGAAAGTAAATATGGACTGGGCCGAAGAGATTTGTTGTTTTTTTCTATTTTATTTTGTAACTATTCATAGTAAGGTTTGCAATAAAGTAATACATTAACTGTAAGTCATTTCTTATTCCGAATATATACATTGTAATACAACATGCAATACGATGTTATTGTTATTCTAAATTCAAATTTCTGCGCTCTGAAGTCATACAATTATTACAGCTTAAATAAAACTTATGAATAAAATAAGTGTTACCTCAAAAGTCACGAATCCACAGGCAGATTGCTTGTCGCGATGGCATGTTGGATTTATATAGATGTTTTAAGGAAAAGAAATATTTGTTATTGAAATCAACTTCAAAGGAAACGGGTAATAAAAGTGCGTTTATTTACATGGAAATGATATAATCAATGCATGTCCCAGTAAAATAAAACTGAGCGACTAGCATATGGCGAAAGACTGATGATGATTCACGATGTAAGATTGTCAAACTACATTTGCGCATTTGTCATATTTTGAAGAGATCATTTATGGTAGAGCGTTGGACTTCTCATAGTGTGGTCATTATTTTGGATAACTGCGGTTGGGAAATTGTCGCCCGGGTACTTTTTTTGGTCGAATTTCACTCGTTAGAATGACACATGGTAGAATGGTGCAGTGTTGAGACAACAGTTTCATGTCCCTATACAGAGTAACTGTTTGAGTTGTTTACACAGTCAAATTATCGATAAGAAAGTCATTGGGCGTCCTTTTTTGCAAGCGTTTGGACTTCTTGTGTGTAATTATTTCATCGAAATCTAATATCAATTTCATTTAAAAACCTTTTTTGAAATAGAATCTAGTAGGAAAACGTAACTCTCCAGCTTTCCAGTTGAATATTCTCTAAAGCAGCGTTCATCCAGTCAGCAAACTGCAAACCTAAAGAGATGGAGTTGAAAATCTGATACACCATTCTGACATGTAAAAAGCTAACGTGGCAAAACGCACTTTGAAGACTGGTATAGTACTTGTACTTCTCATTGCTCGTTCAAACGGAAATGACGTCAATGCAAATTTCAAAGTACAATATCATGCTATGTCAGTATGAAAATGAACATTTATAGTCTTTTTGTAGTAACATTAATTTACAATGAATTCCGTTTATGTAGCTATAATTGTTTATGTCTGGGTTTTTTGTGGAGTTCAAATGAAAGCAAGATCATGTAACAGCTGTAGTGTACTTCAAGATGAAATTGCAAGACATGTATGGAAGCCTTGGAGGGCCACTTTTGAGTTTCGACTTACGGATGTTTTTTTTTTACTTTTGACTTATGACTTTCGACTTTTAACTTATGACAGATACAGAGTTGGCAAAGTTTCCAAAGAGTCATAATGGTGTAAAATTTTGTTTCTTCAATCCAGGTGTAGAAACAATAAGTAAAATTATGTCTGTGCGTAGTACGCAAACTTGTTTGCGTAAATAAATTATCTAAGTTACTTTTGTCTTTGTCATTTATTTTAGTATCAATGAGCCGTTACGGCTCGCCAGGAGGCGACCTTGGGAGCCTCCGCAGTGAGCGGCGACGCAGGTTTCGTCTTTCTTTAAGCAGGGGGTGGGGGGCTGGGGGCTTGACCTCCAGGCGTAAAGCCAACTATCAAGGAACTGAAAAAAATTAAAATTTTGAATTTTTTTGTTGCTATGGTAACATTTAAAAAAAATTATGTTTTTATGTATCTATAGGTTAATATCACAAGGTATACCGAAGGAAATTAAAGTGCTGTAATATGTATAAGTATATTGTTATATTGATGGGTCCTCGGTAGCAGGTTCCAAGTATTACCTGAACCTGCCGCTGGTCCTCAGTGAGGACCGTGTATAGGATTAGGGTTAGGGTTTATTTTTTCATAAGTCATAAGTAATAAGTCAAAGTCAAAGTCAAAAGTCATAAGTCAAAAGTAATAAGTCATAAGCCATAACCCCTGACATTAAGTAATAAGTTAAAAGTCAAAACAAAAAGCGTGTTAAAACATGTTTTATTTTGTTACTATTGATAGAAATGATATATTTCTTATATATATATAATGATTTTATTAAAATCTTTTAAATAAAAATGTATTTTATTGAGTGTGGTCGTGTTTATATTGCTCTTATAAAAATGCCAAAGAGGCAATACAGCAGTGCTTTTGTAAATGATCGCAGCGGGCTAAAAGGGGACGTTATATTAACTATATACCTCGTAGGAGGTATTATAAGAGAAAGAATTATTCATATGTCAAAAGTAATAAGTCATAAGTCAAAAGTCAAAAGTTGAAAGTCATAACTTAAAAGTCAAAAACACCCGTAAGTCGAAACTCAAAAGTGGCCCTCCAAGGCTTCCATACCATGTGGTATATTTCGTGTTCACAGGACTTTTACATATTCTAGAAAATGCAGTTTTGTTGGTTGGTGTGAAACCATAGTGAACTGGTCTCAGTGCTCTGGTTTAGACGTGTACAAGTGACTCTGCAACTTAAAAATTAGCATATTACAAATACAAAATGCAATGAATGGTGAAATATACATATACTTGGTCGCCAACCGCACGCTGTAACAAATATATCAATCCATGTACATTGTACTTAAATTTATGTTTACATTACATCAGGTAGATCTATTCTTGGCTATACGACTGAAATATGATGCAATAACATGAAAATTATCTTCTTTCATCAAACTGTCTATTTACGAGCCGCAATCCAATCTCCACATTGTTTAAGGGATGTACAGAAAACATACTTACCAGCTAGGCTGAGGCTCGATAGAATGGGTCAAATCTAAATAATAATGGATTTTATGATACATAAATCATCACATCTTTTGCACTCCACTCCTTATTTGTATGGAGATATTGTTTAAAACCCCTTTTGAACAGTCGTTTGGAAAACCAAGGTTGTAAAGTACAGTTTAGCTTCTTTCCTAACTTCTACTACTGGCCAGAATATATACACCGTGCATCAATGACTTTCAAGTTGAGCCATTTTTCAAACGTTTATGCAGAGTCATATACCACAAAGCCGGCTATACAATTGACATCCCCTCCGACCCTGGCTATAATTCATTATTTCAGGGCCATCTTGTCACATAAAAGTACGAAGCTTCGAATTAAATTCAGCGGGTCATGCAGTTGTAAAAATCACAATTTTATTTTTTAGATATATAGATAGCAGATCATTATTTTGTGATATTGTAATCTGATCTCGTTCACTGGTTGCATGTGCAGCTCGAGGGTAACTGTTTTTGGCAGTACAATGTAACTCTGCCGAGTTACCACCAAACGAGTTACCCGAGAGCCGGATAATCTCATCCGCATACATTAGTTTCTATTTCAAGGCTTGCATACCATTTTCTACTGATGATAGCAGAAATGAGACAAAACTAATGACTTATGACGCTGTAACAAATATATTAATCCATGTACATTGTACTTAAACGTTATTTTCTTGTAATCTTGTATGAATTTACATATTCGTTCATAAATTAAAGTAGTTCGTTCTGACGTCTTTAAGACTTTCCAGCACTGGTAGAAACTGTAGATATCGCAATCTGGTAAGGTAGTTTTTAAAGCAAAATACACATAGAGAATCCAAAAATACAAACATATGTCCGAAGAGCCTCACAGAAAGTCAAAAACAATGACCTAACACAACAAAAAAACAAGAAATAATCAGCAGTTATACGAGCTTTATGTTTCCTTCAAAACGCTTAGGATAAAACAATATCCATCATCCCTGTTCAAGCCAAGCAATACTGGAAATGGTTAGTCAATATTAAAGGGGTGCAAATTATATAGACTTTCTGGCAGAAAGTTTAGATAAAAGCGAAAGTGCTATTTAAAATGTTATTTCGTAATTACGAAATACATTTGAGATTTCGTAATAACGAAATAAGATTTCGTAAAAATTTTCGAAATGGTAAACGGCTGGTAGCACATATAGATCTATCGGACTAATTCTTATTGGTACACTAGAGTGCATCTCTGACTTGGGAATTCAACATGGTGACAAGATTTTTCATAAGCATATAAACAAGGTAAAGAATTACGTTGTGATTTATATGGCAAACCAGGCTTTAAGGGTTAAGATAAGCTACAGCAGCATGTATTTGCCAATAGTACTTCCAGCTCTACCATCACAGAAAATGACTTCTGCTTCTGTGTACTACTTAGGTGGTATCTGTACCTGCTTATAATATACCACCCAGCAAAATTGTCTGACATGGATCTTCCGCCCATGCAGAATGGCGGAAAAGTTGAAATGGATAGGATGACTTCTATAGTATTACATCCAAACCAAGATCTATAAATAAAGAGTATCATGCAATGCAATAAGACGAATGTTACGATGGGGCTAAGAGACTTTGTTGTCCTTTTGCACATATTCTGGTGAGTGGGGTAACTTTACCAGCTAACACCAAAAGAATCTTACATAAAATGCATTTTCGTACTGTTTGGTAGTGTGTACTTTAACTGTTTCAAAGACATGATCACTTACAAAAATAAAATGTACTGAAGGACTTCATTATGATAATGCTTACAAAATATTGAAATTCATCATTTATTGTGTTTATTTGAAACTGATCAGGTGACGTGCAAATGTTCGTATGTTTTGCAAAACCAGGGCACTGTCCAACTACTTGTATGCATAACTAGAGATACCATAGGATACAGAAATAATAGTACAAATGTACGAAAAGTTTCCGGACCATTTTTTTTGTATTTGGCCATACATGTATTGGGTCTCCAACTGAGAGGACAATAAAAAAGTATTCTTCCCCGAAACAACAAGGCCTCTAAGGCCTAGAGCCTATGAAATTTGGTATGTAGTATTGTCTAGTAGACCTCCACCAAGTTTGTTCAAACTTTTGCTCATGGGGTCATACTGACCGCCTGAGTTCACTTTTTACAAAGACTTGTATATGAAAAACTAGTTCTCTCACCGTAGAGCATAGATTTTTGTGAGAAGCGTTGTCTAGTGGACTTCTACCAATTGTCTTCAAATCATGTCGCTACAGTCGAGCTTGACTACTTCCTGGGGCCCCTTGAATGTACATAGAGTTATAGGAAAACCCTTAGCTTCCAATGAGTTCCTATAACAACCACCAACTTATCTTGCAACCACGAACTTCCTTAGCTACAATCAACTTGGACTTAGTGACTTCATTAGCAACCTCTTACTTCCCTAGCATCCAGTGACTTTCTTAGCAACCAGTGACTTCCAAAGCAACAACTAAATCCCCTAGCAACCTATGAATTCCCTAGCAACCAGTAACTTCCTTAGTAACTTTTAGCATCCTCTTGCCACCAGTGACATACTTGGCAACCATTGCAACAGGCAACTTCTGGTGCACAGGTACTCATGTGAGTGATAAATAGCCATTATGGTACTTCGTTTAATATACAGCAATTAAATTTAAACTGTATGGATAATTTGCTTGCAGGTTTAAACATTGACCTTGGCTGACATTGTCCTACTGACCTAACTTTTGCTGTTGAAGCGACATCAATGAAATTTGGACTATAAATCCAGTTTAGCAATATACAGTTTAGCATGTAGATTTCTACTTCTACATTGGCTGACCTTGACCTACTTTCTTGTTTTTGAAGCTAAAGCAATGAAATTTGAACTATATTGCTAGTTTTGCATGCAATTTCAAAATTGAGAGCAGTATCACTCTGATGAGCAATACAGGGCCACCAGGACCCTCTTGTTTTAATAAAACTATTCTTTTGTGTCACCTAGACTGACCTTTGATATATGTATACTAATTTATTTATTTTCCATTGCGAAACAAGTTCTTACAACTTAGATTAATCGCTCTCAGGACTCATTCCAGATGGAATCAACCTCGAAGAGAGAGAGGCAATGTGGAATTATTTTTTGTCTTGCCTAAGGCCACTACCAACATGGCGATGGCATGGATCAAACCCGGGGGCCTTCGATCCTGAGGCGAACGCACTACCATTGCGCCACAGCGGCTCCATTGACCTTTGATGAACAAATAAAAGATCCATTTATGCATATTGGAATATGAAAAGACGTCACTTTAAAGACTTTTTTTATATGGTATAAATAAAACAGGAGATGCCTAAACAAGGTTTCATACAACGTTTAATAAAATATTAGCCTATGCCTTGTTGCATCTAAATTGTCCTACATTGAAAAAGTTTTAAGGACACTGTCCGTTGTGCCTTATTATTAACATAGTTGTGTGACTCACTTCTGGACAGTCTGATGTCATTATACTAGTTTGAACCATCTAGTTTGATGGAAAAAAGTGTAGCCTGTTTAAAATATAATTTGTCCTTGATTTGGTCTAATCAAATGTTCTAAAGTAAGGGTTTCTTTAAAAATTTGCAGCGAGCAAAATCAAATAAATCATTTTTGTAGTATTTATTATTTCCACAGAGGTAATGCCCTTGTCGTTCAATTTATTGTAATGAAAGGGGCTTGAAATATATTGAAATTTGATAAACTTACAGCTTGAGGATACAAATTACAAAGATAAAACTACATTTCTGTTTTGCTATTTTTAGTCTAACACCTTAAGATTATTTCAGCCAGCAATTTACCATTTTCAAAATGATTTATTTGTTTTTCTTTGTAGCACTTAGAAAGGCTGTGTTACACATAACATTTTCTGGCAAAGTACATGTATTCACGTTTTAGCCATCACTCCTCAAAGCTGTATCTAAAATGTAGACACAAAAATGTTTTTCTTTACTTGGTCTACATGGATGTATAAGAACTTGATATTGATAACAAAAATTGTGGTTCCTAAGAAAGGACTAGTTGCAAACTTGTACCAAATAAACCACTAGTACCTTTAAGTTTGTTAATATGGATTGAATAATTGATATATTTCATGTTTTACATACAGATTAAGGAATTTAAGGATGAAGGATGAACAATGGATTTAGACCACCATCAAGGTTTCCTGCAGGAACATGTGACACACAGTGCCAATCAAAGCAAAACTATAATTAATACATGTTTCAAGAATGCTGGTCTTTACATCCTGCAAGAGGACTGCATGGTGTAACTTCTTTCACACTGATCTCATGTACAACAACAACAAAACTATTAGTATTTACTTTTATTCCTTACAATAGACATTGTTTAGGAAATCATATCCAACAAAACAGGACATTATAACTAACTATATATGCCTTATAACTTACATAAAAAGGAATTACGATTCTAGAGTAACGGAATATTCTATAAAAAGTATTACAATGTACATAACACAAACGAGGTCAAGCAAATACTATTTTTAAAGTGACTGAATATTCTATAAAAAGTAGTACATGACACAAATGAGGTCAAGCAAATACTACTTTTAAAGTAACTGAATCTTCTATAAAAAGAAGTACATGACACAAACAAGGTCAAGTAAATCCTATTTTTAAAGTGACTGAATAGTCTATAAAAAGAAGTACATGAAACAAACGAGGTCAAGCAAATACTAACAGATCTTATCTAAACTCAGTTTCTAAAAACAACATTAAATTCCTTATCTTTACATGAATTCTTGATTAAATTACAATTAACTTCTTTAACTGATATCAACACCTAAACAAATGACAAGAAACATAAATAAAATTTAATTAAATGTGATATGTTTGCTTCATTACAGTACAGAACTACCGATGCAGTCTTAACTTCATCATGATTACCTGTAGTCTTTATGGCTATCAATTACACAACACTGACATCTTTCTGTCTTTAAAATATAATCTAAAGATGCCATATTAAAGCTTTTCATAAATTGTGAAATTTAAAAGTATTAATTTTATGAAACATTACTAAACATTGTTCAACCATCATTAAAGTGACATTATGCGCATCTTACTGCACATATTGTATTTTGGTGACAGTTTTATAAAAGCAATTTTTAGTTGCTGTGCATTTAAGTGTGTTAAATCAATGATTGTTGAATTAATGATAATGCTGCATTAGTGTTCGAAGTTGGTGCTTTAGAAATAAACAAATCGGACTAATAAAATAATAGTTCCTTTCTTTGCAGTGATCTCCCTTGTGTTATTGTCGTTGTTGGTGGAGATTTCGGCAGTGAAAGGAAAGCAACTCCTGCATGCAGTTGTGTTTTTTAAAAATGACTCTCCTGGTCAAAATAGGAAAAGTAATATTTGGAAAGTTGTCATTTGGTACTGGTAGCAGAAAGAGTTTGGTGTATTGGGTTAAAAGCTATTATTTTCTCTATCATTTTTACACACCTATTTCAACTGGATTTTTGATTGAAAAACATGCGCATAATTCCATTTTAACCAAATTGTTGTGATCAGTTGTTTAATAATACAACTGAAAAGCATCAATCTGTACCTAGTGCACCCTAAAAGAAGATTAACTAATAAAGAACTCTTTTGATAGTTATAAGTTAATAAGTTAAAATCCTGTATGTCTAAATACTACCTTAGTAACACAGTAGCATAGTGTATTCTACCCGCTGGTCTCAACGAGTGCTTCTAACTCTACACTTTGACTAGAGTTGAGTATGCAGATCATGGTATGCTCTGTATACATTGGTTATTGTAATTTACTTGTACTATGAAAATTTGTTTTCAAGTCTATGACACACTTTGACCAAAATAAATCCTAGTGAAAACCCTTTGTAATGGAATAAAACCTCCAGCGTTTTTACAATACTGTAAATTTAAAGAAATAACACTTTTTTCTTCTATTTTGAAGAGCAAAATTAATATTAATGTAAAGTATAGGACAATCAATCAGCATCTATACAGTAAGTCATAGCTTGGTCAGGTTTCACTGAAATTAACATATTAACTGTAGTAGAAGAATAATATTCTGGCACTCGCGGTCTTTCAATACTAAATCATCTTGTAGTAAATGACAACACATTGAAATTCACAATACCATAACATTTTGAGATCTTACTAAACTACTGAAGGTGCATCAACTTGACTAGCTGCCCAGAAGAGAGAAGCATTGAGTAGCAGCTTTATCTATCATTCAATGAAAATGACAAAGTTTCTCTTTTTCATCTTCACTCTAAATTTCATGAATCAATTAAAAAAAATTATTTTAAATCAATTCAGAATTGATCATTGACTGTGTAAGTGGCAGCATTTAATTATTTTAGTTTAATTTAATTTAATCACTAATAATAGTTTGTTTTCACTATATTTCTTACAAATAACGCTGACCACTTAATAATATCAATATTCAACAATTTCTGTACTGTTTTATAAAACTGACAGAAAAGTTTCTGTGGTTAACATTTTCTTCACATTTCTAATTCCTACAGACTAAGTACAGTAATGATGAATGCTAATATATACTTTGTACACTGCAGCATTTTAAAGCTTTATTCTTTCATTATATGCATGTTTTTAACCAGTAATTACCTACATGTATTAATGACACTTTTTACACAAATGCCTATATAGTATCAAGTAAAAGGAGTTGAATAGACATGATGACAGTGAAAAGTACAACTTATTAATATGTCCTTGCATTTTTCTTGATTACACACTTAATAAAAGCATGCTTAGGGTTTATGAGAAAATACATGCTCTTTTATTATTGAATGGCTTACATTCAAACCCATCACCTTAAGGTCTTAGTAAGTGTACAATGCCACAAAAGCTCAAAGCACCTCAATTCTATTTTTTATTTTTAAATAATTTTTTATAATAATGATAGAAGTTTTAGAATTAGCAAAGAACGGCACAAACTCTGAACATACATGTACATACAGTTTCAATAAATATAACAAACAAATAGTTCTCCCATTTCAATGCACTGTCCAGTAGCCATCAAATAGTTGTCACATTTCAACAATTTAACATGATGTACTGTAACTATCAGATACCTAATTAAAAATGCAGTGTGACAGCACAATCTGTACCTGGTTTACACCCAGCAGTGCAAAACATTTTGAGTTCAACTACACTATTTAATAAGATGAATTATGTTAGTACGACATTTGAAGTAAAAATTAATAACACAATATTGAAAGTGTATGGCCTTAAACAGATACAGAATATAAAGGCTCTACTAATCTATAAACTACATAAAATTTTATGGATGGAAGAAACAAACAAAGAGTAATAGTCAACAGTAACCTTATATGAACTAGCAGTACTGCAAATAAACTGTTTTAATGCCTTAAAAATATACCCTGAATAAAATCTCAGGATGCTGGCATACACTCTCTATTACCCATGCTCCTACAGTCAATTAAAACAGCTGATTATTTAGTATCTGCTGGGAAAAGATCTATATGAAAATCAACTTCCACCGAGTACACAAGGTCAAGTTCTGTTTGACCATGGACTTCCCATAAACTAATGTTTAGTATAGCCAATAATTAAACAAAACATATATACACAGGTAAGCCAATAAACTGTTAACAATCCTGTGGTTGCTTAATTATAGAAACATTTTAACAGTTCGTAAAGGGCATTAATATCATAAAAATTTAATATCAAGCATAAAACTTCAAATGTAATTCACAGTTTAATTGTCAGTGATGAGTTAACAAAAACAATTTGTGGCACATAAATATATAAGTAAAACTGTGACCTACACATGAGTAATGTAAGTATAGACTTCTTACCCAATCAGAAAAGGTGTCACAGTGTTGTGAATATTAATCATCCAATACTGATCTAGACCAATCACTGCGTCTGATTAATACACATATTTGGGGCATAAAGAATATGCTAGAAAGGAATAAAGGGTAGTAAATCTTGCAAGATATTAAAATTGTCTGAGTTAATTTATCGAATGACAGCTAGCATGCATTATACCAAGTGTCACTGTAAAAATTATGAAAGGTGAAACTTTCTAAAGAACAGCTGGAGAATGTCATGATAATTTTTATGATGTTAGAAAGAATGATCATCTATATTCTGAAGCAAGGTCAAAAACAAAATGACCTCTGGCAACCCTTTGACAACAGAACAAACTAAAACATGTTGATATGTTTTAAAGTTGAATTTATTGTCCATAGGTCTATTCAATCATGTCACATACTCTTATTCTTCCCCATAAAATCACCTTTAACTCTCCCTTCATAAACAATCTGAGTTATTGCTTGTTTAAGGACAAATTAATTATGCTTTACTTAAGTAAAAGGTAAATCCATGACTAGTCTATTGTTAAAATTATTTCAAAAATAAAATGACAATTTATCATGGGCCGGAAATATATCTAAGTAAATACATTAATTACAGGAAAACCCCAAAACAAACCACTGTGGCTCAAAACAAAGCCTGGTGATGTATAATAAGAGGACCTTGATGGTAGTAGTTTGTTCACCTGAATCAACCAAGAACATTCTGTAACAGAGTATAGAACTTGCATGATTCATAATAAAAGGGTTGAATATCTAATTTAATGTGACTTTATTAAGGTCCTTTAAAGGTTGATTCCCTTCCCTAAAATAAGGAATTTCCTACAGTGTTTATTGTCAAATAAAGGGCACATAACTCACGTTTTGTTTGTCATATTAACAGGATGATACATTCATGCAAATTCTTTAAAATTTAGTTGTAATTGCAGAGGTTTTGGGTACCAAGAATGTTTACAGGGTGAAAACAAGAGGTCCGAAATTGTCAGTATAGCTCTACTAGATACCAAACTCTTCTGAGACAGTCTTGTAAAATCTTCAGAGTTTCCAGACTGTTGATAGATCTCATAAATTAATGTTTAGCAGAAATGCCATTCGAAGTTTGGGTCACTGTGACCTTAACCTTTGACCCATTGACAGGATGCATGCAATCTTCTGATCAAGTTTCAAAATTGTGACCTGTAGAGTGTTATTGAAGCTAACATAGGTAACTGTAACCTTGACCAACTTACCCCAAATAGAATTGAGATCATCAACAGGTTGCAGGCAACATTATGAGCAAGTTTGATGCTAGTTGAATGAAAACTAGAGCTATCACTAAATGTGATTAATACCCCCAAAAGACTGCTTTATAAACTGAGAAAGTTCGTAGTAACAGAATACCTTGCAAACAAACTAAAAAGAGATATTGTTCTTGGCAATAACTCTGTAATTTGTCAAGATAAGAGTTATGGTTCTTGTACACTGCACTTCCTCTCATTGTGCTTGACCATTGTATGAAGTTGTATTGAATTCCAACCAATAGTTTTCGAATAATGCTCCGGACAAGTAAAAGTAACAAAAGGGCAATAACCCTGAAATGAGTCAAGATAGAGTTATTGTTCTTTCACACGCACTTCCTGTCATTGTGCTTGACCATTTTATGAAATTGTATTGAATTCCAACCAGTAGTTTTCGAATAAGCTCCGGACAAGGAAAAGCAACAAAGGGCAATAACTCTGTAATGAGTCAAGATTGAGTTATGGTTCCTGTGCACTGCACTTCCTCTTATTGTGCTTGACCATTGTATGAAGTTGTTTTGAATTCCAACTAGTACTTTTCGAATTATGCTCCGCACAAGGAAAAGTAACAAAGGGCAATAACTCTGTAATTAGTCAAGATGGAGTTATAGTTCCTGTGCACTGCACTTCCTCTCAATGTGCTTGACCATTGTATGAAGTTGTATTGAATTCCAACCAGTAGTTTTCAAGTTATGCTCCGACAAGGAAAAGCAACAAAAGGGCAATAACTCTGTAATTAGTCAAGATGGAGTTATGGTTCTTCTGCACTGCACTTCCTCTCAATGTGCTGACCTTTGTATGAAGTCGTATTGAATTCCAACCAGTAGTTTTCGAATAATGCTCCGCACAAGGAAAAGTAACAAAAGGGCAATAACTCTGTAATTAGTCAAGATGGAGTTATAGTTCTTGTGCACTGCACTTCCTCTCAATGTGCTTGACCATTGTATGAAGTTGTATTGAATTCCAACCAGTAGTTTTCAAGTTATGCTCTGGACAAGGAAAAACTAACAAAGGGCAATAACTCGTAATTAGTCAAGATGGAGTTATAGTTCTTGTGCACTGCACTTCCTCTCAATGTGCTTGATCATTGTATGAAGTTGTATTGAATTCCAACGAGTAGTTTTCAAGTTATGCTCGGACGACAAGGAAAATGCAACAGACCGACCCGACCCGACCGCCCGACCGACCGACCGACCAACCGACAAACCGACCGACCAACCACCGGGTGACTCCTATATACCCCCCTAAACTTCGTTTTGGGGGTATAATTATGACCTGCAAAGTGTTACCAATGAAAAGTTTAAACTAGTTTAATAAAGATAGACAGACGTCAGAAAAACCACTATGGCATACATGTAAGCTCTAGTAGACTTTGTCCAGTACAGCTAAAAACAACAATTTCTGCCAAACAAAGGACCATGAGGACCTAATCCGATCTGGTCCATAATTAGTATTGACTAAGATCTTGTTGTCATGTAACAGTTTTCAAATTTGGTAAAAACATTTTTTAAAATCTCCTTTCAAGGTTACAAACAAAATTCAAAACAGCCATTCCTATTAAAACTGAGGCCATACATTGCAAGTGTTGTGTTGCTGGTGTTATGTGACCCATGGAATTTGAACGAATTATCTTGTGGCACATAATGGCTCATGATGGAATTTGACCGAAATCTTGTTGCCGTACAAATTTTAACAAAGTTTAAGATTGCCCTAGATACATAAATTAAAAATAATGTATTTAAAAATGTTGATGGACTTACTGACAACTCACAATGCACAGTCAACCATTTTAATGGGCTCACCCTTAAACTTCATGTTCAGGTGAGCTTAGAATATTACTCCAAATTCTAAAAATTGTCCGCATAAAAATCCAATATCTGCCAGTATTTAACCATGAAAAATATGCAAATTTACTATATTTTGAAAGAATGAATGTACATTATTTACCACATGCAACAAAATTCATTAACATACTTTCAATAAATGTCAAATTTGAATAAATGAGAATATTCAACATCAAAGCTCCTGTTGTATTTGTTCTGCACGACTGTGAAGCACAGCAGAACTTTTGATACAAACACACTACCTTGAACAGTAACAAAACCTTATTAAGAAGTGCAAACTACAGGAGATATGACTATGTTAAGCATCTCATGAAACAATCTGTATTTCATTTCTGACTGCCAAGTTTTACTATGGTGCAGAACCATATATTAATTACTGTTCTATTTTATCTATCTGTGTTTTTCCTAATTCAATACATGACAAACACAGTTAAATGAAGCTGAAGCTATTAATAGTATATTTTTAATGGCAAAATATGCTTTGCAAATTTCCATACTATGGTGGCTGATTTCTGCCATGTCTTGTTGGCAACCCCACCAACCATGACAACACGAAAAAACAAACATATTTTTGTTTTGTTGTCTTGTTGGCAACCCAATCAAAAAAATGACAACAGGAAGCAACAACAACACAACACTTTTAAGACAATAACAATGACATTGAAAGGGCACCAATACCACACTACAGGGTGACAGCGTGACAAAAAATATGTTGTGTTGTCTAGTAGCGACCTTTCATGCTTTTTCTTAGCTTTCTGGCTGTTATTCTTTCATGCTGGTGCCCCTCCGATGAGAACATGATAATCTGTAGTGTTGTTGTTTCCCCTTCCAGTTGACATGCTGGTCTAATTTCACATATGCATGTAGTGTCTGAACTCACCGTGGCCCCAAACACAACATGGTTGAAATCAGCCACCATACTATTCAGTTCAGTAAATTGTACAGCAGATCTATACCAGGACATTAAATACCACTTTGACAATATATTCTAGTTCATTTAGCAAGAACAATGTGTTAAAATTGCCTAGCTTTAATTTATCAAAGTTACACTTAAAACCCCTTTTTTATTGAGTAAGTTATATTCCACAAACGGGTAATATAATTTGCACACTGAGTGGATAAATGTAGGACTACATCCATCTTACAGTTCTTGTACAAGTATTTGATTTTTCAGCACATACAAAGTCTTTTGATTTTTTTACTTACAGATTCGATAACCGTATAGTTTAGGGGAGTAAGATTAAAGAAAACTAGATACCAAGTGCATGACTGCAACAGGTCAAAGTCTTGTCAACTAATCAAGCAGCAATTTAATGGTCTTCCTGTTAAATTTAACAGTGGTGTTAAAATAGCTAAGCAAAACTGAAAACTGGCTATGTAAGATAATCTAAAACAGTAACTTTGGCCTGATAAAAAAAGCAGTGCAGACGCTGGACTGGGTGCTGTCATTTACTGAAGGGGACTCCGTGAACCTTTAAATTATTTAGGTTGGTGCCGCAATGCTACACACAGCAAGATAAGTGTAATAATAATTAACATTCCATATGGGACAACGATCACATAGTCTGCTTTGACATATGGCTATTTTCTGTAGAAAATTCAACATGCTTAAAAGTCCTGGTCCCAAACACTAACAAACATATGGCAAAACTTTACTACTTGTGTATTTTATTTAACAAAAAACAAATGCTATAAAGCTAAATACTACAAGAAATGGCAATGATAGATGAAAAATCATCCTGCATCTAAATGTTACACAAAAACAACAGAATTAATTAACTCACAAACTCAAACAAAACAACATAAATGACTATACATGTACAATGTATTATACTTCATCCAACTATATACTGAGATAATATACCTCACAATCTGAATAAATAATAACTGACTTTGACTGCAACTTTTGAGAACCTTGAGTAACTTATACATTGTAAACAGGTGTTTGATACTGACTGTCCACAATTCTGTAAGTCTGAATATCAGTTTGCATTATACAGACGACGAAGTAAAACAAAACTAATGTTACTTATACACGTCCATGTTATGTTTCTAACACTAAAGTTAAATGGAATGTGTAAAAATTATTCTGTTAAACATTGGATTAACCAGCATTAAACTAAAGCTATCACTAAAAGTGATTTATACCCCCATCAATGTGGGTTGATAAGTTTTTATGTGAGGGGATGGCAGTAATCTGTCATTAAATTTCAGGAGAGCCACGTTTCTTGAGTAACAAAATTGTACATCATTTACATACACGATTAGTTTAAAAGCAGTGCAACTAATATTTAAACAGATGATAAATAGGTATTGGGGAGGGACAGGATAAAGTATTACAAGAGTGCTTCCTCTGCTCCCAATACAGGGGTAAAAAAACACAAACCAAGGCAAACAGCTGTTGTCAAAACAACAATCAGTAACAGCATGAATCAGCAAAACCAGTGACAGGTTGAAACAATGTCTTTGTAGAGAACATTTTCAAAAAAAAAGAAGCTGCCACCATCTCAAAAACAACATATAAACAATAAGAAACAATATATAGTACACTGATCTTACATTGTAGCAAAATTAACACTGAAAATCACTATTTCCAAACCTAACAAAAGACCTAGGGATTTGTGACTTTAATGCTTTGGCACATGAATTTGGTAACTGTTGTTGCAAATACTAACTTAAATGCAACAGAAGAAGGGAACATACATGTATATATGAATTTACTTGGTTACTTCTTGTAACATTTTAAGATAATAATTTTAAGTCTGCACTCTGGTTATTGTGAAAATATCAATATATGAAAAAAATTACAAAAAATATCCATTGTCATATAAACAAACACATAATGAAACCCCTTTAAGGTCAGTGCATTTCCAGAAATTTGTGAACATTTTGTTTTTCCAAAGTATAAACAGCAGTGCAAGATACTTTAAATGACCGTGTAAATTAAACCAATTAATTATCTGCCAACTGATATTTTGCTTTATCATCATCAGACTATTTATTAGTTTTTGCGTACTTTGAACTGACTGGTAGATATCTTTTTGCTGGTTAATGTCAAAAAGAAGAAAAATTGACTATTTCCTTTATTACTTAAGTCCTGTCACTAGACACTACTACTTCATGACCAATTGCCTCAACTATACCAAAGCTCTGTTAGCAGACAAAATACAAACAGAGAGGCTATCATAATGAGGCTACCCAAAAATGTCTCTCTCCTCTCTCCTTAGCAGTTGTTTTAAAATAAATTAGAACATTTACAATTGTACAAGGCAATTTCCTAATCACCTAGGATTTATGTTTGAGTCTGAACGGAGTTTACAGTGCATTTGCTCCCGATACCTTACTGCACAGATCTTCCACCTTTCACTGGTGGAGATGGTCAGTCACTTGATGCCCATATGGTACAATGTACAAGTTATTTTCCACACAGAAACTGGATAGATTCTTGCATGAATTTGATTACTTTTAAATTAAATACAAAGGTGGGAAAGGGTACTAAACAACGAACACCGGGAAAGGTTAAGATGAATTTAATAAAGATGGAACGGTTTCAGCTTTTAAATAAGTGGGTTTAAGCTTATGTTGTCCTTAACTTTGAAAAACAGAAAAGATCTTACACACTTCCATAACAAGAGGGCAATTACTTCCATAACAAGAGGCTATGATGGCCCTATATCGCTCATCTGAGTACCATTGACTATTGTAAAAAGGCAACAACAAGGCTGTAGAAAACAAAGTAAAAGTACAGCCATTGTTAAGCTTTCAAGTCTATGTAAAGGCTACATGTTGTGTTGTTTGAATCAAATTCAAGGTCATCATTGAAAAACATGCTGAAAACAACACTGAACCTCATTTACAAAACTGTAAGCATGGTCCAAATTTCATGACAGTATCTTCACAACCAGAGATAAGGTGAAAATCAAGGTCATCCAAGTGAAGTGTTGAAATTTGTATATTAATGGTAGAGGACCACTAGACAATGTTAAGTGAGAAATATCTACGCTCTGGGACTAAGAGTTTTGGAGAAAAAGATTTTCAATTATATTTCTATTTTCAGTTCTGGCAGCCATGATGTTTTATCAACCAGGAACATTTGAGCTTTAAATACCAAGATCCTTCCAGCCGAGTTTGATAATATTCTATACAGTGGCTTATGATTAGAAGTCACTTAAATCAATTGTAGATAAAAGACAGACATTCAGCAATCCTTAAACGTGAGCTAACAAGGGCTGTCAGTAGGACAGAGAGCTCGACTTTTCTCAGTGCTTGCCAATAAACAAAACTTTTGGCAGTAAAAGGCAAAACAAATATCTGTGTATTTTCAAAGTGTAAACAAGGGCTGTAAGTAGCAATAAATTAAGTTAACACTTATATAACTTAACTGTCACTAGTACACCGAAGTTTTAAAGTTAAAATTTTTAAGTTCTAAAATATGTTATTTTCAGAGAGTTTGATGAACTTTATTCTTTCATAAAAATCTGAGAGCCAGCAGCTTCTAAGTTGAGAAAGGCCATAATTTAAAAGAAATCCTTGACAGAGTTACCTTCTTTTGCCTACATGTGGGGACAATGATGGTAAATAAGTGTTCCAAATTTCCCAGTAATACCTCGAAGGGTAAAGACAGTAAGTTGATTTTACCCAGATTCAATGCATTTTCTAAGTCGAAAAAGGGCTATAATTCTGACAAAAACCTTCATAGAGTTATGTAATCTTGTTTGTGCACTGGAGGTAATGATGGCAAAAAGTATTGCAAGTTTCAAAGCAATATCTCTAATAGTTTTGAAAAAAGTGCGGTGGTACGGAAAACTTAACCAAGTCAATGTACTTTCAAAGTCAAAAAAGGGCCATAATTCTGACAAAAACCTTGACAGAGTTGTGTACTCTTGTCTGTTGATGAAGGTAATGACAAGTGAACAAGTATTGTATGTTTCAAAGCAATACATCTAATGGTTTTGTAAAACATAGGGATGGTACGAAAAACTTAACCAAAGTGCCGCCAACGCCCAGGGTAGTAGGATAGCTCCCTTTTCTTCGAAAAGTCGAGCTAAAAATCAATGCATTAATTCAGAGTGTTTAAGTACATGTATATAAGAAATAAAATAACTATAAGTATGGAATGTACAATAAACATGAGGTATTAAGATTGTTGTTAAACACTTTCTAACATTTTAATTAAGTATTATCTGACATATTTAGAACTATCACACAATAATATAATTGTAGCACATAATTAAAGCAACGCTATAAACTCTAGAAAGAAGAGAATCTGTCCCCCTCCTCTCCTGCCCCACCTCCTACAAAAATATTTTATACATATATAATTATATTTAACAGCTAAGCTTGTGATTTGGTTTCTATAGAAAACAATAAATATTTTAACAGACATGTCGAGTTATGAATAGTTACTGGGATAAACATAAATTCTTTCACATTCCTTTCAAAATTTCTAAGAACATCCATATTTCATTCATACAAATAAGTAACAGATATTTCAAAACAAGTATCAGTTATTGCGAATTAAACAATGATATGAATGGAGAATATATCGACAGTGTTTCTATCCATGACAATTCTAATATCTCACATGCACAGAATTGTAAAATGTTAAAGCATTTTGTGTCTTTTCCATGCCTGATACAACCCAGATGATAAAAGAGCCGTGGGTTAGGACTCAGTTTACAGCTTTCAACTCAAGCTTGGTTGAATACAAAATCACAACGAGTAACATACATTGAAGATATTTCCTGCACTAACTTGCAACCATTTAGAAAAAAAATTGTGTTAAATGTTACATGGTGTTAAGACATTACATATTTTCTATGTTTAAGTGGAATGGTTATGTGCCAGAAGTAAACTGGTGTGAAACTCTCGTGTCAGTTCAACGTTTTGTCATATATAAATATTGTAGAATACATTTTCTGATGACAGTAAAAATATACAATATTATATTAAACACCGGTAATTATCCACTTACTGAATACGTACAGTTTTTTTCTCTATTTTACTTATTTACTGAACATCTACAAACACTCATAGAGTGACAGACTAATGTTCACTTTCAGCAATCAAATGACCCGAAAATATCTGATATGATATGTAACAGTTAGTCAGTAACATTGTTCTAACACTACATGTAACTAACACTAACAAAACTTCTTTGAAATTTTTAGGACTTTGGAAAACAAAAGCCTATCCCTAAGCAAGACAAAGTTATTTACTAAAGCTGTCACTGTTAGAAATTTACTAATGGTTATGATAAAGTTACAGTATATTAAAACATGGTATCAATCTTATGAAAATATATGTAATAAATCTAAAAACTTTCACATATATTATTATCTACAATAAAATTACTGCTGTAATTCTATGATTTATCAAGCACTTTTTTTACTAAACAACATAAAACTCTGCTATTGCTAAGTATGCTATAATGGTAAAATATCTTGCTTTGACAGAACTGATGATTTGTATGTCTTGTTTATGTTAGAATTTTCCCTCTGCTGAGCATAAATAGATAAGACCTTGCACCTTCCAGTCTTCTGTATAAATACAAATGTATGATCCTCCAGTCCTGGTATCAGCAACAGAAATATTTTCTGTAAATCACTGTATCACACATGCTTGAGAGTTATCTCCACGCTGTCCAGCAGCTTTCGCAAAACATATAGCCTGCATCCAGTCATTCTGAGATGCATTTGTGTCTGCTTGGATATAATAAGTTCGTCCATTTTCTTTTGACTTTATTGAAAATGCATGAGGCTTTTTGTCAACAGTACTTTCAGAAATTTCAGCATTTGTTAATGGTATTTTCTTTCCTGCATCCTGAAACAAAGAAGAAGAATCAAATTACAGAACAAGCTCCACAACAACTCATCATGCCATATGTAAAAATCTTTAGAGTGTTCTGTTAATACCTTACTCCTTTGTAAAATTATGTACATATGTATGTGTATTGAACTTTGTTAAGTACTGTCAGTGAATTGACTTGTCAGCTTTTTCTTGAGAACATACAATGCTGGAGACACACTCAGTGGAATAACAGCAGCATATTCTAATTTTCAACATGCAACTTTGATTCCTGTGAAGGACAGTGTACACCAAGTTCATCAGTAAAAATGACTTAGCAACATAAATTGTTGGAGTTAAATTAAGCTCAGTGTTACGGAAGTTTATAAAGGCATATGTATGTTGCTTTAAATATACATAGTAATGTATTGTAAACTTAAATATTTCACCAGTCATAGAGAATAAACTGATGTGTCGGCAAATGCAGCGACTTCGTAGCCGCCATTTTGGTAGTACATAATACATTGGCGGAAATATCGTTGTTATCTTCGTCTTTACTTGAGCGTTCCATTGTAGTTGGACAACTATATCATATTATGGTGAAGAGCATGATAGAAGTTAAGTAAAATATGTTGTTGACACATGTTGTTTTTGTATTTAATTTTCTGACTACATCTAAGCCACACCACGAGAAGGCACTCAAATCGTGACAAAAAAAGAAAGATTTAAATTGTGATCGAAAGTACCGCTGTTAAATTTAAAAATAAATCTTAATTTCGTTTTTTACGTTTTTCGTGCTCTTTGAATTCTAATATTTTTCTTTTCTTGATCTTACTATTGTTTAATTAACTCTGTTTGTAAACAGAACACATAACTATTTGCAAGAGTATACAGCATGACAATGATATTTCCGGTATTAGCAACACATTCAGTATAACCAAAATGGCGCCTGTGAAATTGTCGTATATACCTTTTATAAGACGAGGAAATAAAGTCCCGATTATTGCCTCAAAGTGGGGTCCTCGTCTTATAAGCGAGGCCACAAGAATCAACCAAAAATAAAAATCAATCCTACATACATTTGTGATGAAATCGGCAATACTGAATGTCGTCCCGCAGTGTCTATGTGCAGGCGACAGTCGAACAATTACCGTACCGTACATTGGCATATTACGTTATTGTGTTAACTCACCTCCGCTGTCGATCGCAAATGTCGCCATTTGCAATTATTTAAAGAATCTGAAGGTAAACTTTGCGAAAATAAGTGGTGCAGTCATATTTGTTTTTTTCGGTTTGGTATAAGCGGCCTAAAATTGATATCAGAATCAAGCGTTACACAGCGTTTATTGTAAAAGAAACCCGATAATCAGTCTAGTCTGTGTATTGTTAATTCGGATATTGATTTTGTTGACACTTTGAGGCGATAATTGCGTCCGGTAAATACGTGTCATGGCTGATTAATCAATTTATGAAAACATCTGGCGGCTTGTGAAATTAGTAAGAGTGCCCAGGATACCCCAAATTAGCGGCAATTACGTCGTTGTTAAGGAGCGAGAGGCTTAGACAAAAGGCCGAAAGTTTTATTTGTAAAATTCGTCTCAGGTTGTTTTGTCAAATTTTAATTATAGATACGAAAGTTTGCTTATTTTTTGCAAACATTTTGTGAAAACTCCCAAGAAATGTAACAATGGGAATGAAAAAATATTTTTTATTGACTTTATGCCATCTCGATCCTTTTTTGTCTTTAAACTACTACGTAATTGTCGCTACTTTGGGGATCCTCGGCACTCTTAATAATTATATACAAAGCTGTCATATGTTTTCATAATTGATTAATTAGCCAATGGCACATATTTACGCAATTATCTTTTCAAAGTGTCAAAAAAAATCAAATCCGAATTGACAAAACACAGATTGGTTTATAATACTCAAAAAAATCGGCGATTAAAAAAATTAACTTATTAGCTTAGAAATCATACGAACTTGAAGAAAATAAAAGAACTGGGTCATTAAAAATTGCCTCGTCTTATAAATGAGTCTATTCAAAACCACACAATTTCCATGGCAAAGTAGGGGGGTCGTCTTATAAGCGGATCGCCTTATAGGCGGGGAAATACGGTACATCATATCAGTTTATTCACGAATAGTGGTAAAATATTTAAGTTTACAACACATTATCATGCATATATTAAAGCAATATACATCCCTTTATAAACTTCCGTAACTCTAGCCTTTCCTCATAGGGTTTTGGTAGAGATACGGAACTTCCGTAACTCTAGATTCGGAGGTTAGAGTTACGGTAGCCACTGCCGTAAAATATCAGCCTATAAAGTCAGTTTGACTTCGAAGTCGAAATAGTAAGACTATCGTATATTAGGGTTTTATCGTTGATACCGGTTTCCCATATGACCAACGCCCCCAGAAGAGGTTAGTTACTTTAGGTTTTTGGAGGATAGTGCAAGATACAGAAAGCGTCCCAATTCCAGAGACACCCCAGGTTCTTTAACATGCCAGGTGTATAGCACCCATACATGGGACCTCGGTTTAAGTCTATTCCGAAAGACTGTTAGTAATTTTAGTTGGTCAGCTCCGGGAATCGAACTCTCTACTTCGAGATTACAAGTCTCGTGCTCTACCGATAGTTTGAGCTAACCAGGCTATAGTTAGACTACTGTTCAAGGAGCCTTTTTATAAATGGCCTGCATTTGTCACAAACACAGAAGCACTTGACACCAACAAGCACCTGTCGAAATAATATACCTCAGGCGAGTTTCCATAGTGAAGATCTGTATTTTTTAAAAGGAACCACTGTTTCTTCCATTTTCTGGATATTTTTGTCCTCTTCATCAACCATCCCTTTAATTCATTTGCCTGAATGTCATCATCATTATGCACAGTCGACGATGATCGATTTGTTAAACTATTTGTCCGACTATCTGAGCCTTCTGACGAGGCCATATCCTTCTTAAACAGGATTAGATTAACTGATTTATTACAATTTTCTCAGAATATTTTTCTTTGTTGTGCCGTAAAGCAAATATTTGTTTGTCGTAAAATAGAAGTTGGTTGTTTATTTTAATTTGTACACGTTAGAACGGATAATTCTGGTTTTTTAAAAATGTTACAGCAGTAGTTTAATGTGTAATTTATTTAGGTTCTACATCTTCTCACAGTAAAGAAATCGGGACCGTGAAATGTCAACATTGTTAGCGACAACTACGTCATCTGCATGCGGTTTGCGGCAGCGACTTCACCCAGATAAAATTTTGCATAAATTTTATGTTTTCACAATAATAAAATGTAACAATTTAACACATATTTAAAACCGTTGTAAAAACGGTATTTACGTGCATCATATGATGCGTAACAACTAAATTTTCAAACTAGTCAAAAGTTCTAAAGCAAAGAACCCGGAAACGATTTTTGGAAAGAGGATTAACCGCACGAGGAGAAATATACCCAAGGATTTTAAAATGTCAGATCCAGATTTGATGAGAAGGAACTTTTCGTTCCAGATGCAGATTGGTTTGACGAGAGAGCAAGTTAATGTTGAGGGTGAATTGTCACTACCAAGTTTGAAGGAAATTGCATGTGCTTTTGTTGATAGAAAGGTAGGCATGTATGAATGACCCCAATTTATAAGCAAATTTTAGTTACAAATATTGAAGTAATAAGTACTGTTGAGTCTAATGGTTAATGTAGGTGCACATTTATGTATTTTAAGTACTCAAGATACATATGACATCTCTGTACATATTCATACTTTTAGATATACCTGTTACCATGAATTTTGAAAAGAAATGTTTGAAATATCGACTGCTTAGTTCATGCTACAACCTACAAGATATTTAATCATGAGAGTTGTCCGGCAGCTGGTACAAGAGTCAAGATAAAAAAAATTATTTACAGTCTTTCATTATTAACAGATAAACTTAAGCTATGAATAGCAATAGACTGGTCTTTTTCTGGACATCTTGATAGAGAATTTGTACTTTTATGTGTAGTGGCACTTTCATTAAAATGTTTGCTGTGGAGGTCATTTCCAGACCAAATGTCTGCAGGATCATTTGGTCTAAAAGGAAAGAGGCAAAATTATAGTTTAAAGATTTGAACTGAAGATTCTTCTTACTTAATTTGTAAAGTAGGTGTGAAACAGGTATGTCAAGATTTCAAACATTGTATAAGGCTTTAATTAAAATTAAGTGTGTTTGCCCTTTACCTACAGACTCCAATTTTTGCCCTGACTCAAAATATTTATATTGCCATTTCAGAAAAAAATAAAATTTTATATTTCATGACGTTTTTTGGCAAAGTTCTCCTTTCCGCTCTTATGTTCGTTGAGGCAATAGACTTCGGTCGCGCTTAATTTGACACATTACATGCTCCGTTCTCTGTAGGGTCTATCGATGTTTCATTGAAAATGGCGAATTGCGGTGGAAAACTCGTCAAATATGTAAAGTTTTCCGTGACAGTGATTCTAAGGGACAAGAATGAGAACAATAGTAAACAGGTTGTTCGGAATGCTTTTTGAAAGTAGACATCGAAAGCACATGGTTTGGTCTGTTTGACATTGTCACCGACTGTGAAAGTGAAATTTATGAATGAGGTTAACAAAGATTTTGAGAAAGTGTTGGCGATTTCCATGTCTTCAAAGCTACAAGATATTTCGCATTTTTTTCCTGATTCTTATGTAAATAAATGAAAGGGTACTTCAGACTACACTGCATGCCTATCTACTGTGGTCTGGTGGTGTGGTTAAGTCAAGAGAAAAAGGCATGTTATATAGTGATTAAAACAAACTGCAAAAGTGTTTTTATAAGTAACCATAAGCATATACTTGCAAGCTAAGCGTCTCGTATAAAGCAATTAAAGAATCTAATTACGTTTTTGAATGAACCGATTAAAAATACTAGTACTACTGAAAAAAATATAATTATTTAAATAACCTTTTTAAAATAGGCCTGATATAAGAGTAGGATTTCACACATAGTTAAAGGTTGGTTGGTCTCCTTTTCTCTCCATGTAAAAAGCTACAAAATTAAATGAATAGAAGCACATTAATATAATTAATCAATTGTTGTTTAATAAAAAGTATGATAGGACACACATATTTTATTTTTAAAAAGTTACATGAGAAGAAAGGCTCTTGCTATTCTTCAACTGGCACACGCTATTGGTATTAGATTTTGTAGAAGTTGTGTGTAAACAAAAAGTGCATATAATGATAGCACACATTTCTACATTCCTTAGTTTATAACACTGTCAACAAAGTGATCTTCTAAATTTGTGTTTTCCTTGCAGTGCTTGTACTGTTTTCATGGAAATGCAGTACTTTGCATTTTGAAATATGTAAAAACAAGCATAATGGCTAAATGTAGAAATTACATGTACTGTCCCAGGTTGACTTGCAATCTTTAAAACTTCATTTCGAGTTGTACCGAGACCAACAGCATTTGGATCCTAAAATAATTGTAAATATTGGAATTTTATGATTTTACTTTTGTACATTATAAACTATCTCTCAAAAAAGGGAAAATGTGTGCACAAAATGCCGAAGTTCAATATAAAATTTTCTGTCTTTTTATTTACTTAAGAACAACAAGCACTTACATGGAACCTGCCTTTTTTTGGACTGGTACATGTATATAAGAGTTTGTTTTACTATTGTTAATACTCTTTTCAAACTATATGGAATATTGATTGTGTGAATCTGCCGACATTGATGTTTTCATGTATTAGGCTAATTTTGCAAGCTATGTGGCAATAATGGAAATTGTTTTTATTTCTCTTGAAAAAAACTCCTGTCAAAAAAATGTTGTCATAATTGATTGGCACTTTTCGTTAATTTATCATATGTAGAGTGTGACTGTATGCCTGGTAACAGGTGTTACATGTACAGACACACTGCATTTATTGGTCTCCTCTTCTTACAGCAGTAGATATTTGTGAAAACCCAGGTTGGAATTTGCAAAATGAAGCCAGTTTTATTCCATGTCATGATCCATGGGTTTAAACAGCGGGAGAAGAAACTGTCAAAACTATTCTCTGTTCACATCCAAACTTAATGAGTTTTCCACATGATTGGAACCGTTGTTTTCATTATTGACTTTTATATGGACTATAGAATGCAAGAAAATACATTATTGTATTGTCAGTTTTTGCAAACAAGAGGGATTTTAAACCGCAGTGTCTTACAATCATGACAATGCTTTGAAGTCATGCACTGCAAATTCTTGAGAAAAAAAAAATCACACAAATGCTGTCATTGAGCATGTTCAGAGAAATGCTTACAGGATAAGAAATTAACATTTATATGTTCATGTAACTATGTATTAGTTTACTTCTCTTCAAGTTTGTTGGTTTGTTTTAGCTAGATAAACACCTGTTTCAACTGTATTTTTTGTCATTTTAACAGGGGGGGAGGGGGGTCTACCTAATACTTGTTCCTAGGAAGAACCAGTAACACAGACTCATATCCTCCACAAGAAACTGCCAACATTCTTATATAAAGAGATATGGTCAGTAGCAAGGCTCAGACCCATGACACTCAATCTATGAGGGGTTACAGTGATTTCAAGTCAGCACTTGATTCCTTTCAATATTTGCTGAAACATTTAATTTGATCTTGAAGTTTCGAGGCATCTGATTTTTAGTTTAATAGAAATTTAGGTGTTTCAGGTCTTAAAAGAAGCTGATAGAATAATTTAGTGTTTGAAATTATTTTTTATCCAATCGCAGCGCAATATTCACTGCTTTTTAACTTGGGTATATCAACAATTATAGTCCGAGTCAGTAAATAGAGGATCAGTGCTGATTTACAAAAAACAATTTCAAACACTTAGTAGGTTAATGTTCATTTGGATACATTTACTACAATAAACCAATTAATTTTTGAAAATGCATCAAAATGAACACTAACCTATACATATATTTTAGCCTTTCATTGACCATGTTGACTGTCTTGAAATCTGCAAATTAACTCTTTTTAGTGTTTAAAAGTATTTTTGTTGAATCACTGTGCAGCATTGGCAGCAATTTAACTTGGGTAAATCAATAATTATATATCACGTAAGCTACTAGTAAATTTGGGAATACAACTGATTTACAAAAAATACTTTATTGCATCACCTCTGATTTATTTATTTTTTCGTAAATGTATTAGAATGAACACTATCCTATACAATTATTTTTGGCTACATAATCATTCTAAATTCTAACGCAGTTATTGACTTGATGTCATTTCTGATTGGTTGCATAGCCAAAATTTGTGACTATAAAATAGTGTAAAATAAATATACAAATGATATAGTTGCAAAAATGAACGGCATTAGCATTTTAATTATCGCATTTTAACACTTTGTGCTGTCGCCATTAAAAATATTCGCAACCTTTAAAAACAGTATATATAGTCGCAAATATCAAAATTACAAAACAGTCAACCCTATATTGTATATGCTCATAAATTTTAGTGGTATAGTGCATCTAATGGCAGAATTTCTAAATTTCATGAAATCTTTTTCATTGTATTTGCATTACTTTTATGAATGCATTTCCACACGATGTGATCTTTTATAGAAGTTTGACACTATCGTGGATAAATTTGTATACATGTGTAAACAGATCATTAATTTTGTATTCAAGCTCCAAGTGCTGTAAATCAAAAGATGCAATACAAACAAGCATGTTTTATAAGCTCACCTGAGCATGAAGTATTCAAGGTGTGTTACTGTAATCGCCCAGTGTCCGTAGTCTGTCTGTCTGTGGTCTGTCCCTCCGCTTTTAATCTTGTGTATGCAATGTATGCATTTTTCACTGTATCTTAAAATAGGTTGCGTTTTCCATTGGATCTTCATGAAACTTGTTCAGTATGATTGCCTTGATGAAATCTAGATCAAGTTCAAATATGGGTAATTTAGGGTCAAAAACTAGGCCATGGGGACAAATCATAGAAAAATTTGTATATGCAATAGAGGTTGCACTTCTCACTGGATCTTAATGAAACTTGGTCAGTATAATATTGCCTTAATGAAATTTAGGTTGAGTGTGAATATAGGTCATCTGGGATCAAAAGCTAGGTCAAAGAGTCAAATCATAGAAAGAACTAAAGTCATGTGTATGCCATAGAGGTTGCATTTTTCTTTTGATCTTCATGAAACTTGGTCAGTATAATTGTCTTGATGAAATCTAGGTAGAATCCATATATATATATATTGGTCCTCTGGGGTCAAAAATTAGATCACAGGTCAAATCAAAGGTATGCAATTGAGATACCATTTTTCTTTGGATCTTCATGAAACTTGGTCAGAATGACTGCCTAGATGAAATCTAGGTCAAGTTTGAATATGGATCATCTGAGGTTTAATGCTTAGGGGGTATTTACCATGTATCAGGAACAACTCTTGACTCCCTCCAGTTTATCTGGGAGTAAACGGCAAGTATCAGCTGTTGAATTTTGATGGTAAATTACTTTATTTTCATGTAAATGAAATCAGTGCATGCATTAAATGACTTTATATTATATCAGTGCATATTGTCAATATACTTTTAAAAGTACAGTAAAATCTTTTTCAAGAGTAAATGTGTGAAGCATCTTTATAGTTATAACTTTTAAAGAAAGGACAGAATGTTTTGCCAAAATTAAATGACAGCATTTCAATTGGCAATTACTTACCTTGCAAGAACTTTATGAGTGTCGGTTAAATTTACAGAAAGCGTTTGGAACACGAAGAAAAGTGTGTATTATGTTGAAATCTCAGTGATTCGACAAAATGACCACCCAGGTCTTTTTAACTTTCTTCATAATGCATAGAAAAATAATTGTGCATGTACTGTGGTTTATTTAAAATTTCTACATACCAACTTTCATTTTTATTAAAAATAACTTATTTCTGTGTTTTTTAAAGTATATTTGAATTTTCACTTTCCTTAGTAGTGGACCTTTAAAGAAAGGACAGAATGTTTTGTCATATTCCTGTCAGTGAAATTGCATTTCAATTGGCATTTTACCGCTTTTATAGAAACATATTGATCTGTATCACATGTAATAAATTTTAATTAAGAATTAATTGTTTGATTTGAACAAGGAGTGGGTAAGCAATCACAGATGAATTAACCAGTAATTTTCTCCTTGAAGAGATAATATTCGGAATATGTTTGTGGAAATGAGATTTGTGTGCTCTGCGGCTCAGAAAAAAAACAGCACACAAATTTAAAGTTGTCCAAAATCTTAAATTTCTTGATGTGTTTGACACATAAAAATGTAAAATGTAAATTTTATAATTTTGAAGTTTAAACCCTTTAGCTTGTTTACATTCACAAAAGTACTCTACGTTTAATTAACAAATCTTCCTAACCTGGCCCATGTTGTGTGTGGTTAGAAATTTTCTGGATATAAGATAAGCATTTCATTTGCATCTGGATCTGCATTAATAGTCTCTGATTATTTTTTAGCAGGTTTGTTGAAGAAAAAAACCTGATTATCAGGGGGGGGGGGGGGGGGGGGGGGTTTTTGGGGGGGGGGGGGGGGGGGGGAAATTTTTTTTTTTAAAAAAAAAAAAAAAAATTTTTTTTTAAAAAATTTTTTTTGGAATGACCAATTTCAAAAATGATGTGTAGGTAGCTTGCATGGAGAGAAAGCTTGGGCTTGCATTTGGGGTCACTATGGTCAAGGTCACTGTTACTAAAAATAGAAAACTGGTTTCTACTGAATAACTTTAGTTAGGAATGACCATTTGCAATGAAACTTGGTGTGAAGGTAGCTTGAGTAGAGGAAGCTTGGGATTGCATTTGGGGCCACTAGGGTCAAGGTCACTGTAACTAAAAATATATTAATTTTAAAAAACAAATGTTTATTTTAGTATTAAAATTGTTTAAAGTAAAATAAATAAAAAAATGGGGGGGGGGTCACTGTTACTAAAAATAGATTGTTTTGAAAGGTTTTTGTTTAGTTTTTGAATTGTTTTAAGCAAAAAATTTTTTTTGGGGGGGGATAGGTCAAGGTCACTAAAAATAGAGAGTTTTCAATATTTTTTTCAATTTTTCAATTGTTTTTTTGGGGGGGGAGTGGAGAGGGGATGTGAGGTGTCAAGGTGACTGTTTTTTTTCTGTTCTTTTTTGATTCTACAATTTCTGCAGGCGCCATTTAAACCTGCTTTGGCTGCAGTAATAATTGTCTCGTTTTCTTGTTTTATGTATAATGTATGAAGTGCCTCAAATTCAAATTCTTTTGTGCCACTTAGATATAGTACTACAGTTTTATCACAGAAAATTCATACCCATTAACTGATCAATAAAACTCGTAAAGTAAAGTCACAAGACAAATACCAGGATATTATGATTGAAATTTTGTCACCATGGCAACAAAAGATGTATGTGGTCTAGGAAGTTTACTACATAGAGGTAGTTCTGTGATAACATATCAGTTTTGTTTCTCTGTTTTATAGATTGAATGAGAGAGACAGTGTGTCTCTGGAGTTTGTGCCTGAAGTCGTACATGGAAACATCTCACTTTATAACATGCCAATGGCAAATACTTCCATAGCATTTCTTTAATTGTCTGGTATTTCAGTTCAAAGGCAATATATACGTGAACAAATGTAGCTGAGGTTCTAAAATACTCTTCTGATTCTAAGGAAGCATTTAAAGCTGTCAGATTTTGGTGAAAAAACAAGGTTCATCGAACGGTCTGAAATAAACATATTTTAGAATGAAACAAAAAATAAAAAGGTTCAGGTAAAAATTCTTGTCAATTATTTCTGTGTTTTTGAAACTATACACTACCTATATTATAGGGTATCCTTTGATTGGATTTAAATCCAGTCACAATTATTTGCCATAGATGATCATATATATATGTAATTCCCGATGTGCCACGTGCAAGAACCATGTTCCTTTTGTAAAGGTCAAGGTCACAGTGCTCAAAACTCAGTACAGTAATAGTTGTTTGTGTCCAACTCATGCTCATTTCTTTTCTAAGCTCACCTGTACAAATGTAGTTGAGTTACTCTAACATTATGACAAGACGATGTGTTCTGTTCAAGACAATGGTCTCACCTTAAAGGCCAAGCTCGCAGTGCTATTTTAATAGATTTATACTGTTTTTCTTCAAGTTTCAAAATTTGTACTATTTGGCACATTCTTATCTTCAAATTTCTTCCACCAACCTTTTCCCTTCTGTTTGTTTTTATGTAAGTCATTATAGTAAAACTTTTAAAGGTTGCGACATTGTAGCCCAGGGGTGTTTGTAAACTGTACCTTAATGAAAGAATATCTGTTGTCGTCACTTGTTGTTGAAGTACTTTACATACATAACACATTGTTGTCCTACGGATAAACATATTAAATTAACATTGTTGTTTCTTGATGATTAGCATATATGCATGAAACAATGCATAATATAAGTCGCTTTTATAATTATTATTGAATATATAAAACAGATGGTGATATCATTTGATTTTAATTAAGTTTATTCATCAAATTCATAGCCGATAGGTATGACATTTAATAGATAATTTAGCTGTTCAGACAGTATCTGTGTAGGAATTTGATTGATATATATTGGGTGAAAATGCAAGCAACAAATTCTTGTCTTTCAGTTGTTGTTTTTTTTCTTTTGCTTAAATTGTATGCATATAATGGTCAATGTATTATATATCCAATTAATTATAAGAACAATGACTATGGAAGGGGTGTCGGCATTTAAATTAAGTTTGGATGCCCTTAAAATTTTCAAAATTTTCATAAAGGATCATAATGCATGTATTAATGTAAATCATCTAGCTACTATTCATTTCTTCCTTTTTGGAAGCTATCATCATCAGCTCAGTGTATATTTATCAAATAATCAAATAATCTAGAACATTGATTTTAATCAGCTTTTCTACTTTTAGCCATTATACTGATAATTTGGAGGAGGGAATAATTATATTGACATAATATTTCCCATTGTGTTGTTCATTAAACATTAAGAGCGTCTTTAAATTAGCCTGAGTACCAATTGTACCAAGTCTTGTTAAAATGAAATTACCATGTTCACAGTAATCTAATAATTTTCCATCTCGACTTTAAAATTTTGAAATTTAGCTATAACAGCATAATAATTGATTCTGTAGAATGATGGTATGATAAACTTTGCTGGTTCCCTGATTATTTTGCATAGATTTTTGTTTGTAACACTCACCAAGGGAGAGAATCAAGTCACTTGGTTTCTGTCTTTCCTATGAAGTCTTTTAATCGTCTGAAACTTAAAGTTAATGTACATTGTACAGTTACTTGCATCATGGACAGCGTTCGAACTTTCTTCCAACAATGTCTGTGCCCGGTCAACATGTCAGAAGTATTATTTGTTAGGATGAAAGGCTCCCTGATTTGGCAGAAGTAACAAATGTGTCTTAGTGCTAACTCCTAATGCATTGAGTTTGAAGTAAATGAACAGAGACAAGTTGGGAAGGAGTGGAGCCCTAATTTGCATTCAGACAATTTCATTGACATGGTCTAGAATAGCTCATTTATCCAGTACCTTTATATGGTAGTCAGTTTCTATTTTTGAATCTACCAGGAGGCTCAGAAGCCAAGCAATGTTTTCTTTGTATTGATTGGTGAAGATCTTTCTTAATGCATGTTTAATGGCACGCAAATTTGTTACAGTTTTCCAACACTTGGGACAGTTTTTGTAAGAAGTTTCGGTAAAAACGAGAAAAGGACTTTATTATAGTTTTATAAATTACCTGTATCTTTTAGATAACATTAACTGAACTTTTTTCACCTAGAAAATTTATTCTAGCATCAGTTAAACAAGATAGGTTCAATGCTGGAAGAAGGTATAGATCATAAAACTTGTTGTGCAAATTGTTTCAATTAATGGTTTAGACCTGCAGCCCCGTGCTTATAAACTTTTCTTGAGCACAATCTCATGCTCAGCATGATATCATGCTCAAGTAATATGAAGTCAATCCAAGTTTAATAAATTGTCACATTAACATCACTCTCTCAAAATACTGATCACCATGGTGCTCAATGCAAAGTCTATGAAGTTTAACCCAGATGCTGAATAATTTACAACCATTCATGAATTCTTATGTGTGTATTATAGAATAATAACTCACTTGGTAGCCGATTATCACATTTTGACATTCTGATATTGACTTGATGACGTCAGAGATGGTGAGCTAAAATATGTCACGCTATTTTGAGACAACCCTCGTTTAATGATTATGTTGTGCAGTTACGTCAAGTCAAACAAAGATCCTTTACCTTCGGTCAAACTGGTAAAATTATTTGAAAATTGTGAAAAGAAATGATAAAATGTTAATTTACCAACCTACATATCTTAAAGGCTCCTCAGGCCTTCTCTGCAGGTATGCAACCCTTAAAACTGTCTTAGGACTCGGGTACCATATTTAAAATGCCATTGTATAAGACAGTCTGTTGGCTTGAGAGAGCAGTTGGTTATAATTTAATCTATAGCTAATCCTTATCATTCACCCAGTATAATGTAATTAGGTAGATTATTGTGGAACTCTTGTCTTTTCTGACTCTCAGGTGTTTTATCAGGTCTGTTCATTGTCATCAGTTAATATAGATTTTCTGTTACCATGGTAATAGAATCATTTTCATGACTAATTATCAAATAAAATAATGGGAAGCCATATAATCTAACCTTAAAATGTAAACAGTCCCTGAAGTTTGAATTGCATACAACATTTTGATGAGCAGTTATATTATTCTAGAGCATTGTTAACAATATAAGCAGTAAAAACTGAAAGAAATAACAGCCAGGCAGTTGACTACAAACTTTCATGAAACTTGAGAATTTAATTAAATTCCTGTTATTCCTTTGTTCAGTACTTCAGATTGATAAAAACTTGATTGATTAATTCCTGTGACAGATATTAACAAATCTGACGTTTTGTTGTAAATTTTAAGGCTTGCTGAATCTTTGAAAATGCACATTTTTTAAATCGAAGGCCGCAGTCTTTTGTTTGGAAAAAAACAAAACAGTATAAATAAATAAAACCAATCCAGAACTGAAAGTATCATAATCCAAACAGTTTACCCAGCACCCATTTTGAAGCATTTTAATGCAAGAAATTGTTTAGTGTCATTGTAAAAGGGACCGCTTTCATTATTCATTATTGTGAAATAGATCAAGCAAACATTCGAACATTTTAATAAAAGCTTTTCTGTAATGCGTTTTGTCCCAGATCACTACTTAATAATAGTTACTGCAGTATTGAAGATTTGCTTGTAGTCACTAATGCAGGTAACAAAATACATGAAAGAAACAATATATGGTAAACAGATTCGCCAAAGGACATATACTTTAATAATGTCACTATCAAGTATTGAGAAGTTATTTCCACCACTGGTTTATTATCATAAGGACATACAAATTAATTTCTTGATTTGATGGTTGCTGTAGTAAAAGATCACAGA
This sequence comes from Saxidomus purpurata, assembly GCA_022818135.1. NCBI lineage: Eukaryota > Metazoa > Mollusca > Bivalvia > Venerida > Veneridae > Saxidomus > Saxidomus purpurata. The sequence continues at coordinate 35,711,891 of JAFMSR010000001.1, forward strand.
CAATATCATTAATTAATTCTGTTTATAAATATTACTATAATTCTGTATCTAAGACGATGGCTACAGTTTTATCATTTTTTTTTTCAAGCATTAAGAATTTTATGAAATTCAGTTTGTTGTTAGGATAATACCCTAATGAGTCAGAATATAAAATAAAAAAGTTAGGTCACCAGTTTTATTTATAAGTAATATAGACACTTTTTGAAGTATATACCATCGAAAGCAGTGAAAATGACACCTGTACCATGTTTATCAGTAATAAAACCCTAAATTAGGCCATTCACCTTTGTGTTTTATTTCAAATGTTGCGCAATTATTGATCCTTTTTCATGAAATGACATGAATTGAAATTTCAAAATGTATTCACCCTGAAAATATGCTATAAAGAGAAATGAGTTTCTGTAAATAATACGTGAAATTTGTTGTCATCATCTTTAATGTATTCAGTTCCAGAAATGGTAGTATTTTAAGTGTTATAGTTGATATGAACGTTAAAATGAATGTGTCCAGTAACTGTTTTCTATTGTAATAATAGCCGAAAATCTTACAGTAAATTTGATGTGGCCTTAAATTACTTATGAAGTAGTTTTGTTGTTTTTATAGATGTAGGTTAAGATAGAGACAATAGACAAGTTTTTAGACACTTAAACATCATTTTGGTGGAGAAATTATTGTCAGTTACAATGATGTTATTTTATTTTGTGACTTACATGGCTCTGACCAGGTGAATGAATTTGCTCAGACCAGGTGCTTGTAACATGTTGTTTAATTATAGTCCTATATATTTCATTGCTTATTTGAGGCTGTTGTCAGTGTTCATTAACTTTTCAGTGTTTATTGCAATAATTCACCCATTTAAGCCGTATTTGGTCAAAAACCAAAGTCCTTGTGAAACAGGTCGTTATTGCCCCAAAATTTACAAGTTTAGATTTTAACAAAATGTTAGGAAGTATTTTTTAAGTCTTAGTAATAGTCAGTATAAGCAATTGAGTCTTTTGAAAATTCATCATAGCTTTTTCTTATTACGAAATGGCACTGTAGATATTTGCTGATTCAACAACAAGACTCCGCCTAGATTCTTGAAGAAAAACTTTCATGAAAAAGGGAAAAACCAGAAATCACGCTATTTGACGTAATAGTCAAACTTTAGAGTTTGTTTCGAGAAGGGACTTTTTTGTGTCCATGAGTCACTCCTTAATTATGGAAGGACAAACATCTCATTGAAGGGCACTCGATGCAAGATGTATTGTTGACAGTGTCATTTACGTGGGAGTATTACTTGTCATTAAGTTGTATATCTATTCAGAAAGTAAACCACAAAAGTACGGACCAAGATATGCTTATCGTTTTAAAAAAGTCATGCTTACGGTTTATTTCATGATGTCTTTGAAAGAGTTTCATGACTATAGAACTGAAGAGCAATCACGTTGCTGGGGTTAAGTTTCAAGGAGTTACCGTTACACTGAGATGAGTAAAATGTCAGATACTTCAAACATACAGGGTTACAAAAAAAAACTATGATAAAGGTGACATTTTGAAATTGCTGAACTTCCTTAAGTTACAATATGATTATGTAATATAAATCAAACTTATAATGCACATTGTTAAGATGTAGGTGGATGCTGTCTGTGTTACTGATGGATCTGCTTTTAGGGCATCCTTCGTTATAAACCGCCAGGTGTTTTTTTCTGATGATGTAATCTGTTGAAAGTGAAGTAATAAATGATCAAAATCACGTTCTTTAATAATGTTGCTTTTATGATGTAACATGACATTTTATAGTTGATCGGTCTCTCAGTGGCCAATCAGCATCCAAAGTGACTTGGTCGTTAAATTCTTATATTGTATGGTAAGAGTAAATGACTTATTTTATAAGGTCATAATGTCATTAATAAGTAGGGTATAAATGATCTACTTAAAGGATTTTCAAGCAATAAAATACAAGAAGGTTATTGTTCATTTGTTAAGATTTGAAGAATGAAACCTGTGGCCCCTCCTGAATTAATTAATGAAAATGAGGACATAAGTTTTAAAGAGCTACAATGTATAACTATTTAATTTTGTATGGAATGTTCAATAGTAGTGTGCTGTCTCAGTAAATGCAAGCAACTGAGCCCCTGACAAGCACAAATATTCATTATTCATGTGGGACTCAAGCAAGACACCTCCTGAAATTACTTTCAGTATATTTGACTGATTGAAATCCCCAGTTGTATAGCTTAGAATGAAAGTGTTGTATGGATTTCATTTGTTTCGGAAAGGCAAAATTAGAAGTGAGTCAAGCAGATAAAGCTGTCCTGTACGTGCCTGGTTTGATTTTGGAGAATTGTAATGAAAGTTTTGATAGATTTTTTATAAGCTGTCATCTATAGACTATATATATTATCAGCCAAGTCTCATTTTTCCTTCTTAAATTGATTGAATTCATAATAGAATCTTTAAAGACAATATATATTATAACTGGCTAATTTGATTTCTTAACATATATACACCTTCAGTGTTATTTAGTTAATATAGAATAATTATATTAACTAAATAAGATTGGAATTGAATTAAAAAATAAATGTGTCCCCAGTGTATTTTATCATTGAATAAAATACAGTCAGGTCCATTTGGATGGGTAGATTAAATCATGAGTGCGTAGCATGATCGAGTGATTTAATTTTTCGCATCTGAATGACTGGCGGTATTTTATTCCATGATAGAATACAGAGATGCATTTTTTATTTCGATTCTTACACGAATTTGTCTTTGAAAAATATAAACTTTGTTCGATGCGTAGCAAGATTCCATAGTAACTTACATGCACGGAATGCGATTGGACGCGTGTGACATTTACCTCACGTTTTGCTCACGATTTATATTCCAGAATCACAAATATATTTTTACTGCAAATTATTTAAAGTCAAATTTAGAAATTTAATTTTTTGGTAAAACAATATATATTCAATTTGTCAGCATCAAGATTATTTTCTTTGTGTAAGAGCTAAAAATAAAGGTAGAAAAAAAATTTACCCGAGCCAGGTTTTGAACTCGGATCTTTGCGCTACAAAAAATTTACAGCGGCTAACCTACTACACTACGGAGTCAGCTGATTTGATGCGAGTTAAAAATATTGATATACCAAAGAGCCCACCCCGTTAGTCACGGGGTGATATATTCTACAATAAAAGTAAGCAAAACAACACATTTTAATTGTTTCTTTTGTTAGAAAACTTGTCACGTTATCATAATACAATGCCCCTGATACAGTAATGACAATTGTTTTCTTGAAATTGAAAATTTTCTTTTTTTAGCGTAACTTGTCCATCTGGAGTGCAGTCGCTTTAAGGACAAGGTTTCATTCTTGAGGGAGGTCTTAAAATAATGAAGGACAGACAGATCTCGACCTTTTACATTTCCAATGTACTTTGCAGTGTTTCTCTTAATGTAAATTGTAATGTCATTGATCAAATAACCTCACTAGGGTGTCTAAGTAATGATAATGTTGAGGACATAATTGCCCATTGTTTCAGAAGTCTATCAAGGTTTTGTCAGGTCACAGACTTATGTAATTACAGCATAGAACTGTATCGAATGTCATTTCAACATCATTTCTCCATTTGAGACTGAAGCAGTCAGATTGATCACCCTTAGTGTTAATCGAATTCCATGGTAATCAAGTTTTAATTGTACATTGATGTGAAATCCATTTGACACAATACCTGATATTCATTCAACATAGAGTGAGAATTCCAAGCCCTTTGGAATAAATCGTAAATACATGTATGTGCTTTACTGACACTGGTGTCAACAATACTTTCTCTACAACTGAATTTGAAGCAAAAAACATAACATTATATTTACAAAGTATAAAAGTTAATCACCTCTCTAAGGACATATTATTTCATTTAACTAATTGAGGTTTTATATCTCAGTGGTTCGGTTGTTTGATATGAATATTTTTCTTTCATTCCACTTCGTTGTGATCAGTAAGTTGCATCACACAAATACCCTTTCAACCCCCTAACTTGCAGTGTGTCTGACTCTTTCGTAAGTTGTCACTGAGCACAGCTTAAATACAATAATACAAATCGAGGGTTGACTGCAAAACTGTTGTAACTCGTATGAAATAAAGAAGGATTTATGACAGTTTTGCAGTCGAAATGCTGATGCGAGTAAATATTTCTGTGCAGGCCTTAAACAGTAACACAATTAATTAAGCTTCGATATTTTACAGTACTATATTGTAATAAAAAAAATACTATAGTTATAGTATGTCATTTACTAAACTCCACTGGTTCCCCTGCTCATGATTGTCATCCTAGCTTTCACCATTGTTCCAGAACCAGTGGTTGACCACAGCTGACCATAGTTTAATGTTTGTATAAATTGGCACCGTGCACAGTCAAGCATGTTTGACCATAGTCAGATGTGACCAATGTTCAGAACAACGATGGTTCAGAACGACCCCACAGGGGTTACATTGTATATCTCAGTTTAGTTCGACAATTTGGCACGTGCTCTTTCTGTTACAGAAAAAAGCCTTACATTAAAGACATTTTTTTTTATTTTATGGCTAATTTGTTGTTTTATTGTTTGCAGTACCCAGAGCATGGCTTCTATGGAATTGCCGACAAGATTTTATTGTTCCGTCACGATTCCTGTAGCCCAAACGTTCTACAGATTGTCAGCAACGCTAGTGAAGTTAAAGAAGGATGTCTGGTAGAAGTCGTTCTCTCAGGTTTGTATTGATTTTACAATGTGTCACATAGCTTACACCACAATACGCGTACACCAAAATGACTTTGACAATGATTTCCCTAATTTAAAGATATTGACCTGAATATGAAACTTATTGACAACAGTCGATACCCCAGCAAAAAAGGTGTGGAACCACTATATCTATAATAATTGTGTGTGACAAAAAATTGTCACTGCTAAAAACTTGTTTAGTATTTTCATAGAAATTGTCTTGAGCTCTGGCATTGTTTCCTTAATTGGTGTAAGCTGATTTATAGAAGCAGACTCGTAATTGTAGTGCTGTGATACAAAGCAAAGTAACAGCATGCGAGAGGTGTTGCCTAATTTCATGACGTGCATGACCATATCTTTTGTTTCATGGTGAAGATGATGACCCTGCAGTAACACCACTGATCAAACTGTAAGTCACTATAGAGAGGTGATGTTATACCAGCACCTGATTATTAATTAGTGGTCAGTTACTTTAATGAGGGCAGACATCCGATCAGAGTTGATTGGTTACGTCTGCAGGAGCCATTCATCAAGGTTTACAGAAGCTCTCATGGACCATGCAAATCAATTGGCCAGTCTTCTAATTGAAGTTCAACCACTAGGTGATAGACTGATATAATTATATGTCTATATGTGAACACAATGCTCTTAACCAGCAGTCAATTGAGAAAGACAATAACGGTTAATTCCATTTTTGCAGTGTCTGGGACAAAGTGCTGCATCACAATAAAGCTGTTGTTTTCTCACATCGGGGAAATAAATAATATTTCATGAAGAAAAGATGTGGTCAGAATGGCGGAGTGCATATGGTGACCAAAGTTGCTTCTTACTAACACGAGCCTAATATTAATGTCTGTAGTGTCCAATTGGCTGTGATCTATTTATGCAAACCTTGAGCCTTTTTCGCTGAGAGAGTTTGATGGATTAATAAGCCTTTCAGTACTGAAGCAATATACCATACAATGCTTGTATTTACAAGGTATGTTGACTTTGTTCGATGGTCACTTCCTGAAGTCTTGACCGGTACTTGTGTGTTATATATGCTAAGTGTTATTAGTGGGTCACTACTAGTTTATTTCCTGCAAATGTTAGTTATTACATAACGGTATAACTCTGATAGCTTTTGTCTGTTTTCAAACTGAACTGCAGGTCCTTATTTTAAACGTCGTTTCTGATAGGTGACTTTATTGCATTGTCCTGGTGTTTACTAGAGGACTGGTGTCCATTGAGCTGAAAACATTCTTGCTCAAGGTTTTCTGCAGGATTTTAGTATCATTTTAGCTAAAAACACCCGCACAGACTGCTGTTCTAATTTATTTAGTACTTTATTGCTAACCTGGAGTTCTGCTGCAAACATTGATTGTGAGCTATTGCAATATCTTCATCATCCATCACTCATCGTCTGTCTCCAGTCTTCAATTGTTAAAATTACTTCAAACTTCAGCTATGTTAATGCCATTGGGGTCAATAATCAACCAGACTTTACACAAATATTTCTTGCAAATATCTCAAATTTTGCAACACTGCACATTATATACTGGCTTCTTAAAGCTAGAATTAGAAATATGATATTGGATTGGAATGAGGTCTCCTTTTAAAACAGACGACCAGTTTCAACCAAATTCGATGGTTCTCCCCTTAAAATTAGTCAAAAACTTCTTAGTAGTGGCACAATTTTGACCAAAAGTTTAAATTTTAACAGCATTAAAAATAATATTATGTTGTGGTAAGATTTCATATTTCCTTTTCTCGGATGTGGCTTAAAAGTCTTAATATGACCGATAATCAAGAAACAGACTTTTTTAAAAAGGGAAATACATGATATTTAAAAGTTAATAATTTCCTACAATGGCAGCAAGATGAATGTCTTATCCATAATAGTATAATGTCTATTCCGCTCCTATAGGCACTTAAGAAAACTTTGGCATTTAAAGTTCCAGTTTGGGAGATTTGTTACTACTGTTTTCCAATAAGTATAATGATTCTGAATTATGTTGCAATTGTATCTTGAGAAATAATGCAGACTGTCCTGGTGTTTCACAGAAATGTCGCTTTACAGCTAACCAAACATTACATATGCAATAAAGTTGTAACTGAATATGAATTAAGGGAGGAGTTATGAGAGTTTTGCGCTAAATCCTGCAATTTTAAGACCAGCTTGATTCCGTAAGCTGAGATTTGCTTGATTCTATGACCAGTTAATCAATGTCAATTCTTGGGAGAACAGAAAACATTGCAGTACCTAGAAGTCTCACCAAAAAATACGCCAACTTTAGCACTAATAGGATGGGACTATTTCTTACGTATGTTTGTGACACACCAGTTTGCTTCACTAAAAACTCTGCGACATGATGTTCACGGGGATAAATTTGGTCATTGACAGTATGGATATTTTTAGGACTTGGATATTCTTAAGAAACATGTGTTGACTGTGCTGGACAGTGAAACAGAACTTGTATATTTGTTAATTAGACAGCTGTAACTTGTGACTGTAACATTTCACACAGGTGGACCAGGTGTGTAAAGTGTTCTCTTGAATAAGTGTTACTGTTATTGATGTAGAAAGTTATATGCAATGGGATTCAGACTTCAGCTGAAATTTTTTGTTGTAAGGGACAGGTTGGTGTTAATAATAATAACATAGACAATTATTTTTTTCTGGCAATAATTTTACTTGTTGCAGAAAAATATTTTGATTGCTGTCACTTATCGCATTCTGAATTAATCAATCACCATAATAACTCGTCTCATTCCTACATTGTATCAAAAGATCAAAAGAAATATTCATTGTTACATTTACGCACCAAAATGGTTACTTCTTTATCAGAATGATGTTTTAAAATTTGGGGCTAGTTCAGCTGAAATTACAGGTTTCCTTCTTCTGTAAAATATATTCTTTCCTTTTTCTTTGTTTTTTGTTTTGTTTTCTCGATAGTTCAACAAGGAGAATCATTAAGGGGTTAAAAACAACCTTTCCTATCGCTATAACATGGCTAAAGTAAAATTGCATGTTGTTGTCTATTTTCAATAGATTAATGGTTCTGTCACCTGCATTTGCCCCATTTGCATGTTTTCATGAATAGAATTACAATCTGACTATTACATTATTATTTGTTCCCAAAGTGGAGCCGCAGACTGGTAGCAAATTCACCCCAGGATTTGAGAGTGCCTGGTTCGATCTCAACCAGTGCCACGGGGGTTGTGTCCATAGCCAAGACACAGATATTTCCACACTATCTCTCTGTGAGATTGATTTCATCTGGAATGTCAGTCCAGAGAGCCATTTAAACTTGTTTATCAATCGAGAAAAAATAAATTAAATTAGTAGATAAATTAAAATTTCAAAGTGGTTGCTTTACTGTTACAAGCAAAAACAATTATTTCAATACTACATGCTGGCTAATTATGAAAGTTTGATTTTTTTTAAATGTTATAATTAATTATAATTAATAAATTACTAACAGCATGCAGAAAGGCAATTTTGCCATACCAGAAAGAAACATAGGTTATAATTATGTTATAAGTTACATCACATTATTCTGCTTTGATGTATTATCAAATGTCAAAATTACTTGCTAGGAACAATCCATCATACATTATAGGCTGCATATGTTAATTAGTGTTGATATAGACATTGTTTCTTTATTACAAATACACTGCATTTCAATGTCTGTTGTACAGAACTAATATAATCAAAGGACTGAAAGTGCTGGAGGGTCGATTGTCTCTGAACAACACAGACTGTACACATACATATGTAAATATCAGGACAACCCATGCATGAGTAAAGTTATCAACAAACTGGAGACACAAATGTCCACAGAGTTTGACCTTTAACCATATGTGTAAACTTTACTTTTGATAGGAACCCATGTGCTTATCTTTTGCATTCAGTGACTACATGTATGTTCAACTACCCTATAAAGTATCATAAAAGTGGATTTTTACAAACCTGAACTGAAAATTCATAGTTTGCACAACTTTTAATGTCATTCAAAAGTTATGGGATTTGCCCATAGGGTTGATTGTATTGTGTCAATAATACAAAATAAATTCCTATCCTAAATTGTAGGCAAAAACTTAACAATGAGCAAGATCAAAGAAGACACAGACTTAATTAATAACTGAACAAGAAAAACAGTGATACAAAGTATCACAGCGGGCCCACAAACAAAACTGACATGTAAATATTCTAGAAATTGGTGATGATTGATGTTGAGGCATGGCCCCAAAAGAACCCAAGGAAACCAATTCTGGTTGTACAAGCAAAACCTGACACGACTACTGACTGAACTTTACTGTTATCGAATAACATGTATACAGTATGTCTTATTAACATTATCAATATAAGTTAGACATGATGATTATTTGCTGTAAAACATTTAAAATGGTTTAAAGTCTTAAAATTATAAGTAAAACAGAAGAAAAATGTAAAAAAAAAAACTGTATTAGATGGGTTTCGAACTCGCGTCCGCCGAAGTTAGTCAACGCAAATTCAGTTTCCAGCATCTCTACCAACTGCTCTACGTCCGCCAACTATGGGCTTAATGGTAAAAATCGAGTTCTTATAATTTTTTATGTCAAAGTCGTTCGTTCGCGCATTAATAGTATTTACGATTAATTACACATTTAAAGAACAATAACGAAATAATATTATTCTATTCTGAAATGTTTTTGGCCTGGGGACTGAAAGTCCCCAAGGCCTAAGTTAGTATACCACATTTCAAACCCTGCAAGAATTTTAGCCGTGCTATGTGCGAATAACAACTGTAAACATGCGCTATGCGAAAGTAGTGCAAGACAGACCAGATCAATCTTCTGTTTGAATGCCGCATATGATAAGAACATGTTACAAATAAAAATAGTACATAAAACTGCAAACGACTGCAGGAAGGTATATAGGTTACGGGCTGCATTACACATTTTTTTCTGTTTTAGAAATTAATGCGCTGTTAGCTGATTACGGAAGATAATCATATGCATATCAGGGAAAAGTACGGATATTTACGGAAATTTACAAAAACGCGTCTGAAGCTCGATATAAGAGTTTGTAGTTTGATTTTCAAATTTCTGATGTTATTTCATTGACAGCTTTGTTATTTACTGAACGATAACATATATATTTACCTGAAAATAAATGTCTCTAAAAAAAGATATAATTTACGTACATTCCCGAGAAGGAACTAACGTGATCAAATTCACCCGCCATTTATCGAGGACGCTGCATGTCGAGGCCCAGTGAACGATTTCACTGATTACAACTACAAGGTAACCCAGAATCATTTTTGGTTTTCTCAGTTATACACATTGTACAGTACTGTATTTATATTTCATTGCTGGTATTGCTTTGTTTATTTCTTTTTCAAGGTCTTGTCATTGGTACACAATAATTTTCGATCCACATCATCAGATCATATCGCTTGAAGTTGTACAAAGCGCAGATCGAATTATTTGTACTGGCTTAAACATTTTATAATGTTGACTATGTGATTATTTTTCATTTAACGTACATTTCATAATAAAACAAACTTCCCTGTCACCCATATATTTGTGAATCATTCATTCTGTGTCATATATTGAATTTCGTCCTCTGCACATTTCGACCCGCGCTTTAGGTAAGATTCAACGCAGAACACGTAGGTGAAAAGTTGTTTTTCGGGGAGGTTAACCTATAGCCCCCAGGCCTTCAGCGCTCACAGCGCTTTGATTAAATTATTTAGATTTATTACTATATAATTTAGAAAACAGAAATCGCTATAATGCCTAACAACTGTTTATATGGAACTACTTGTTTGTATGTTGTGCGTTCGGCCGTAAGGCCGATATACTCTGTTAACATTGGCTCGATTTTAACAATCGACCCAAAAATGAGTTAAAGCCAGAAAAAAAATGTGACTTTTAGATGCTGCACTTACAGGTCATTTATAGCATTATGATTAGAAACTTTTTTCAGGATAGTCAATGTAGTTCTTAAAACTCTGTAGTTTGGATATTAAAAAATAGAAATAATTTTTGTAAAATCAAAAAAATAAATTCAAGAGCATCAAGAGGGTTATTTTCTTTGTGTATATTTTTGGCTAAAAATAAAGGTAGAAAATTTTTGGGGGGGGTGGGGGGGGGTTTGAACCGGTCTTTGCGCTTACAAAAATTTACAGAGGGCGTATCTCAACCTACTAACTAGGGAGTCAGCTGATTTGATGGGGGGGGGGGGGGGGGGGGGGGGGGGGGGGGGGCGAGTTAAAAATATTATTACAAGGCCCCCCCCGTTGTGGGGGGGGATTTCTAAAAAAAAAAAAAGCAAAACAAACATTTAAATTGTTTCTTTTGTTAGAAAACTGTCATTATCATAATACAATGCCCCTGTACAGTAATGAAATTTCTTGAAATTGAAAATTTTCTTTTTTGACTTTTCCCTTTGGGGGGGGGGGGGTTTGGTCAAATGTCATGTTTGGGTTTAGCTACATCAGGTTTTAAACGATATTAATTTTGTTTTTCTAGGGTCAGTTACTAGGAAAGGTCACATTCATGGTGACCTTGGCCTTTCTTAGATCAATGAGTTGATATTAAATGTTATAGTAACAGCATCCTTAAATTCAAAGGTTTGTTGAGAAAGCACATAATCCCAGTTACTAACAACCACATATTATAGAAATTAAATTTGTGATTACACTGTTTGTAGAATTCTATCCAAAATTATGTAGAATTAGTTCCTAAATTATGTTACCTGTAGACGTATGGTGTTGCTACTTGCAAGTTATATAATCTGTTTTGATTCCTTAGCAACAGAATATTATAGGAGTTAATAAAATCATAATTCCTTGGGTAATTTGATTTTGGCTCTAAAAATTATCTGTCATTGGCCAGAGTCGTATATAAGCTGTCACTTGCGTGCAGTAAGGCCAGTACGTGTTACACTGTAAATAAGAAACCTATATAAAATCACAAAATTAGTAACATAATATTATTATGTCATTTTCTGTGTAGAGTATAGCACTTTATCTCAGTCATCGATACTTTGTCACATTTTATTTCACCATTGCACTCAGTTCATGAAAGTTCATGTCTATATGTGGGAACATGACCAACAGTACATATCTCTGACATAGGAAAATGCTGTCATGTTACCATACAATGTGCATACAAAGAAAAAGTGCAAAACATATGAAATTTACATACTGGCTTTATGTTGAGTATTTTTAAGGTAAACCAGTGTTTTATTGTGTTTGAAACATGCCATGCTTTTGTGGTTACATAAGTACATTGTGTGTCAGATAAAAGAATGAAACTTTCATTTTGTATGTCCAACTATCTGTTTTTTGTAGAGGTACATGTATTAACACATAGTCCCAAGACTACTCATGGAATTACATTTAATTGATAATCAACAAAAAATTATAATATCTAAACTTTCACAGTATATCTTTTTCAGACCACATGATTCAAACTATGAAACAATAAAAGCAACTGATTGATTGAATTGAGTAAAAACAAGCATTTCTTTTCCGATGGCCTTAAATTGTTCAACTGCAAATACAGGGTGGGTGTGATAATTGCTATCTGAAGCTATTACATTGTACATCAAGTATTATTCTGTAGTTATTTATTTTTTTCCTGCCGTTTAATTAGTGTTGTATTTTTTTTTGTATACTTACAGCGAAGGCCACTATGGAAGAGTTACAGATACGACCACATTTGTTATTTGTGCATTCCTACAAGTCACCTCATTTCTGTGATTTTTGCGGAGAGATGCTGTTTGGACTTGTCAAGCAGGGAATCAAATGTGAAGGTAAATGAGCCATTGAAATTTAGGTTTGAAATAACAGGGAGTATTGTTGTATGATACAGCTAGTTTATATGAAAAGCGACATTTTGGATTTTGTAATCAGTATGGATCTAGGTCAGCCATTGATTCAAGAAAGGAAGGTGTCCCTATTTCATATCCCAGTTGGTACAATTGAGTTGTGGCCTTGGGCAAAGACACTTATGCCACTTGTGCTTCATGCAGTGCACTTGTCAGTCAATGGGTAGTAACAGTGAAAAATTACTAGCTCTCGCTCGCAAATGTGATGACTTCATGTGTTGGAGAGCGATTCACTTCCTTTCTGATCAAACTAGAACAAACTTGCGTAAAACACTAAAGCAGCCAATACCTCCAAACTTTTCTAAATTGTTTATAATTTTTATACCAAGTTATTGTCTATCTGCGGGCATGTTAGTGATTCTATAGAAGTTATATACCATATATCCTGATCTACATCCTGTGAGGGTGTCATGGGGGTTAAATTGAGATAGTCATGATATGTTCAACATGAGTAAAAAACATGTATTTCATGTCTGTTATACATTGATACACAGGATGTGGACTAAACTTTCACAAGCGATGTGCCTTTAAGATACCCAACAATTGTTCATACGATCGACAACGGCGAACGTCTACCAGCAGTATTAGCAGCATTAGCAGCGTTTCATATTCTCTCTCGAAGGACAAACAAGAACCTACAACACCTACTGAGGTAACTCGTCAAAATCTACATGTTGTTTCTGTGCTCGTTGACATAAGTCAGTGATTGTTCATGTGAGAATGTGATACATGGTGTTTGTTGTGCAGGTAGTGTTACGCTGAAGCTGTGAAATCAGGGCCTTCCATTCATCAGCAGTGTATTGAAAAATGTATTGTATGAAAAAAGCATTCAGACGTCATTCAAATGTAGCTTTTTGGAATGTAGGAATGAGATGTCTTACATGAGATTCCCATATGCTGAACACGATGTCCTGAAGTGTAGTATGAAATTGTGTGTAGTCTTGACTTACATGTATAGTTTTGTGTCTTTGTTGTCCACTGCTTTGTGTGTTAAATGTGTCGGCATGATAGAAAAGATTTTTGTGTCAGTTTATTAAAGGTAATTTGTTAAGTGTCAAAATGATGCAGAAAAATACAAACATGCAGTGCTGATGTCAAAATAGATTCACTGCAAAAAGGAGAAAGATATAAATGAAATTTAATATTTTCTTAGTTTGCTTAGTGGGTGCCTTTTTGTTAGTACAGAAATGTCAGCTCTGTTCATATTAAATGGCTGCCAAAGCTAAAAATAGCTTTCAAATGACCTTCACACTAAAAGTAGCTGTTGATTCCTGATGTCTGTGAAAGTGCAAGATAGACATTTTAATAAAATATATTTTTGTACAAGTAATGTGTGTAGTCACTGGAATCTTAGACAAGATAATTGAAGATATGAAACCTCATGATTGATCATATTCTAGATATATTCAGCATCTAATTTGCACATTCCTATAAAAGAACATTCTAACATGACTCATTCAGTTTGTAAGCTAAACCAGGAAGGATATCAATTATTGTTAAATCAGCAGTAAACCAAGTTTTGACGTGCCAGCCGTCATGATGTTACAAATGACACCAAATTATGGCTTACTACTAACTTATAAACGTTTATGTTGCATTTATATTTCCTTTGTTCTGTTAAGTCATGTAAGAATTGAAATTTGTCGTTAAGCTTCTTAGTTATAATCAACTCAGACATAGCTAGCTCTTCTGTGCTTTACTACTGCACATCTGAACTACAAATCATGGTTCATTATACAATAAACACTGCTAAAGCTGATATTATTTCTTGAGTAGAAAAACAAGCAGTTGACAGCAGTGTCAAATTAATCTTCCACAATACTAAAAAAGTCCTACAAAATTACTATGAGGTTACCAGCACACTAACATGTTAATAGTTTAAAGTTATCCGAGCCATTTTATTATCTGACTTTCATCATGCTGGGACCAGTCTGTCAGCTGACAAACTTGCGTCCGATCTGTAACGCTTCTAGATAGATTTCAGAATAGTTTGGCACAAATGTAAGGGCTTATTTTTGCCCATTTCATGCTAATGATAGCCGTATAAAGCATAACATTTAGCCTTTTAGCAATACTGATAAGCTGTATTTATACCAGAGTTCTGGAAAGTGATCTCCTAGACTGATTGCTGTAGCCTAGCTAGCTATAGCTGAAACCTCGAAATACAAGATTTTTTGTATTCAAACCTGACTTGATGACCTCCTGTATTAAACAACCTTAGTAACTGCCTTAGACAGTCAGTAGTTATACATTTCAAATTTCCTTATTATTTATATCAACTGACCTCTTCTGAAAAGCCACCTGCATGTAAAAGGACAGTTTCATATGTATCCTGATAAGGTGTTGTTAAGGACAAGTTTTATGGTATAAAACATGCTAATGGAAAATTAAACAAAGATATGATCAGGATGATGCTTTATGTCTTTGTTTACCCAAATGACGACACAATGTCTAGCGGAGATATATTGCATATGTAAATTGTAATATCAGTTATTGCAGTCATTGATCCAGTGTTCATCACCATTGTTCATATTTCTGATATCTCTATCTGCAGACATCTCGGTGCATGTCATGTATATAGAGCCATGTCAAGTGAAAAGGGACCATAATTGCAATAACATTGAAATATCATTTACTCAAGTCGTTGTAATCTCACTCCTTTAAAGCACCTTTTATCGATTTAATAAAAATGTAGGCAGTATGAGTATTTTCTTGATAAGACTTTTATTTTCTTTGAAATCGTTACTTTAAATTAAATTAAGCTTATATTACAACATTTGATATGGCTTAAATGTGACTATAAGATATATGAGCCATGAAAAGTTATTGCTATTTGGTTCTTCTTTACTTGATGGTGGTTTCATATACCTTGTTATTCTGCTGTATATTTATTGTGCGTTACAATTTGTTGTAGAACTGTACCACCATCTCTCTACCTCCTTCCCCAGGGCCCAGGAGCCCACGGCATTTGGGCTCACGACCAATCAGCTTTGGCCCAACTGACAGCTTTCCACGGAAAACAGAATACAAGTACAGTGTATGTATAGTGCATGTTTTTGTGTTGATAGTCCGTTGCTACACAAGTTATATATGTGCACATTGCTGTTTGATTGGAGTGAAATATCAGTAGCATTCATCAAATGTTTAAAATCACAGTTATACCTGACTTATTTTATATAATCATTATTGCAAAATTCTACTATTTTTGCATGAGTTAATTTCACATCACTTCTGTATGATAAAGTCATATGAATACGTAATGAAGTTCAGTTGTTTTGTTTTTCTTTACTCTTTTTTTGCCATGAAAAGACAGACATAGTGAAGTTTTGAATTTGTTTGAATAGATTTATATTTGATTTGAATAGACTATAATGCATGTAGTTTGTACATTTTTATGTTTCTCCAGTCGTAAATTTCCATTAATAGACAATCTGGCGGATACTTCAACAACATGTGAACTGCCTATAGAAATCTGTCACATTAATGCTTTCCTTTACGCCTTCATTAACAGAATATTACATGAATGTTGCACATTAAGTGTAACAGAAATTTTTTACTTTCTATTTAAAGTTAAAATTTTGAAAGATCAAGGTAAAGACAGTTCTAACTACAGTATAGACTGGCCATGTAACTATTCTGTCTTTATTGTTCAATATTGTAATACCTTTCTCTCCACTGAAGTCCAAACTTTTGTATATTAGATGTATTGATTATTCAAGAATAAAATCAGAGAAAGATACTGGATATGTCTATTATTCAAAAAACTAAAATTAAAAAAGACAGGTTTTAATGCAGATGGAAATGTACTGTCTAGCCTTAAAGTTTCATGAGTCATAGGGTAATGTCTCGGAAGAAATCCAACAAATTAACTGTCCCAAGATACACAGAAAAATATGCATTAAAAGTCATTTTGATATAAGGGGTTTTATGCCTTTCCTTCTAAGAAATATTTTTAAAACAAGAACTATCTTTTAAAAAAAGATGGTCGGTGCAATTTTGAGTATATGAATGCAGTTGGTAGCTAGATTTAATAGAAAAAAATAATTTAGAAAAGTACACCTTGACCGCGAGAATAGAACCCATGGCCATTCACTTGCAGAGATGTTAGATAGAATGTTTTACCCACTGAGCTAAGCGGCCACTTGCATACTGACTCTTCAATTGTAATTGAATATGTACCTTGATATGTGCATCAGGAAGACAACCTTATCCTTGTTTGGGGGGGGGGGGGGGGGGGGGGGGGGGGGGGGGGGGGGGGGGGGGGGGGGGGGGGGGGGGGGGGGGGGGGGGGGGGGGGGGGGGGGGGGGGGGGGGGGGGGGGGGGGGGGGGGGGGGGGGGGGGGGGGGGGGGGGGGGGGGGGGGGGGGGGGGGGGGGGGGGGGGGGGGGGGGGGGGGGGGGGGGGGGGGGGGGGGGGGGGGGGGGGGGGGGGGGGGGGGGGGGGGGGGGGGGGGGGGGGGGGGGGGGGGGGGGGGGGGGGGGGGGGGGGGGGGGGGGGGGGGGGGGGGGGGGGGGGGGGGGGGGGGGGGGGGGGGGGGGGGGGGGGGGGGGGGGGGGGGGGGGGGGGGGGGGGGGGGGGGGGGGGGGGGGGGGGGGGGGGGGGGGGGGGGGGGGGGGGGGGGGGGGGGGGGGGGGGGGGGGGGGGGGGGGGGGGGGGGGGGGGGGGGGGGGGGGGGGGGTGGGGGTTTTTTTTTTTTTTTTTTTTGTTTGGTGTTTTTTTTTTTTTTTTTTTTTTTTTTTTTTTTTTTTTTTTTTTTTTTTTTTTTTTTTTTTTTTTTTTTTTTTTTTTTTTTTTTTTTTTTTTTTTTTTTTTTTTTGTTTTTTTTTGTGTTTTTTTTTTTTTTTTTTTTTTTTTTTTTTTTTTTTTTTTTTTTTTTTTTTTTTTTTTTTTTTTTTTTTTTTTTTTTTTTTTTTTTTTTCTGGGGGGGGCGGGCCCCCCCCGCGCGGGGGGGGGGGGGGGGGGGGGTTGTTTTGTTTTTTTTGGTTGGGGGGGGGGGGGGGGGGGGGGGCGCGTGGGGGGGGGGGGTTGTTTTTGTTTTTTTTTGGTGGGGGGGGGGGCCCCCCCCCCCTCGGGGGGGGGGGGGTTGGGGGTTTTTTTTTTTTTTTTTTTTTTTGGGTGTTTTTTTTTTTTTTTTGCCCCCCCTTTTTGTGTTTTTTTTTTTTTTTTTTTTTTTTTTTTTTTTGGGGGGGGGGGGCCCTTTGTTTTTTTTTTTTTTTGTGTGTTTTTTTTTTTTTTTGGGTTTTTTTGGGGGGGGGGGGGGGGGGGGGGGGGGGGGGGGGTGGGGTGTTTTTTTTGGGGGGGTGTTTTGGTTGTGTTTTTTTTTTTTTTTTTTTTTGGTTGGGGGGGGGGGGGGGGGGTGGTTTTTTTTTTTTTTTTTTTTTTTTTTTGGGGGGGGGGGGTGTGGTTGGTTTTTTTTTTTTTTTGTGGTTGTGGGGGGGGGGGGGGGGGGGGTTTTTTTGGGGGGGGGGGGGTTTTTTTTTTTTTTTTTTTTTTTTTTTTTTTTTCTTATTAAATATGTTACACGGGTGATTGACTGTTATTTACTAGCCAAGAATGTATAATTACTCTTCACTTATAATGAAAATTTGTTTGATGGTAACAGCATATTATGTTGATAAAATTTAATATGAATTATTTACTAACTTAATTTATAAACCCATTCAAGACAGGGGTGGTGGGTTTTCATATGTTTTTTTTTATTTTTTAAAACAAGCAAAACTATGATAGTCATGAATATTTCAAAATACAACGTCTGTTGATGTCTTTTAGATTTCTTTTCATAAACTTTGTCTTATTGGCAAATGTTTCTGTTGAGGAAAAAGAAAACCTGGTTAATTCACTTTCATTCAGAAAGAGGTACTGGACATTTTTATTTTGTTCAAAATATCAGTATTTTCTGTTTCTATATAAAAACCTACTGATGACAGCTCATTTCCAGAGTTCTCATCCACAAATACAAGCTAATACAACTGCTCTTATGGACAGACCTTTATAAAATTTGCTTCAAATCAAATCAAAAAGCTCATTTCCAACAAGTTGTTTTTTCGTTGACCACATGGGGAAAAGATTTGCACTGTGAAATGAGATTGATTGTGAGAAATTTCAATTTGTTTGTTATACCATTATTGTTGAAGCTTTTCTCCTATCAGTTTATAGATTTCCATTGGGTAACCATCAAACAATTTGTTTATGACAATTATCATTTATGCCTACACAAAAAGAGTCCCTCCTGGTTGCAGATTTTAAATCAGTGTCTGGAAGTTTAAGCACAAAAATCGATATAAATATTTTGGGGAAAAAAACAACTCCATTTAATTTTCTTAAATGTACAATTTGATCTTTCTTTCAGCTTCAAATTATTTTATTAAATGAACAAAAATGAAAAGAAATGAAACATTTAGAACTTAGTATAGTAGGTTAGCTCCTCAAGGTCAAAAGTTTGGATTAGGGGTGTAGAGGATTATCAGTCCAAGTGTTTTAATCAAAGGTCCAGGTGTTAGATGTGTGCTCATTTTACATTAAGATTTTTGTGCTATTTCTAAGTGCTTTTATACTTTGCATTTCCAAAGCATTTACTCAGTTTTTATCTAATAGTGACTAAAATCTGTGGGAATATGTTAATTTTGAACATAAACGTTTTGAGGTGTTGTAATTTCAGAGGTTAACTCTACAAGGCCAGCCTGTTGTTATATCATGACATCTTGTAATTTCAGACACTAAGTCTACCAGGTTAGCCTATCCTAATGTTAAGACGTCTTGTAATTTCAGACGCTAACTGTACCAGGCCAGCCTATCCTGGAAGGACGTAATAGCAGATCTAAGTCATGGAGTGGTCGACCAATCTGGATTGAGAGAGAGTTTGCAAGTCGAATCAAAGTGCCGCACACATTTGTTGTTCACAACTATACTCGACCCACTGTCTGCATGTGGTGTAGAAAACTCCTGAAAGGACTCTTTAGACAAGGCATGCAGTGTAAAGGTCAGTTACATTTACACAGGAATCTTCAAATTTATTTTTAGAACATCATGTAACATTTTGACATAAATCTTAACCTTTTACTTGGCCCTCCTCGTTGCACTAGTTTTTAGTGGACATCTATGGTGGTCCGGTAGTTACAGAGTTCACAAAATGACATGGTGGACATAGATTTGAACCATTGTGATGTATCCTGGATCCAAGGTCACATGTGCCACTGAGTCCATTAGGTACCAGCTATGAAAATTGCTGGTTTTTCCCTGATAAGTGATTGATCTGATTATACATTGTGTCTCAAACGTGAGTGGACTGAAGTTGGTTATGTAATCAAGTGAAAATAAATTTGTTTAAAACTAAGCTTTTGATGAGCTTGAAGGTTGAAATAATAGTAGGATGTATAGTGTACAAACAATGGAACTGCACTAAGTGTGGTACTAATCACTACTGTTATTGCCAGAGTGTTTGATACACAGCTTGGATTTTAAAAATGTAATATGGTAAGACATTCGCTGTCGGAAAATTGTGTTTACTTTTTTGCATATTTATGCAATGGGTAAATGTTTTACTGCATTTTTATTGCATAGCTTTTCAATCCAAATTTTAAATAACCATGGCAGCCATGAAAGTTGCAATTACTGGGTAAAATTACCCTCATTATTGAAACACAATACATGAATTTTGCAAAATGTTATTTGAAAATAATCTAGAAAATACATTGTTGCAGTATGCAGTATACACTAACATAATTATAAAGCAGCGGAACAACTGAAACTTGTCAACTTATATGTTGTATCTATATGGCAGAAACTACAGGATTTTGCACAGATCACTGTAACCTTATGTTAATTAAGGGTCAGGGGTTTGATTCCCGCTACTGACGAAATATCTTTCTGTGGGAAAGTTTCTGATGGAGAGGTACAGAACTGGTCACTTTACTGACACTCGAACTGGCAAATTACCAACCTGTAAATAACTGAAGTACAGTTAAAAATGGTGTTAAAACCCAGGAAAGTAATGCATAAATTGTGAACCCAGTTTACTCACTATCTTGCTGTGTTCCTGGTTAAGCAGCACAAGCCCCAGTGTATAAATATATATATATTGTATGATGCTTGGCTCACATGACTTTGTAAATAAAAAATAAATTGATGTTTTATATTTCAGACTGTAAGTTTAACTGTCACAAGAAATGTGCACCACAAGTGCCCAAAGAGTGTGCAGGGGAGTTACCCAGTGGAGAAGGTATTTATAGATTCTATATACATGTAGTTAAATAAACAGTTAGCTATGTCACTTGGAATTGCACATCATTATGTCAGTTTGCTTATCAAATTGTCACTTGACGGGTGTACCTATAGCTTTAAACCTGTTGTTCTTGCCTAAATCAATTACTGTGGGTGATGCAGATGAAAAATACTCACCTGGGAATGGTTGCTTAGATTATCATGTGACACTAGAGGAAGTTTTAACAGCTGCATTGTGGTGGTAAGGCAGTTGTTTTGTCATAAAGTCAGTGACTTCTCATGTTCCTCTATGTAAATGGTGTGTGCAGCAGGGCAGCAGGATTTGGTTTTCATTTATTGGAAAAGTTGAAAAATATATTGTAAAATAATTGATCGAACATTAGCTTTGGCATCAGGGAATCAGTGCTAAATGTAAAATAAAAAATCTATTGACAGCATAGCCAAATAGTTCTTGGTATCACAACATAATCCAAACAGTAACACAAATTTACTGTTGCTAATAAAATTTTATGCAGGCTTTTCATCCCATCCATACTGTCTTGTAATTTTTAGCTTGCTCAAGGTAAGTTATTGTAATCTTATGATGTCCATTGTCGTCTGACCACATTCCCCTTGTGAACACTGTAGACATCACATTTTATAAGCAATTATCATGAGAGTTTGTCAGAATGTTTACCTGGACCTCTAGGCTGAGTTCGGAGCGAGGTTGCGAAAGATCAAAATTATGTCACCAGGTCAAATTATTTCCAAACAATATGTATCATATGAATAATTTGAGACTCGTGTAATGTTTTTAAATTATACGTAAAGTATTGATTTTATTTAGAATTAATAAGTGGGAAATTTGTAGTAAATGAATAAAATTTAATGATGCATGTAGCAGACGGAAGTATGTAAATCAACTTTTCTGTGTTTCAGTGTACTTTGAACAGAGTGATGCCTCAGAAGTGGACAGTACAAACGGAACAGAGGTCTCCGAGATTCCTGAAGACGAATCGCTACTTGAGATTGATAATGATAATGACGATAGTGATAGAAAGCCGCCACTGAGGTAGTGCATGTCTCCCCCATCAACACGTTAAAGCACCACTTAGCTTCTGTCACACATATATTTTCTCTTCCTTCTTCTCACACCGTTTGCATGTTCTGTCTTTAAGGGGTAATTAAAATTAAGCATGATTCTCGCTGAAACACTCTTGTTTAACCATGACCTATTACTGAGTTGCAGATATTAAGTATCTTTTCATGATAGTTATTTCCAATCTTGCTGCAAAAGAAGCTGTCTGTAATTGGGGTCAGGGACATCATAAGTTACAAGCCTGTCCCCTATATATAACCATTTTATTCTTTGGACATGGTAATATTTTAGGCTGTTAGTGCAGTGTACAGTTCATAACTAGGAAGTCAAAATGGAATAGTGGAATCATGAATAGGATTTCTATATTGATTTAATTTCTAATATTTTCAGTATTTTACATCTTTTAGATAAAACACATTTAATATTTTGTTTCATCTTAGGAGAAAATTTATTTCTTGCTGCTAAAAGCAGTTTTGCAGAGTTTTTGAGTAACGTTAACTGCATATAGCAATTTTCATGAAAGTTGGACATAAAGACATACTGGTAGTTGGATAACAGGAAATCATTTCCATTTGTTGGGGCTTAAAATTTTCTATTTTTTGTGAAAAAAGGATAATTGTTGGTCCTAAATCTATGGTTGTCAGTGTATAAAACAAATGGAAGTACAGTTACTACTATTATTTTTCGCTCAGATTATAGGGTATAGTTCTGCCCAACCAGATGTCAAACAAAATACTTCATTCAGGCTTATTTTGTCATTTCATTAGGATAGCAAGAGTTACATATCATGTGCCAAGCTAGTTGCCTGTGTTCAGTCAACGTACAAGGGCTATGGCATGTCAGTTTCTCTCCCACTGTGCCAATCTTCTTCTTTTGTCAGGAGGTTGCAAGTATACTAGAGGGGAAATGTTTGCATAGTGATTTGAGAACCTCTCTTTGTGTATTACTTAAACTGTTACCATAAAAGGAATACTGTAACAGATTTTGTCCATGAGAATGACTTTGTGGGCTTCAAGATATTGAAGTTACAGAATGAACTACGTAAAAAAAGAAAAATATGCACAATTTTCATTGGGTGTAACACATTAATAGAATATCCTCGTTAACCCAGGCTATTCATTACCTATATGACAGAGAGAAGCGGCAGGAATTAGCCGTGGGTTCCGACGATGTAATAGAAGTGTGAAAGTAAAACTTATAATTGCAGAATACTTACTATACAAATATAGCTCCAAAAATGTTGGAAGTATTTTTGTGTGTTTTCAGTCCTACCCAGAGCAGTAATATACCATTGATGAGAATTGTACAGTCAGTGAAACACACCAAACGGACAGGATCTAAGGTTCTCAAGGAGGGTTGGATGGTTCACTGCACTGATAAAGATAATCAGGTTTGTATATACATGTCCTCATACACAGATGAACTGTGAAACAGTCAAACTTCTCAGTAAAGTGAATTAGTGTGTTTTGGCAAAAGTTCAACAACTCAACTGGCTCTCTTAGGTAAGAGCAAAGGTCAATCAGTATAATTATGCTCCCTTCGAACTCTGGTGCAGTTACTGGGGGTTGAGTGCATAAGACTTGAAGTCTGTAAACTTTGGGAAGATGTTAATCTTCCAGGATGATGGTTATAGAAATATTATTGAAAGAGGTATTAAACTCTAAAACAAAAACAAGATTTATATGTAAGAGCAAATTGCATCGAACCATAAAAAGTAAAAAGCTTTGAAGAGAAGCTGGTTAAGATAACAAAAACAAGCAGGTATATTAAATGGAGTGCATTTACAGCAAGCATTCTTGTTAAGTGGCTTCATGTGGCAAGTCTCCTGCACAATTACTTAAAACAGGTTAGACTGTAGATAGCCCGATTCCTGTCAATCAGTTAACAAGGTACACGTATGTGTCCATGTATTAAGTTTACAACTTTTGTATCTGGTTTTTTTACTGACACAAATATTGCAATAAGGAGTTTATATGTAAGCTTAGAGCTTCCTACTCAACCAGTGTTCCCACTCAGTATTTTTTTCAAGGGTATACTTGCCACTGGACACAAAAAGAAGGGGTAAATCTCAATTTTTGGGGGTATGAAAATTATATGATAGACAAGCGGCGAAATTTTTACAACCCACGGCAACCACTTGTTATGAAACCGTTTCGGGTACTTTTTCTGACTTTTAACACTACTCGTAGTTGTTTCAGTACTTGTGGATGGTAACTCTTCACTTTGTTGTTGGGCATCATTTATTTTATTTGTCGTGAAACAAAACACAATGCTTTGTCTGCCACATCTTTGCAGACGAAACCCGGATCATTAGATTGGTCACACTTTTAAAGTGCTAATATTAATTCCCAAAGCATTCAAATATGAAACCCTTCTACATTTCATGACATCAACGGTAAATCACCAGCAGTTGTGCCAACCGATTGGCCAAGAAAGTAGAATTTCCATAATCTATTTTTAGAACATACTGAGGGATTCCAGCTGAACCTATTCGTCCTCGGCATTTTCGTAAGCGCACGATCTCACACGTGGTGAAAATTATTTGCGCGATATTTTTTTTTTTTTTGTGATTTACATAATAATTTACGAGAGTGGGAACACTGTCAACCCTTTATATTGTTTTGTAATAGTATGTCTTATATGTGATTTATGAATGACTTACTGTGTAAGCCATATATTGCAATATTTTACAAAGGAGTATTGCAGTGTTGATACTGTAAACAAGCTGTTTTGTTTTAGAAACTCTGCAATTTAGTATGTACTGACATAGACTGGTAGAGTTTGTACATGTAGCTGTAATTGTTATGTTTTCAACAGAAAATAGACAGAGTTCTGACTTACAAATATTCCTTTAATTTTTATGAGCAGAGAAGAAGGCACTACTGGAAGTTAGACACCAAATCAGTTACCATGTTCCAGAATGAGAACTCTTCTCGCTATTATAAGGTATGTACATGTTTTAGAAACTTAAAGGTAAGCCTAACATACTAGTATACTACTTTATATTGACCAAGTCAGTTGATTTTTCTTTGCCCTGCAAACTTTTTCGGTTGCACTTGTTCGTCTTACAGATCTATTGGACAGAACTAGTAATTGTTCACAGGATAAAACCCGAACAAAAATCTCCATTAAACCTTCGCATGACTTCATTGATGTGTAGGTTGATTTTGATCTACTCTGTTCACATAGGCAAAGTTGTGCTAATGGTAAAATGCCATTATTCTACCAGTGGTGTCTTACCATATTTGTAAAGCCTGATATATTGCTGACTTGTACAGCCTGATATATTGCTGACATGTACAGCCTGATATATTGCTGACATGTACAGCCTGATATATTGCTGACATGTACAGCCTGATACATTACTGACATTTACAGCCTGATACATTGCTGAAATGTACAGCGTGATACATTGCTGACATGTACAGCCTGATATATTGCTGACATGTACAGTCTGATATGTTGCTGACGTGTTCATCCTGATATATTGCTGACATGTACAGCTTGATATGTTGCCGACATGTACAGTCTGATATATTGCTGACATGTACAGCCTGATATGTTGCCGACATGTACAGTCTGATATATTGCTGACTTGTACAGCCTGATATATTGCTGACATGTACATCCTGATATATTGCTGACATGTACAGCCTGATACATTGCTGAAATGTACAGCGTGATACATTGCTGACATGTACAGCCTGATATATTGCTGACATGTACAGTCTGATACATTACTGACATGAACAGCCTGATATATTGCTGATGTGTACATCCTGATACATTACTGACATGTACAGCCTGATATATAGCTGACATGTACAGCCTGATACATTACTGACATGTACAGCCTGATATATTGCTGACATGTACAGCCTGATATATTGCTGACATGTACAGCCTGATATATTGCTGACATGTACAGCCTGATACATTACTGACATGAACAGCCTGATATATTGCTGACGTGTACATCCTGATACATTACTGACATGTACATCCTGATATATAGCTGACATGTACAGCCTGATACATTACTGACATGTACAGCCTGATATATTGCTGACATGTACAGCCTGATACATTGCTGACATGTACAGCCTGATATATTGCTGACATGTACAGCCTGACATGTTGCTGACATGTACAGCCTGATATATTGCTGACGTGTACAGCCTGATACATTACTGACATGAACAGCCTGATATATTGCTGACGTGTACATCCTGATACATTACTGACATGTACATCCTGATATATAGCTGACATGTACAGCCTGATACATTACTGACATGTACAGCCTGATATATTGCTGACATGTACAGCCTGATACATTGCTGACATGTACATCCTGATATGTTGCTGACATGTACATCCTGATATATTGCTGACATGTACAGCCTGATATGTTGCTGATGTGTACATCCTGATATATTGCTGACATGTACAGCCTGATATATTGCTGACATGTACAGCCTGATATGTTGCTGATGTGTACATCCTGATATATTGCTGACATGTACATCCTGATATATTGCTGACATGTACAGCCTAATACATTGATGTCATGTACAGCCTGAAACATAACTGACATGTACAGTCTAATATTTTGCTGACATGTACATCCTGATATTTTGCTGACATGTACATCCTGATATATTGCTGACATATACATCCTGATATATTGCTGACATTTAAGCTTACTGTCTAACCTGCCAAACAATTATGGCAATCGAACAAAAGCAACTTTTAAAATCAGTCAATCATAGTAAGTACTTTAGTGTTTTTAATCTTGTTAAGGATACAACGTGTTTTCCACAGAATATATTTGATGTATTGAATCAGCAGATGTTAGCTGCAAAAACATGTACAAGTAATCTGCTAATCAAAGTCACATGATGCAGATCTGCTGCATAAACTTGTAATTATTCTTATAACGTTAATTACATGTAAAATGAGCAATACAAAATAAGGTTTCTTGAAACTTGGTGTGCTGTGGTTTGTTTTCAGTTTTGGGAACTTCCACCGTGGTAGATTATCTCACTGTAATAAATATCATCGTTGTCTCTGTTGTTTTCAGGAAATTGCCTTAAATTCTATAATTGGAATAGAAACTTTTAAAATGGACCCAAGTAATGAGTTTCCGAGAGCGCCACATATTTTTGAGATTCGTGTTCAGAATATGATTTACTACGTTGGTGAAGATCCTTTCTACGGGTCTGAAGAGGGCAGTCTAGTCGTGTCAACGGAGAGCGGGAAGGGGTTGGAGCAGGCTCGGCACTGGGAACATGCCATTAGACAGGCTCTCATGCCTGTCACACCTACATCCAGCGTCAACCAGGGTACACAACCAAAATGTATGCATGATCCCTTTTCTTTCATAGCTCAATTTTGTGTTACATGTAATTTTTGTAGAACAACAGACACTGGAAAACTCACATTATTTCACTATTTACAATTTTACTTTACTTCCAAAATATATAGCTATGTTATAAGGCATCAGTATGCATTGATTTGACAATGTATAAATATTTGAGTACCGAAGTCTCGAAAGCTCTTGTTGTGGAAATAATAATAAATATGTGGCTTGGACTGAGCTTTGTGCATAAAAACAATTAATGGACAGTGAATTGTAGCTTTTTACTAGCTGTAAAATGTCCTGTGTATCTTCTACAGTTAGCACTGTTGTTCCAAATGCTTCCTGTAAAAATTTGTTGCAGTTTTCACACCTGTATATCAAGCTTCAGTGTTATGTTTTGATATTTAGTTTAATTTATCAGACTGAAACATAATGCTGAACCATAAAAAAAGCAAAATATTATTCTATGTTGGAATTTTGACAACTGATGTAGGAGAGGAGGTTGTAGGGGAAATTAGAGAATATTTGAGAGTTTATAATAAGTTAGGGAAAATTTTAAAGCTGCTCGCTCTCAGTTACTGTTGAAAAACATATTTTTCCAAAAAATTGACATTCTTATTCATAAATATAAAACTAAAGGCTAGAATAAAAAATAAGCAAAAATCTAGGTAGGAATTTGCAGAAATCGATGGAAAAGGTCGGTTACACGGCTCCGCAACACTTTATGTTTATACTGAAATTTCAGAAGCGTTTGCAACGCTTTTGAATTTGGTAGCGTATTTTTTGAAATTTAGAGATGTACCTGACATGATTTTATACTGGAGCCTTTTTATATCACCGTATTTTCTAAAATACGTTATTTACATACATTTTGAAGAAATTAATTTTTTTACCAAAATCTGAGAGCAAGCAGCTTTAAGTTATCATTAGTTATGTGGAAATGATTAAGTGCATAGTAATAGTCTGTACTGTTTGCTAGACTGGCTTTTGTATATTCAAATGTTATTGTCTGATGCGTGCATTCAGATATAATTGTAAAAAACTTAAAAATACACTGTATACAATAGAAACAAAATTGGAAAACTTGATGAATTAATGCAGAAACTTGTTCTGAAACTTCAAAATTGTTCGCTCAATTTGTTCCGATGAATTACTGAATTTTATGGATTTATTTGTCTGTCTTTGGCAAAATTGCCTAAATTATGATGCTACTGAGTTCAACGGGGGCCATCCAACATCATGTAGAATAATTTCCTTGCTCAGACAAGAAAACAAAATATGAAAAATAAAACTGAATGGAAACTTTTAAAGCAGAGTTGAATGACTCATGCCTTATATAAATTCAACTGTCATAGTAGTCTCCTTGAAATATCATGTGTTACCTAAAGTATTGGTAAAGTGATTTTGTTTCATGTAAGCAGTATTGTTTTTCCTCATATATTTCTCTTTTATTCAATTTTCATTACCTTAGTAGGAGTTTATATTGATTTCTGTGTATAACAACTCTCGTAATGTCTGAGGTAATGGCCTGAAGCAAACCTTGATGTTTTAAAACGTAATCTAATATCTTAATTTTCTGTCTAAATTTGAAATTTACGCGATATTTCAATTGTTTCCGTGGCTTTCAATTTTACTAGATAAAATTGTTAAGTTTTATAGACAATTATGGAATTGCTGTCTTAAAATAGAGACGTGCCTCAACTTCAAAACATGTGATCATTGAGACTTCTTTTCACAAAGACGGACAGTAATTACAACCTGGCAACCACTGTTAAAATGAAAGCTGTTCATTGATAACTTCTGTAAAAAAAAAGAGAGATGTAGTTTCCTTATTTAACAGTGATCAGATCCATTAAGTACCATGTTTACAGTTGTTTTTAACAAAATTACACCTTGTGAGTCGTCTGCTGTAAACTGAATCTTTCATTTTATTCCTGACAAGTCACATAACACGAGTGTGACTGTACCACCAGTTCCAGTGTCTGTGTACATGGTACATGGTGTATATAATGTGTACATGGTACATGGTCTATGTAATGTATACTGTGTAATTGCATGCACGTACATTGTGGATGTTATTTTAAAAATATACTCTTTAAATTTATGTTTCAAAACTCTGCTAATTCAAGATAAAAGTAAACAGTAAATTAATTAGCAGTTATTTATGTTTACATGTTAGATTGTTTCTCTATGATTTCTAGAATGTGTAGTGCCAGTGAATACAAATTCAATGTGGAATACTTTGTTTATATTTAAGTATTTCCTTGTAGCATACAATTCTTTTGTCTGATCATTTAACGTTTAATTCTATAAAGAAATATTAGTGATTTAGTGTTCTTTTAGTGAGAATTATGTGATTGTTGTTGTTGTCCATGTTGCTAGATACATCTAGCTCACACATTCCAGCAATGAGGAGGCTTGTCGTATTGTCTCCCTGAACATTGGAGTCTGTTTATATAAATGCTTGAAGAAATGCATTAACATCATTTAGAGGTCTCATCCAAGAAAACAAGCTAATAAAAATGCTCTCATGGATGGACCTTTAAAGAGTTTACTTTAAATCAAATCATTAACATCATTTATTGGTCAGAGAGATCCAAGGCCCATAACTTGTGCTTTGCTTATGATGAAAACAGTTATCTTATTACACTTAGTCTTAAGATAAAAGCCGAGAATCGTAACTCTGTAAAAAAAGTTTTACTTAGTGACTGCCCTTTATATGTATAAATCATGCATAAAGTTTAACGGAAAGATTCTGTTACAGACATTGGTGGAATGCTTTGAAAAGCCCCAACGGTCTTCTACATCATTTGATACTTAAGAGAACTATGTCAAATATCCTGTACTCAAATATTTACTGAATAATCCTTTCTCATAATTCTCTTGAACATTCTAAAGTGTACTGCCATACAGCAGCTCATAATATGGGTTGTCATTTGTAAATATCACCAACTTTAATTGTGCATATTGGAATCTTAGAAATGAGGAAATATCAACAAAAGCTGATCCCCAGAGGAATGGAAATTTCCCTAGTCATGTTTTCAATTTAACAATAAATTCTCTATGTCATCTTGATAATTTAGTTGCTTCAACTTTCACAGGAAAATATCATCATTTCAGAAAGAAAGTTTTGATGTCAGGCAGATAATTGTTTCAGTTATTTTGATAGACTCAATGCCATGGCCGTTTATCTCTTTCATCAGTATAATACCTCAGGTACACACTCAGTAATGTGATAGTCTGAAATGTCAAATATTTGCAAATTGTCAAGAGATTCTGGTTATTTGATGAGTAGTTTGAAACCAGTACTAGAAATAACAATTTCATTATGATACTGCATAATTTCTGTATGAAGTTCATCTTTAACTGGGATAATTTCAAAATCCCCACATACATGCATTAAATAGAGGGGTTTTTCACAAGGTGTAACATTGAATTTCCTGAATAGACAGGTTTATCCCTTGAAATAAACATTGTTGATAAAGCAGGTTTATTCCTATATAAACATTTCCCATAAGGCAGGTTTCAACTTGTCATAAAAAATGCCAGGTTTCTCCTTGACATAAACATTGCCAAAAAGACTAGTTTTTCCTTAATATAAACATCGCCAAGAAGGCAAGTTTCTCTCTAATATAAACATTTATAAAAAGGCAAGTTTCTCCCTATTACATATATTGCCAAAAAGGCAGGTTACTCTCAAATGATACTGCCTAAAAGGCAGGTTTCTCTCTAATATAAAGATTATCAAAAAAGGCAGGCTTCTCCATAATATGTTTAAAACTATGACTTTTGATAGTATTGAAAAAGTTTTGGTGTCTTAAAAGTTTATTGTAACATGTAAATGAATGAAAGCCAAGATTGTGAAGTACTGGGTAAAGTCTTACTTGTCAGGTTTAAATGTTTCAGATGGTCAAGCTAACTATGCTGGAGCTCCCGAGGAGCCAGACATCAGTCAGTTATACCAAATATTCCCTGATGATGTACTCGGATCAGGACAATTTGGTATTGTTTATGGAGGTAAGTGGTTGGAGGAAATTTATCATTATTGTAGGCTTTCATTTGATTGTTAGTTTTGAGTATTTATAACTCACTTGCCTAATGTTTTCAGTTAGGGGTATTTCATTCAAAACCAGTATCCAAGTCAGGTCTGAAACTTTGGTTTTGTTGCAGTCACTGTGGGTATAAGATGTGAGATAAATTGTACCATTGAAGTAAGACTGGTGGTCATGTATTACTTGGAATACAGGTGGAAAGATTGTCTATTATAACAAATGTGCACTGCTAGCTGTGGTGTATTCATTGTGACATACATTGGAAGCTAGCTTTCTATATCCTGTAAAAGTCCTTTTTTTGCAAGTTTTTATTATTGTTGCTAATTTAATCTGGTGAGCAGTTACCTGCCATGAAAATAACTCACTGCGAGAGTAATTGAAGTTATTACATAAGTAAATGGCTATTATGGCCTACATTTGTTGCTGCACATAAACTTAAGAAAACACTTGGTCTCCGGTACTTGTAACTTAACACTTAAAAAATATGTACAAATGTATACACAATCTGTAGATATTGTTCAGAATGATCAGCCATCCACATGTCTTAATGTTTTACAGAATTTCTAGAAAGTTGTGATTTCAGAAATGATCAGAAAGTTGTAAAAACTTAAGAAGTACCAAATTTACATTTGCAGTAAATTTGCCAGTAACAGTGCATTTAATTCTGTATTAAATTTAAATGTCTTAGTTCCAGCAGCTAGGTTTTAACCAGTGAGTCTGTGTATTTCTGATACGGATTTTGTAAAACTTGTAATTGGTTTAAACATTTTCTGCTACAGCGGTATTTCCATCAATATTTTCATCACAAGGCATTTAACTAACAAACACATCTTTACATAAATTCATTGTTTCAAATGTCTACATTGACAGCTGTAATGAAATGCATATATTTCCCATTTCATCCTGCAGGAAAGCATCGAAAGACAAACAGTGAGGTGGCCATCAAGGTGATAGATAAGATGAGGTTTCCAACCAAACAGGAAGCACAACTTAAAAATGAAGTCTCAATTCTTCAGGTACTGGTCCACTTCTTCAGTAAAATAAGATATTTGTTTCACCAGAAGTGAAGAGAAAGGTGGTCGGGTGGTCAACGATCTGGACTAGCAATCCTGAAGTCCCCGGTTTGAATCCCGGCCGGGTCTTTAGAAATTTCAGAAATGCTTTTTAGTGTTTCCCATCCATCCATCGATGAACTGGTTAGAAACCCAGATGTAGTCTCACGTGTATCAGTGCTATACAAATGGAGAAGTAAGGAGAATGGTTTGCACGCAAAAAGATTTAAGTGAACACATTTTTATAAAGCACATATACTGTACTGCTATCAAATAAACATATGATGAAATGAAATTTGGTAAAATAAAAGTCCCTTCACAATTGCTGAAAGAATTTTTTGCTTTTCCCTTATTTATTAGTAGTGTACAGGCTTTTAGTTAAACTTGACTGATATAGATCTATGTCAAGTTTAAAACATAAAAATGATTAGGACAGGGTAGTCCTATGGAATCTTCATTACCGTACACAGTTCCAGAGTGTTTCAGTTGTTTGAAATTTGAATATTGTACGTGCAGAGGGTACACAAATTGATAGAAAGATTGTAACAGATGACTTGTAATTTCTGTTAGCAAAATCTTAAGCTTCACAAGAAAAGTTTGGATAAATCTGTTTGATTCTACATGAGCAGTCTTTTGAAATAATTTGTTGAGATGCTTGGAGATGATTGTCTCTAAAATCTATTGATTTCTTACAGATATTTGGCTGATCGCTTTTTACCAGTGTGAAGTAATGTCTGAACTCCGATTGATTGTAGCCTGTCTAATGAAACAATCCCTGAAAGCTGTTAGAGTTTTCTAAACCCAGTGTAATACCAAAATTGGGTATTTTGGAAACGTAAATCAAGCTGTAAATTAAAGTCATATGTCCTAATATATAGGTAATTTGTTCTTTTCAGAATCTCCACCATCCTGGAGTCGTGAATCTCGAGAAAATGTTTGAAACACCAGAAAGGGTATGTGTGAACTGTCCTGTTACTGGTGGAATAGAACATTATAATACTTGCTGTATTTATCTATATGAGGGAATTCTAAGGATTACTTTAAATGTTTCATCACAAACATAAGTAGAAATTGTATTGGCTGCTCATAGCCCTTTGTTGACAATTAGCTCATAGAGAAGTGTTCGTTTAAATATACAGTATCAGATTGAACACTCTTATGGTGGCATAATACTATAAAGGCATCTTTATAATTCTATTTGGCAGACGGTCATATCCGATTTAATAGTATTGGTATATTATGGAAAAAAACAGCCAGAAAACGGCCAGAAAAACAGTTCTCTTGTTTGAGAAATTCTTGCACTTATTCCATTATTTTGGTCGAATGTTCATTAACAGCCTGTATCCATATCAGATCAAAGCAAAACCCAAAAGCAAACCCCAAATCACATCATTCTTATTTTTGTACCATTTTCTGATTAAGAATGAATCTGATTTCATTGATGTGCCAGATCATTCATACACATTTCATTTGCTGATGAAGTTTCCCCGAGTTATTATTACAGTGACTTGCCTGTTTTTCAGATATTTGTTGTTATGGAGAAGTTGAAAGGAGATATGTTAGAGATGATTTTATCTAGTCCACGTGGTCGGCTTAGTGAGAGAGTCACCAAATTCCTTGTATCACAGGTAAAAACCTTGTTTCTAACATGACTTCGCTCGGCATCTTGTAACAAGTTAAGGTCCTCCGGGGACGCTAGTGAGAAAAGATAAGAAGCACTTCTCTCCACACAAGACAGATTTGTATTATAGTTTGTTCCCAAGAGGTGGAAACTAGACCTTAGAATTGTCAGAAATTGTTTCTTATTCTTTCCTCGGTGACAGGTCAGCGCTTTGTATCAGATACTTATACACTGGAGAAATAAGTGAAAATACTTCGAGATATCTGTGAAAATTCATAAATGGATAAATCGATAATTATAAGAAGCCTGTCTGTTTGAATGACAGAAACAATACAGGTCATACTAAAGTGGTATATGGTAGAGCTGATATGTATCGAAGAAAAAATATATTATCTCAAATGCTGGACAGAGGGTTCTGATTTCATAGCAACCATGGATAAGGCTTAGATATTGACAAGTTGACTTAGATTAGTTGATTAGGTAACTCCCCCGTCGCCACACCCCTCCCGCATGTTATATACGAATATCACATTTCAAAAGGTAATTTGATAAAAACACATTACAGGATTAGTTGATTAGGTAAAAAGCAGACATTTAAAGTCACATTATATTGAAAGCATAATTGAGTACATATTTTTTAAACATAAAAGATTTTTAATATGACAAAAAGACACATACACCAGCCTACTACTTCTCATGTTCTAACAAGCTTATCTCATAAATGATCGTTCACACCTTAACAGTCCATTTTCATAATTTTTCAAATTGTTTCTGTCAGTGATAGTTTGCTGATAGCTTGCTGATAGTTTGCTCGCCATCCATTAACTTGGGCAAGCTAAAGGTTATTGAAAATTCGAGAGAATTGGTGAAAAGATAGGATATATTCAAATTATACACGAGAAGGCTTTTATATACATGGAAGGAGACTTGCGTTGGCTTTTATCAAACAGTATCTTGTATCCATGGAAATTTGTTTGTATAATGCATCGTTATACAAATACATCACATAGACTGATACGGCTTTACTTAGGGGAGAAAATGTTTTTGCTCCTATATCATAGCTCCATATATTATTACTACTTTCATGTTACATTAGATGTTTATTGCTTTAGACATATTTATTGACACATGCTAATACGGAGATGCTATATTTCAGATACTGGTTGCCTTAAAGCATTTACACTCAAAACATATAGTGCACTGTGATCTTAAACCTGAGAATGTACTTTTATCATCAGAAACGGCATTCCCGCAGGTAGGGTTTTCGTGTTTATGTACCTGCAAAACATATGCATCCATATTCATAAAGTATCTCGGCCAAGAAAGTTTCATAGCTAAATGTTTTCATCCTTTTTGTTCTTAAGCAGGTTTCTTTAATCTTAGTGTCTTTAACCAGTGGATGTTCTTTTCACAATACTAAGCTTTGGTTCTATATTTGCAAACTTTTAGTCAGTGCAGAAAGTGTTTTACGGCAATTGGGT